>JAEBUT010000050.1:248239-341990 GCA_020011035.1 Amanita subjunquillea | reverse complement strand
TGCGGCGGGCCTACGAGCTGATAATACTCAGAACAGTAAAAAACAAGGGGTTGTAAAAAAGCACCAGATGGTCTCGCAAGAAATCGAACACGACCAACGGTTCTGCAAACAGACAACATCGCGATACATGGCTAAGCACAAGTTCGGCTTCACGCCCGAGGACGAGACACCCCGAAAACTATATGAAAGATCAAAGTACGACTAGATCACATTTCCCCACACTATCAACTTTCGGCCGCCTCTTACAATGAACAGGCCTAGACGATCAACTGAGTCGAACCCGAGCAACCCATTAATATGGAGATACAGGACTAACCAGAAGGAACTCACTCATGGACACCGGACCCACCACACAATGGCTACGTTGAAAATTTCCATTCAACGCGCAGTCTTACACTTACTGTGCCGAACGATAGGGGACGACGGAGCATCACGATTCGCATCGTAGGAAGAATTAGGACCATACTAGGTCCTGAGGCAATGTCACCTTACCGCCCATCACCCTAACTCAGACCCCTGATCAATACATGCGATTATACTCCTGAGTGAGTCAGTCCTGGGTCGGGAAAATCCAGAACATTAGGGATTTATTCAACGGTGGATCACAGCAAACAGCGCAATAGAACCCATAGATTGGGCTAATTACGCAGACGATTCCTGATACATTACAACCTACGCGGCAGAGCGCTTGATAGATTCCTTGACTCCTAGATGGTATTTTGACGCAGCGGACGACCTACCATAACTATTCACCCAAAAGCTTAACGTCACAGGAACGCTGTACCACCTGAAAACAAACGATTAACCTGAGATAACCGAAGTCTCTACTGGTTCCAGTAAACAAGCTATAGCGATCAGAAGAACTGAAATGAATGACTCTGAGATGTTCCCAGCTACTCAGAACATCTACATTCACTTATCAATCTAGGCAGATGGAGAACCCGGACCATCAACTGGGATGCAGGACATATTCAACTAAAGAGAAAAAGACCCCTTGAACAACGTGAACCCCCAGCTTTCCACTATTCAAATAATGTCGTTCTCTCCAACCACAGCGGCCTACGCCGCCGCCTGACCCCCCTCCTCCAGCCGTCGCTTTGGGGGCACTGCATAGTGGCCACTACGAATGATTGAACCTGTCAACGCTCCGAGCACCCTTCATGCCGCCGCCTACAACTTCCCCCTCGAAGGTCTTCGTCGAGACCACCGTCACCATCGACGACTTCGAATTCGCCAACCTTCCAGCACTGCATGAACATCCAGCAGCGCTTATTGAACCCATTGCCGCCACTACACCGCCCATCGTCGTTCGCCCCCGTAACGCAATGCTCCAAAATGTCAGCGACCGCCTCGCTGTGAAATCCTCGTCCTATACGCCCAATTTGCGGAACCGTTAGACTTCGTTACTGGCCTCACCATCACCACGGACCCCCATTCCCTTACCCTCGAAGAAAGGGATTCGGCACTAGCTCAAGCGAAACAGTTACAACTAGCAGTTCGCAGTCTTCAATGGCGAGCAGAAACAGCAGCAGCGATTTAGGCAATGTCGTCACTTGGCTCGAGTCATGGCAGGACCACGCGTGGACAACGGCATGGTAGAAGTCGGCGACTTCTTGCATACGAAGGGGGTAATGTTACAGTTTCCTCTACGTTTTAGTCTCTTGTCTCAGCGAACCGTTTCATTTCCATCATTCCCCTTATACTGCACGTTGTACAGCCTGGACGCTATCTCCTTTCATAGCTACCTTCACATTTCCTTCTTAGGTAGTATAGCCTCATTCCCTTTACGGTTTCCTTTGTTCTTTTAAACATATATAAACCACATGTACCATAGGGTAGCTCTAGTTCCAACTTAGACGAGTTTTGATCTCAACCTCACTTGACCCCGACGATCTCTTTCATTTTCGCTCTTCCGACCTTCGTCATCGTTTGACTTAGCGTCTAGACTCTTTGTCTAGCGCTGGCGGGAGCGGACTGAGACTTGCTTGTCGCTGTTGACTTAGAACGAACCACGACAAGGGCATCGTCCAAACACTTCTGGGTCGAATGTAAGATCCATATATTTTGGAAGATAATGTAGGCGAGCGTTTGAACGGGATTTCAACGTAACCTTGTGGTGTGTCAGTGTCCATGAGTGAGTCTGGGAATCCTGTATCCGATTAATCGAGTTGCTTGCATTCGAATATAGTTGATCAGCCTAGGTGGTTCTAAAGAGGTGATTGGAGGGCGATAGATGGGAAACGTGATGAGTCGTCCTTTGAAACTTTTATAGAGTTTTGGGGAGTATCGTCCTCAGGTGGAACACTTACTTCTTAGTGTATCGGATGTTCTGTTTGAGAGTTTGGCGGTTACGATAGGGGACATGGAGTTTTTACAACTGTCTTCTGAGTTTAATGCTTGCAAGACGTCCGCAGCATTGCTTAGATTGCGTTCAGGTTCCCAGGAGTTGTCATTCGGACCGTATCCCTTCCATTTAACCAAATACTGATATCCTGCTCCGTGTTTTCGATGTGTGAGAATCGCTTCTACTTCAAATCCTCTTGTCCATTTACAAGCTCAGCGGAGGAGTTGTGTAATTTGGTCCATGTGTTCAGTTTCTCTATATGGCATAAGGAGTGACGTGTGAAAGACTGGGTGAATGCGCCATTGTTTCGGTAACTTTAGCCTATACGTTACTGGTCCTAGGACTTGTTCGACTATAAAGGGTCCTTCTCGTTTAGGTGCCAGTTTCCTAGATTGATATGGTATATTGAGATTTCTATTTTCGAGCCATACTTTGTCTCCTTGTATGAATTTGATTGCTTTGTCTCTGACTCGTCGTGCAACCATCTGTCTTGCTAGTTCGTGTGCAGCTAGCGCTTCTTCCCTAGCTTTTCGTAATAGCTGTAGGCGTTCTTCGGCGGCAGGTGTTGTCAATTTCTGTACAGCGGTTGGTTAGCGTGACGGGTTCGTTCCATACATGAGTTGAAATGGGGAAGCCTTGACTGAGTCATGGTGCCGATTATTGTGCGCAAATTCGGCGATTGGGAGTAGTTGTTTCCATCTGTGAGGTTCGTTTGCGCCAGAATATTCGAAGATATACTTCTAGCTCTTGATTAACATGTTCTGTTTCTTCCGTCTTTGTGGATGATAAGCTTGCTCATTCTGTGGTTGATTCCTAACGTCTTTCTGATCTCCTGGAAGACCTTAGCCGAAAACTGTGGTCCTCGATCCGAGATGAGTATATCGGGTAGTCCAAGCGTTTGAATATTTCTGAGATGTAAAGATCGGCTGTTCCTAATGCGTCAATGGTTTTCTTGCAAGGAGTAAGAATTACCCCCTTCGTAAGACCATGGTCCACCGTGACCAGAATCGAATCATATCCGTCCGCGATAGGAAGATCTGTAATGAAATCTAAAGTGACTTGTTGAAAAGGGCAAGTTGCTTTAGATCCATAGGTAGAAGGGCCGGAGTGTTTGGGTGAGTATTTACTTTCATCTGTTGGCAAGTGGCGCATCCAGTAATCCCTTTCTTTGACGTGTCTATACATTCTGGCCACCAGTAATCGCGTTTGTAGAAGTTCAAGGGTTTTTTCATGCGTCCTGGATGTCCTGGGTAAGCGACTCATGGACTGTTTTGACAATCTGTGTCCTGAGCGTTCCATTATCTGGGATGTACGCTCTATCAATGTATCGGATGATCCCGTCTATGAATGCCCAGTCCTGGAGTTTGGATTTAATCGGTGGGGCGCGTTGAGTTTCGATGACTTCAATGATTGTGCGTCCAAAGCTATCAAGTGAAGTAGTGTTCCTAATTTCCTGGGCAAGATCCATTGCAATGAGCCGAATAAATCTATTGTCCGGTGACATGGTGACATCCTCTGGAGCAGCGTCGCCTTTCATGATCAGGTTGACGGGATAAAGCGTCTGCTTCAAACATCTTGGTGCCAGGTACATGTTCGATCTTCAAGTCAAATTCCGAGAGCATCATGGACCATCNGTTTGCACAGTAATGGAAATCCGTTTGTTATTATTCGAATTTACAATTACAGAGTCGAGTGCTAACTGTTCAAATGGTACTGGAGGCGTCAACCGCTTTCTGGCGTCTCCTTCTTAAAAACCCTTGGATTCGAGTTCCTGGAGGTGTTCTCGCGCTCCTCATCTGGAGTTCTTGTAACAGCGCCCTAATGCGTTGGCGGTTGATTCGTCGAGGTCGTTTCCTCTACTGTTCTGATTGTGCGATTCTGTGGGGAGGAGGACTTGTAGGACGGCGTTTGGGTATTCCCCTTGTTTGGGCAGTCCCTGGATATGTGTCCCTGTGTTCCACATCTGAAACACTTGCCGGTTTTTTCGGTATTCCTCCTTTTGGGCATCTGAAAGACGTCCTGTGCTTACAGCATTGATTCCCCTTGATCCTGACGCAGAGGGTTTTCTGGTTTCGGTTAAATTTGAAACGCCCCTTTGTGTCTCCTGATCCAGATGATCGATTCATCAATTTCATAGTCTCCCAAGCATTGTGCAGGCGTTCCGCAGCGTTATAGGCAGTTTCCATACTGGTGACTGCAGGGTTTTCGATGATTTTTGCTGCCACAGATGCAGGAAGTCCTTTACAGAAGTAGATGCGCTGCGCCATGAACCCTGTGATTCCGGTGGAGTGTATGAGCGATCGAATTTCTGGATATAGGCAGGGATGTCGATATCTCGCCTACTTTGACTTTATCTAGATCATTCAGGGTCCTGGCTGCGCTATCAGACTCTCCCCAATCGCTCAAGAATCGTTGTCTGAAGCTGGGGTAATTATCCATGAGAGTGTGTATGCGCTTTCTGCTGATTTTCCTTTGGTCACTTCTGCTACTTCCAATTCTCCTCGAAGATTGGCTTTCCAATCGTCTAGTTCTTCCCCTAGGTGAAGGAGAACATATTTGATTCGTTTTTTCGATGTTTCGAAGCGTCCTTCATCTAGATCGAATACATCATCAAATGTGTTGATGAAATGTTTCGCCTTAGAGCGCTGTCCTTTGAATTCCTTAATGGAGATTCCCTTTATCCCTTTCGAGGATGAATCCTTGTCTTCTGACATGTCTTTCTCTGGTTCCTGTTTCGGTTCTGGTGTTTCAGGTTTCGGGTCCTGTGTTCCGGGTTCGTGTTTCGGTTCTGTGCCTTGTTTCGAGCTTTCTCCTTGTTTCGATTCGTCTCCAAAAGGATCTATCTCGATCTGCTGTTGTTCTCTGTATTCGTTCCACTTGGTGATTGTCTCCTCGTCGAATGCGTAGAAGGAGTAGTCCTTTAGTTCTTCGTTAACTCGGAACTCGTGCCACCAAGTAAGTTCGGGTTCGGTATTTGGAGGTAGGAACAGTTGGTTGTCGTCCTCGTCGTTTTCTTCGTTGTACCAGTGAATCCAAACTTCTCCTGGTAATTCGTCGTTGTGATTTCCTTCCTGGTACTCTCCTTCGAAGAGTTCCTCTGGAACCGGTAGGTTCTTTCTCTTTGTTGCTGAAACGTAGCACCAGACCTTGTGTGTCATAGAAAAGTAGACTTCTCTTCGATTAAGGTAATACTTCTGTCTGAAGCGAACAGAGTTGTTCGGGGGTCTAATCTGGGAGTTCCTGGTATCAATGGTGTCTGGCTAGTGACGATGCACTGAGCGGTTCCTGAGTTCCAACTTGTGTTACAGACGATGCCCTCGTTGTGGTTCGTTCTAAGTCAACGGTGACAAGCAGAGTCTCGGTCCGCTCCCAGCCACTGGACAAAGAGTTCAGACGCTAAGTCAAATGATGACAAAGGTCTAGAGAGCGACGAAGAAAGAGAATGTTGAGGTCAATTGATGTTGGAGAGCAAAACTCGTCTAAGTTGGAACTAGAGTTACTCTATGGTACATGGGGTTTATATACTGTTAGGAACAAAGGAAACTGTAAAGGGAACGAGGCAATGACTACCTAAGAAAGGAAATGTGAAGGTAGTTATAAAAGGAGATAACGTCCAGGCTGTACACTGCGCAGTATAAGGGGGAAATGATGAAAATGGGACGGTCCGCTGAGACAAGAGACTGGAACGAGGAAGAAACTGTAACACCTGTGATGTCGATGTTTTTACCCTAATCCAATATTCGTCCTCTCCCCATTGTCATGTATCTAACGCCATGCGCCAAATAGGTTTGGTATTCTCTAGATCGTCGTCCATTTGGAGGGTTTTCTTTCGCCAATCGATAGTTGGGTTATGCTGTTCTAACCAAGGTATTCCAAAGATTATCGCCTGATCTCCTAAGTTGGTGATCCATAACCAGTTGTTGTATTCCCCTTCCTTTGATAGAATAGGTAAGACAAGTGCGATGGGTGATTAACCCATTCTGATTGATTGTTCCGTCGGCGTTCTTGACTCTAATTGGTTGTTTTAAGAGTTCTTTTGGTAGATCTTTCGATATCCGTTCGTCAATGAAGTTTCCTTCTGCTCCACAATTGATGAGGGCAGATATTTCAGCGGGTTTATGATTCGTTTGCACAGTAATGGAAATTCATTTGTTGTTATTGGAATTTACAATTACAGAGTCAAGTGCTAACTGTTCAATGGTACTGGAGGCGTCAACCGCTTTCTGGCGTCTCCTTCTTAAAAACCCTCGGATTCGAGTTCCTGGAGAGTAGTTTTGCGTTCTTCATTGGGGAGTTCTTTTAATAGTGCCCTAATGCGTTGGGCAGCTGATTCGTTCGAGGTTGTTTCCTCTACTGCTCTGATTGTGCGATTCTGTGGGGAGGAGGACTTGTAGGGCGATGTTTGGGCGTTCCCCTTGTTTGGGCAATCCCTGGATATGTGTCCCTGTGTTCCACATCTGAAACACTTGCCGGTTTTTCGATATTCCTCTTTTTGGGCATCAGAAAGGCATCCTGTGCTTACAGCATTGATTCCCCTTGTTCCAGATGAAGAGGGTTTCTGGTTTCGGTTAAATTTGAAACATCCCTTGGTGTCTCCTGATCCAGTGGATCGGTTCATTAGTTTCATGGTTTCCCAAGCGTTGTGTAAGCGTTCCGCAGCGTTATAGGCTGTCTCCATGCTGGTGACTGCGGGATTTTCGATGATCTTTGCTGCTACTGATGCAGGGAGTCCTTTACAGAAGTAAATGCGTTGCGCCATGAATCCTGTAATTCCGGTGGAGTGTATGAGTGATCGGAATTTCTGAATGTAGGCAGGGATGTCGATGTCTCCGCCCACTTTGACTTTATCTAGATCATTCAGGGTCCTGGCTGCGCTATCAGACTCTCCCCAGTCGCTCAAGAATCGTCGTCTGAAGCTGGGATAGTTATCCCATGAAAGTGTGTATGCACTTTCTGCTGATTTTCCTTTGGTCACTTCTGCTGCTTCCAATTCTCCTCGAAGATTGGCTTTCCAATCGTCTAGTTCTTCCCCTAGATGAAGGAGAACGTATTTGATTCGCTTTTTCGATGACTCGAAGCGTCCCTCATCAAGATCAAAGATGTCATCAAATGTATTGATGAAGTGTTTCGCCTTAGAGCGCTGTCCTGTGAATTCCTTAATGGAGATTCCTTTTACCCCTTTTGAGGCTGTTTCTTTGTCGTTTGACATATCCTTCTTTGGTTCGGGTGTTTCGGGTTTTGGTTCCTGTGTTCCGGGTTCGTGTTTCGGTTTTGTATCTTGTTTCGAGCTTTCTCCTTGTTTCAATCCGTCTTCAAAGGGATCTATCTCGATCTGTTGTTGTTCTTTGTATTTGTTCCACTCGGCTACTGTCTCCTCGTCTAGTGCAAGGAATGTGAAATCTCCGAGTTCTTTGTCGACTCGAAACTCGTGCCACCAAGTAAGTTCAGGTTCGGTGTTCGGGGGTAGGAACAGTTGATTGTCCTCGTCATTTTCCTCGTTGTACCAGTGAATCCAAATTTCTCCTGGTAATTCGTCGTTGTGTTTTCCTCCCCTGGTATTCTCCTTCAAAGAGCTCCTCTGGAACCGGTAGGTTCTTTCTCTTTGTTCCTGAAACGTAGCACCAGACCTTGTGTGTCGTAGAAAAGTAGACTTCTCTTCGATTAAGGTAGTACTTCTGTCTAAAGCGAACAGAGTTGTTCGGGGGTCTGATCTGGGAGTTCCTGGTATCAATGGTATCTGGCTAGTGACGATGCACTGAGCGGTTCCTGAGTTCCAACTTGTGTTACGGACGATGCCCTCGTCGTGGTTCGTTCTAAGTCGACAGCGACAAGCAGAGTCTCGGTCCGCTCCCAGTCACTGGACAAAGAGTTCAGACGCTAAGTCGAATGATGACGAAGGTCTAGAGATTGACGAAAAGAGAGAGCGTCGAGATCAAGCATTGTTGAGAGCAAAACTCGTCTAAGTTGGAACTAGAGTTACTCTATAGTACATGGGGTTTATATACGATAAGAGAACAAAGGAAACTATAAGAGGAATGAAACGATAACTACCTGAGAAAGGAAATGTGAAGGTAGCTACGAAAGGAGATAGCGTCCGAGCTGTACAATGCGCAGGTAAGGGAGAATGATGGATATAAAACAGTTCGCTGAAACAAGAAGATGAAACGAAGGGAAACTGTAACACCAAGTATTCAACAAACATATGGTTATTCTTTGTCTTCTTCCCCCATTCTCAGCACCATGTAATAGGATAAAAAAGTATTGAGCTGTAAAATTGTCTCTGCAAGTCCACAAAGCTTTCTCGATATGCGTTCAAAGGACTTTGGGTCCATGGTTTGTCTGGCATATAGGAAGTTGTGGTAAAGAGTGTGAGTAGCTTTGTAATTGTCGCAGAACGCGATCAAACTCTCAAAATGTATTTCCATGATTGTTTTGCGTGACGGGACATTCAACCAGGGTGCTGACTATTTGGAAGAGTATTTTTAAACAATTGGGAGAAATATGTGATGATACGTACTGTGCCAGACTCATCTTTATCTGGATCCGAGTCAGGTTCAGTTACAGATGAGCCAGATGGTGTTGCAGGTGCATGCGCAGCACGGGCTTTGAGTCGTCTGATCTCGTCATACATCCTGTCAAGCATATCGTCTAGAGAGGGAGGGGAGGATCCAGGATTCATCTTAGTGGGTGGATTAGCTGTACGTAGAGGCTTCAATTACAGAACTGTATAAATAGGTTGTCTTTGGACAAGTCTCAGTATTGTGAGCAGAATTAGGGTGACACATGTACGTAAAAGAGGTGGATTACTCTACCGCTGCACCAGCCTCTTCGCTGGCTTCTTGCAATGGATCTGTGGTGGTGGTTGTGAAATCCAGGAATGGTTTCTCCCCAACAAAGAAGCATTGCACATATTGTGCGCAAATGCCTGTATTTTGCTTCTCTTCATCAGATAAGATGAATGGTATTAAAGCAACAACTGAACAAATCAACTTGGCATCGATAACGTGGAGGGCTTCTGTGCTTCTATAACATATGACATGTAGGGTATCTGAGGATTGCTGCAACAAGTTTTCATCTGGGTCTGAATAGACTGAGACCATTGCCAAGCTACAGTCTTGATTTGCTACCTTAACCTGAAAGTAGTACTGGACCTCACCAAAATAGAATGAATGGTCAAACCGAAACTAAGAGGGTTAGTGCAGAACAGAAGTCTGAGTCAGAATACATACCTTGACATTCCGGGAATTCCGTGTGACTCTGTTCTCTATCTCCTTCCAGGCACACCTGGCAGTTTGCCCGTTTGGAAGGCGCAACCTTGCCCAACGTTTCAAATGGAATTTACCATCAGAAATTGTGTCAGGTTCCCCATTTTGTGTAAAGAATTCGATCAGCGCCTTGATGTACATCGTGCATCAGGAAAATACTATTTTGGCTTATGTACTTTGCATACTTAAAGTTACTTTTTTGACTTAGCTATTTTATTGAGTAAGGTGTGAGGTAAAGTATTAAGACTGAAAAGCAAAGTAAGGCAATACGCAATTCAAACTTATATATTTTTAAGTTACTAAAGACAATAAGGTCGCCAAAAGTAGGGGGGGGTGCCTTATTCGTCTTATATAAGTCCAAGTGTAAGTACACATTTTGTGAACTTTCAAATTACTTATTCTACTTATGTAAGCTCATAAGACCTGATAAGTCCAACTAGTATTTTCCTGATGTGTCTGTGATGCAATGATCCTTATCATCCCAGGCTCGCAACAACACATAGCCATCACCTATTGGCACTGATTTGCGAGGTAATGGAAGCTCGCGATCCAGTTCTGGGATGATGGCCTTGAGCGCATTTGTTTGGGCGCGCAATAGACCTCGTTGAGATAGATTCATGAAGGGGTTTGAATGTTGGTGTACTTCTCGTCCGAGATTTCCGACGGTGTTCTCCAGGACCCATTGGGCAAGTAAATTGAGTGGACCACACCGTATAGTTTCTCGGCAGCATGGACAACAGCATGTAAACATGGACGAACAAGGTGCAGTCTGCTGACCAGCCGTTGATAGTAGAGTATCTCGAAATCAATTTCCCAGTTGGTTAAAAGGACATGAGCATGTTTGAGTTCTTCTTCTGAGATAACACGCTGATGAAGTAGCCTGATACCGCAAACGAGTTTGCAGTAATGCTGCCAGAGGTGGTTTGGCAAGGTGATCTGGAATAGTGCAGGACCAAGCACCCAGAAGTAATTTAACCACTCAATTGCTTTGTATCCAGAGTTGATCTTCTTTGAAGGATCCCAGGGGAGTCGGTCAAATGATTCAGGGATATAGGGATGGGTAGCCGTTACAAGTTTCCCATGTTCCTTCCAAACATTGTCGTCATCTAATACAACAAAGTCAGGTTTTGCGGAATTGTCACACATGATCTTCATTTCCAATGAGTTCTGCCAGATAGAAACCAGATGAGGTGGTATATTGAGTGAGACAAGGTGCATGAGGTCGAGCATGAAACACCGTGGTACAGGGATCATCAAACTTTCCTGGAATGCAAGGCAAATGCTTGGCTGGACTATCCCCGTCAAGCATCGGTTGATGTTATACCGTGCGTTGTTAGCTGAACTAAGCACCTTTCTGATATCTTGCTGGTATTTTGTACAGTCAGGCGGTCCCAGTGTTGAGACATCAATATCCTCATGATTGCATTTCTTGATGTTATAGTTGTTCGGTTTCAATGCTGCCGGATAATACGTAGGTTTACCAGGTGGGTGTCGACCTGGCATTCCACAGCTCTGCCGACAACCGTTATACCCATTGTGTCCAACTGAGCCGCTAAGAATGGGAAGAGCTAGAGTGTCGGCTGTTCCAAATCCAAAGAAGGGCCGGGAAACAACCAGACGCTTTAAACGACCGTCGTAAACAAGAAGACCTTCCTTTTGTAGTGCCGAAACATGTCTGAATGATGGCAGTAAGAAGGATTCCATATTGTCAGGCTTCTTGGGCCCAGGAACAAAGAATGCAGGCAGGACAAATTTTTTCTTGTAGCGTAGGTCAGGACTTAGATTCAGAATGACCAATATTGCAAACCAACAATCGGATTCTTTGTCGTGATACAACTGTGCACCATCAAGCGAAAACATGACGAGGACATCGTCACGACCGATTTTGTTAAGGCGATGGGCGTCAAGGTATTCAGAGCCATGGAGAACATCTTCAAAGCTCGAAATCTTGCCTTCGGCGATGATTTTCTGAATGATTTCATCAGTCTTTCGATTTCAATACCTCATTCGATCAGCGCCTTCCGGAGTGCGCCACATCGCCTGAATTTGTGGTCCCAACGGTATTGTATAAAACTGTTTCCTGGCCTGCCTCTTTTTGGTTTTCCTGTTTTCTTCGTAACGGTCTTCTTGGCATATTGGACATTTCTCCAAATCTTTCAAAGGTCCCATGAAGGCAATGCAGCTATGGACGCACATGTCAGTTTGTATCTGAGTTACCCCAGTTGTTTCTTCGACTTTTTTTGTTACCACATAACGTGAATGAAGTGCACGTCCTGTGTGGTGCATGATAGTTTCTCGCATGTTGTGATATACTTGCTCAGAGACACCAATAAGATCATTGAAGATTGCCATAGAAAATAGCGTGTCGGCGTCCAGTGTCTTGGGTTCCTCAGCAGGTTTCCGGAGTTTTGCCAGCATTTCTTCATTCAGGTCGTCCTCCAAACGCGCAGCTTTAATGTTCTCAATCATATCTTTGTTGAGAATAAGCTTCGGGAGCATCGGCTGGGGTAGTGGGTCATCAGTTCCAAAAGGGTGGTTTGTAGCGTCATCCTCTTCTTCCTCGTCGACATCTTCAAGCTCATCCGCCTCAAGCTCAAGCTCCTCAAGCTCGTGCCCAGGTCTATGAGGATCTAGTCCCTCGTCTGACTCTTCAGACTCGTCCCCAACCCCACCCGCAGGTGACATGCCAGCCCGCGCTCCCTCCTGCGTTGGTACATCCATTTCACTGCCAGTGGGCGCATCTGATTGAGTTGACGGTGCATTGTCTCTAAATACATCATCAGAATCCCCGTGAATCTGCACATCATTTATGAACGGATCCGCATCAATGTTTTCATCTGCAGACATGCGTTCGTCAGTGGAAAGGGATAGAGTGGTTGCCTTTTTCTTTGCCTAGAGTAGTTTAGCATTTCAATGATGTTACTAAGATACAATGCGACGTACCTTTAACTTTCGCCTTATATGCGTCCCATGCAAGCTTGCAGATGCAGAGGATGCACTTGGCGGTCCCCATTTCGTATAAAATGTGTTGCGAGCTGCACGTCGCTGTAGCTCATACTGGTCTGGTTCCACATTGCGGTACTTTGCATGGTATCTGTACGTTCTCGATGGAAGCCAAGCGCCGTTTTTTGACTTTCGGCTGCATTTGTCACATTGGCAAAGTTTCAAATCCTCCATTGGATTGGGGGGGACATCCATATGCGTTGCAGATTGAGGGACTTAAGGATTTTGTGACGCGCGACGATGTAAGAAGAATTCAAATTGTTAAGCGACAATTACATTGGAACGTGCTACATGTTTGGGTGATGTGGGCCAGGGGGGAGCAGAGGAAAGCAGCGTATCAGGGTGAAGCCAGATTTGGCCAGCGCAGTTCGGGGCGTAACAGATTTCGCACGAGGGGTTTCTCACTGGGGTTGAGGGTCAATTCGCGTTTCAATTCGGCGCGTATGAATTCCCCTTGATGACCGTGAATCCCGAGGCGCGCCTATTACTAATCCCACCACCAAGGCGCCAGGTCTACACCAGGGGACCTTTTATGCTGTCATCAAGTCATTCTACTTGATTGATTCGTGCCCAATATTGTACGAGCTATCGTCTAATCAAAGTTCAAACCGTTTCACTCATCACTGGGACGGGACCACACGCTACGACAACGATCTTTCATACCGTGCCCAGGTTTCTTCGTCCCCATATAGCGTATCACATCCAAGTGACTATGGGCCCATGCGCTTTGCCTCGCGTCCCCTTTTTCTCCCTCTGCCTTCTCCCCTCTGCGCCATCTCTTTTTACCGCCTACTACCCAAATGGTCAATCAGACTGAGGACGTTTTGTGCATGTCCCAACGAGGCCTGCAGGATACATATAGCATGATCAAGGTGTGTGGCTTGCGCTTTTTTTGTGCGTTCATGAATGTAAACGGAAAGCTCTGCCAAATACAGATTGATTCAAAATTTATTCGCGTTTCAAATCGGTTTCCCCCCTTGACGAATACCACGGCGCATCTTTCTCCTTGGATCGAAATGATTTGCTGTAATCAACTTTGATGGTGAATTACCTTTAAAACTCATGTCCATCTGTGCTAGCAATATCAGGCGAGGTTTACGAACAAGGCATTTCAAGGTCCTGTAAACAAAGACCGATAGTGGCGCAGTGGCCCACCGCTGTGCTACTGTGCCCTGTCTCTCATCCCCATGCCTGGATTCCCACGATGACCCTACTGATCATTTCGAGTGCATGGCAGGATCATAAGGCGAGGGTAAGTCATAATGTGGTGGGCAATGCGTTAAAACGTCCCATTCCTCTGGAAGAGCAATGAGCGGGCGAAATTATAATGCGAGTAGGCTGCATTTTAATGTCAGTGGAGTGGAGGCATTAACACGCGAAATGTATATATGCGGGCTACGTTATAACTGCGCAGAGTGTTGGTGAATGACGAAGGCACGTTCCTGAGGTGTAAGAAATTCTGCATCCGCAGGCAAATCTACCATAACTGTGATGGTCAAGTAACATGGAGACATTTAACAAGACTGCAGTTCTTACCAAAGAGGCCAATAATACCTACCAGAATCTTCAAGTACGTTAAATTTGAACAAGTCCAGTCGAAGACCAACATACCAAAATCCACGACCAGCGAAGGTAACCTCTCGTACCAGGCACGTAGACGATCAACACAGGAATTACGTCCACTAACGTAAGCCAGCCAAGAAAAATAACCAGTCGTGTCTGTAGACGGCCCCGCGGATACCATAATGTCAAGCTAGAAAGTCCTACAGCATTGCCTGAGCATTTGAAAAACATGTACTACTAGTACATGTTTTTCACCACCATCCTGAAAAGATATATCTAGATGTGTGAAATAACGAGTTGAAAAAGCTCACGCACATGAGTATTCCCCACATCATCTGCAAAATATGGGGGTCAAATCATCACGAACTGATTGATATCAAAGTAAATGTATACCATTAGTCCTGGTAACCACCTAAACAGGCGTGAAGCAGAAAACAATTGTCTTCTCTGTCAACTTACCTCGATGGACAAAATTTTTTAATGACAAGGCTATGCATAGAAGATTTAAGGTTGAATTTCGACCTTTGGAATTGTAGCCTCACTATGATAGGCATTGCAGTACACAGTAGGGCTACCACGTCAAATGAGAGGCGGATCGTACCCCCACAAGAACGACGCACAACCAGGAAAGCTGCCTAACATAATCAAAAAAACTGCTCGAGTCATGGGTAAGGTGCAAGGTACCGATATGGTGTTGTACCTGTCACTGTGACCCGTGACTCGACTGTTTTCTGACATGAAAAAGTCGAGTTCGGTCGTTTTGGCATAGAGTTGGCTGAAAACAATTTTGACGGAATCGATAGGTAGATTTTCAACCGTTGTTTTTCAGTGTTTTAAGTATCAAAATTGAGGGTAGATTTTCAACCGTTGCTTTTCAGCATTTTATGTACCAAAATTCAGAAGTGTGAAATAGTACTATAGATTTTATTCTACGACGCCATGTTTTAGCTAGATATTAGATATCATACAATGGGTGTTTACGATGCCGCAAGGTTGGCAGCGCGATTGATAGAATAATCGTCGTCCTCATCGTCATCCCAGTCGGCGGTGCGAAGTGTGAAGACGGGGCGGTGAATAGAGCGGATGTCGCCCTCGTTCTTGTCTTCTTCATGGCTACGGTCGTTGTCCCAGCAGGCGGCGCGAAGTATGAAGACGGGGCAGTCAATGTCGCCCTCGTTCTCGTCTTCTTCATGGCTACGGTCGTTGTCCCAGCAGGCGGCGCAAAGTATGAAGACGGGGCAGTCAGTGTCGCCCTCGTTCTCGTCTTCTTCATGGCTACGGTCGTTGTCCCAGCAGGCGGCGCAAAGTATGAAGACGGGGCGGTCAATGTCGCCCTCGTTCTCGTCTTCTTCATGGCTACAGTCGTCGTCCCAGTAGGCGGCGCGAAGGATGAAGGCGGTGCGATTGATATGGTTCAAGTTGTCGGCCTCGTCATCGTCGTCATCCCATCTGGCGGCGCGAAGTGTGAAGACGGCGCGCTCAATAGAGTGGACGCCGCCCTCGTTCGCATCTTCTTCGTCGCTACGGTTGTCATCCCAGTTGACGGCGCAGCGCTCTTCGTCAACGCCATAGTTCAAGTTTTCGCCGACGGGCACTGTTTCCATGTCCTGTCAAGGAAGGAATAAACTAATATTTGAGAAAAGAGAAGATATACTTACCTGTCTTTCGAGGTAGACAATAGTATTATTGAGCTTAGTAGATAACAAACGAGTGCATACAAACAATTTGGACGGTCTTGGAAGGATGGTCACAAAATTCTCCAGTCAATGCACCAAATGAACGACAGCGGTTCTTGAAAACACACATGACAGAGACAGATAACATCTTGGAGATACTATTACGGCTGGAGAGCGGGCAATGGAAGAATCGTCAAGATGCAAATCTGCAAGGCTCAGAAACAGCTTTTGTTCATCCGAATATGCGATCCGCTCACCAACGGGTGCGTAAATACTTCCCTTCGAACTTTGTTTTGTGGGACAAGGAAATATATCACGCTCTCCAGATTGAGAAGCCGATCCATTAGAAGTTGACTTTAACCTACCATCTCATTGTTCATGTTCCTCATTGCTTTCTGTGTAGCATGTCCGTCCTCGGACTCATGAGGACAGTCACATCGCAGAATGACCCGTGCGAGATATATGACATCCACACCCTGGGCACGGAAATCGGAGGTACTCGCCTCAGCCAGTTCCATTCCATCTCCCTCGTTCTCCTGTCCGGCCATGCTCTGATTGAGATATTGGGGTTTAAAATATCCTGGTCCTACTTGTCCTGCGCACCAGTATACTGCCTCATCACGTTCGGGGCTGTTTGTCCATGGTATGACGTGCAAGCTCAACGTCATGCAGTTTGTGCCTTTGTACTAGCGTTGCGTTAGACATTGATTCTCCGTCAATAGATTGCAAACCCATACCCTGGATCATATTAAAATGATAAGATAAGAGATTGCGGTTTCTATATTGAGGTGAAAACGTGATGGACGACCTTAAATATATCAATCAGCGCTACTTTAAATAGCGTTTGGTGAGTCCTTCATCATTTCTCTTGTCCCCTCTCCTTGGGCTGTCTGTTGCATTAGCCGATAAACATCGATAACATTTTACTTACCGCAGAGATTTGTCAGTAATTGATAGGTAATGCATTTTCAACTAGATCAGTACTGATCAGGCGTTGGAAGGCATCGATGACTTATTTTAATGCGCAAGCCTTGCTAAAATCCAATAGACTGAATGGTGAGTTACGACCGCATAAGGATCTTTTTAATTCTTACCAGACCAAGATCCTTTGGGTCCCTTCGACGGCAAGGTTGCTGCAGTAATAGGCGATTGGCTTATCACAACGCCCAATCAGGACGTCATATGGCACCCTCCATGGGATAAGCACAGTGTTCGCTTGCGTGCCAATGTTAGGTATGGCTTTGATGACCCGACGCTGTGGCCTCAAGCCTATGTCATTCAATATCCCCATCTCGGCGCCATCCCGCGAAAACCTAATGATCCCAATGATCCGCTCTCTATCATGTGGTGGAATCCCACGGAATCTGACTTCAGTCATTCTTCGAATGACCTGGTCGATGGCCTTGGCCAACTTTCCAAAAATATGTGCGAGAAGTTCGATGCTTACAGGCGAGAGCTAGTACATAGGATCGATGGATATAAAGCAGAGACGAACTCACCAAATTATTATCTTCTCTCTATTAGCAAAGCCATGAGTCATGCTGGAATCCGTCTAGGATGTATACCTTCCTCATTCCAAGAAATGAAGTTTGGTGTAACTGAATTCCAACGATACTATCTCAAAATGCTCGGCCTTCTTGACTACCTGGAGGTGTACAAGCCCCATATGGATGGGGCGGCTACTCGTACTTCAACTTCCAGCGCAGATTCTCGCGTTGGTATTTTTACTCACAGTGCCCGGGTGGGGCAGGAGTTTTACGATGCTGGTCTACCAGTTTGGTTCATCAGGGAGACGAAGACGTTAATTGAAAATCCAAACACTGACATAACTGTTCTGAAGCTTGTCGAGGCCCAGAAACCAGAGCAATTCCTAGTTGTAACTGAGAGTATACCGCCATTCCCCGTTGTTTATAGGGGACATACAAACTCACCGCAGAAATATGCATCTATGCATGCCTTTTCGAGGACTTGGATGGTCTACCGAGATCCCTTCAGCAGCGAACGTCCGCAGGACATTGAGAACCCAACAGATCCATTCTACTCGCACGGCAGACCAGCGAGGGAATCAGTGACTATCCCTATGTTGGAGCTGATGAAAGAGCGCTTACCTAGCTCTAATGCATCGGTCTCACCTTCAGGTCTGCTGACTCCAGGCGTAACTCGGTCTCAAAACCGTAAGACATTCACGTATCTGCTGTTTCATCATGCTCAACGAATGCTAGCCACTCGACCTCCCACACATGTTTCAGTGGGACGGGACAAGTTTGCAGATCCCGACAGCCCTCTCCTTCCACCTGCGGCGCCGGTATGGGCGAGCGCTTTGAAGGCCGTCGACCGGTCACCCCAGCGCATCAAGAAAGATGCACCCAAGAAAGTATATGCCTCACCCGAGCCGGCACTTTTTGTGACACCATCTAATGATCAAAAGAAGATCAGCTACTTGATGACATGGATCAAATGCCGACCTGGATGGATGTGGCGCCTAGAGTCACAGGCAAACGTGGCTGTCTCAGCCCAAACATGGCGAGACTTCCTTGGAATGAATTTTAATCAGGCAGCTAATCCCCAGACGGCTGCGGGGCAAAGACGTGAGTTGATGAAAAAATTGATGAGTGATACATTGGACACACCCGGGTTATCATATTCCTCGGGTCCTGGCAGCAAAGTCGTACTTTGGCGAGGGCAGCAACTCGCCGATAATGTGATGCCGCCATTGAAAGTTGTGCATGAAGTCCTTTGGGAGCTTTACGAGCTCAACTTCCGTTACAAATTTTTTGCGTTAGATCGGCGCTTATCGCAGGATCACAATCAGCAGAACATAACTGCCTGTTTCCCTGGGTCAGATGGTGGTCTAACCTTCATCATATCAACAACAAATAACAGACTAGTCGCTGATGATTGGCGTACTCGCCTTCGTTATATCCGTGCTCTTGTTCAAGTCATGAAAAATTGGGATGTTCCCCATTTCCCCGCAGCCTTTCAGATAGCTGATCACAGATCAGCATCAATTACGGAGCAGCAAGCGATGGAATTGGAGCGCGCTGCTGCAAGCTTCTATGCTCAACAATTTTTTGATCACTTTGGCCGTGCACCTATTGTTCCTCATCGACTCAATTGATGTAGTAGTAGCATTAATGAATGAATACATTGTTCTGACGCGCAAGTACGTGTAGACACCCTAAGCGTGTGATATGGGGGGTTCTATCAAGTATTGCCCAACATCCGTGATCCTGGATTCTTCCAACGACGCATTCAATGGTATTGAGATCTACTGCAAAAAGGGGTCCCATCTCTTTGTAAAATGTTATATTGTTGTTGCTGGGCATTTTGATGACTTTGATGGATTTAACAATGGCTAACAGTATAGTTCTGGCTTCTTCAGGCATTTCAATAGTGTTACAGTTTCTTCCTCGTTCCAGTCTCTTGTCTCAGTGGACCATCCCATTTTCATCATTTCCCCTTATACTGCGCAGTGTACAGCCTGGACGTTATCTCCTTTTATAACTACCTTCACATTTCCTTTCTTAGGTAGTCATTGCCTCGTTCCCTTTACAGTTTCCTTTGTTCCTAACAGTATATAAACCCCATGTACCATAGAGTAACTCTAGTTCCAACTTAGACGAGTTTTGCTCTCCAACATCAATTGACCTCAACATTCTCTTTCTTCGTCGCTCTCTAGACCTTTGTCATCGTTTGACTTAGCGTCTGAACTCTTTGTCCAGTGGCTGGGAGCGGACCGAGACTCTGCTTGTCACCGTTGACTTAGAACGAACCACAACGAGGGCATCGTCTGTAACACAAGTTGGAACTCAGGAACCGCTCAGTGCATCGTCACTAGCCAGACACCATTGATACCAGGAACTCCCAGATCAGACCCCCAAACAACTCTGTTCGCTTCAGACAGAAGTACTACCTTAATCGAAGAGAAGTCTACTTTTCTACGACACACAAGGTCTGGTGCTACGTTTCAGCAACAAAGAGAAAGAACCTACCGGTTCCAGAGGAACTCTTCAAAGGAGAGTACCAGGAAGGAAATCACAACGACGAATTACCAGGAGAAGTTTGGATTCACTGGTACAACGAAGAAAACGACGAGGACGACAATCAACTGTTCCTACCTCCAAATACCGAACCCGAACTTACTTGGTGGCACGAGTTCCGAGTTAACGAAGAACTAAAGGACTACTCCTTCTACGCATTCGACGAGGAGACAATCACCAAGTGGAACGAATACAGAGAACAACAGCAGATCGAGATAGATCCTTTTGGAGACGAATCGAAACAAGGAGAAAGCTCGAAACAAGGCACAGAACCGAAACACGAACCCGGAACACAGGACCCGAAACCTGAAACACCAGAACCGAAACAGGAACCAGAGAAAGACATGTCAGAAGACAAGGATTCATCCTCGAAAGGGATAAAGGGAATCTCCATTAAGGAATTCAAAGGACAGCGCTCTAAGGCGAAACATTTCATCAACACATTTGATGATGTATTCGATCTAGATGAAGGACGCTTCGAAACATCGAAAAAACGAATCAAATATGTTCTCCTTCACCTAGGGGAAGAACTAGACGATTGGAAAGCCAATCTTCGAGGAGAATTGGAAGTAGCAGAAGTGACCAAAGGAAAATCAGCAGAAAGCGCATACACACTCTCATGGGATAATTACCCCAGCTTCAGACAACGATTCTTGAGCGATTGGGGAGAGTCTGATAGCGCAGCCAGGACCCTGAATGATCTAGATAAAGTCAAAGTAGGCGGAGATATCGACATCCCTGCCTATATCCAGAAATTCCGATCGCTCATACACTCCACCGGAATCACAGGGTTCATGGCGCAGCGCATCTACTTCTGTAAAGGACTTCCTGCATCTGTGGCAGCAAAAATCATCGAAAACCCTGCAGTCACCAGTATGGAAACTGCCTATAACGCTGCGGAACGCCTGCACAATGCTTGGGAGACTATGAAATTGATGAATCGATCATCTGGATCAGGAGACACAAAGGGGCGTTTCAAATTTAACCGAAACCAGAAACCCTCTGCGTCAGGATCAAGGGGAATCAATGCTGTAAGCACAGGACGTCTTTCAGATGCCCAAAAGGAGGAATACCGAAAAACCGGCAAGTGTTTCAGATGTGGAACACAGGGACACATATCCAGGGACTGCCCAAACAAGGGGAATACCCAAACGCCGTCCTACAAGTCCTCCTCCCCACAGAATCGCACAATCAGAACAGTAGAGGAAACGACCTCGAACGAATCAACCGCCCAACGCATTAGGGCGCTGTTACAAGAACTCCCAGATGAGGAGCGCGAGAACACCCTCCAGGAACTCGAATCCAAGGGTTTTTAAGAAGGAGACGCCAGAAAGCGGTTGACGCCTCCAGTACCATTGAACAGTTAGCACTCGACTCTGTAATTGTAAATTCGAATAATAACAAACGAATTTCCATCACTGTGCAAACAAACCACAAACCCGCTGAAATATCTGCTCTTATTGATTGCGGAGCAGAAGGAAACTTCATTGATGAACGAATATCGAAAGATCTACCAAAGGAACCCCTAAAGCAACCAATTAGAGTCAAAAACGCCGATGGAACTATCAATCAGAATGGGTTAATCACCCATCGCACCAGTCTTACTTATTCTATTAAAGGAAAGACATACAACAACTGGCTATGGATCACTAATCTTGGAGATCAAGCGATAATCTTTGGAATACCATGGTTAGAACAGCATAATCCCACAATCGATTGGCGAAAGAAAACCCTCCAAATGGACGATGATTCAGAAGACACCAAACCTATTTGGCGTATGGCATTAGACAATCGACAATGGGGAGAAGACAAATATTGGATTAGGGTGAAAACATCAGCATCACAGGCACTCGAACATCAAGCAAAACGAGACGAAGCACCCATAGTTCTACCTTCTGAATACACGCCTTGGCACGCTACCTTTGAAAAGAAAGCGTCTGAGCATTTTCCATCTTCTCGCCCATGGGATCATGCGATTGAACTCAAGACAGGATTCACGCCAAAAGTTAGCAAAATTTACCCATTATCACTAAAAGAACAGTCGACCCTCGACGAATGGATTAAAGAGCAACTCGATAAAGGATACATTCGACCATCTAAATCACCACAAGCATCACCATTCTTCTTTGTTTCTAAGAAGGAAAGCGGCGCACTTCGGCCCTGCCAGGATTATCGATACCTAAATGAATGGACAATTAAGAACGCCTATCCATTACCCTTAGTCTCCGATTTAATGACGAAGCTAGAAGGTGCAAATTACTTCACCAAACTCGATCTGCGCTGGGGATACAACAATGTCCGAATCAAGGAGGGTGATGAGTGGAAAGCGGCGTTCATAACCAATCAAGGATTATACGAACCAACAGTCATGTTCTTTGGCCTTTGCAACTCTCCGTCAACGTTCCAAATGATGATGAACGAATATTTCCAGGACATGATAAACAAAGGATGGCTCATCATTTATATGGATGACATCTTGATTTGCGCAAAAACGAAAGAAGAAATGAAAAAGCGTACAGAACGCGTTTTGAATCGCCTACAGGAAAATGACCTATTCTTGAAACTCGAGAAATGCAAATTTTGCGTTCAAGAAGTCGAATTTCTTGGCATGATCATTACGCCCGGACACATTCAGATGGATCCTGTTAAACTTGCAGGGATTCGCGACTGGCCAACACCAACAACGGTTAAACAAGTCAGATCCTTCCTCGGATTTGGAAACTTTTATCGGAGGTTTATTGGCAATTTGCCGCCATAGCGAAACCGTTGACAGATCTAACAAAGAAAGGTTTACTCTTTATTGGACGATCACTTGTCAGACAGCGTTTGAGGAGCTCAAAAACAAGTTTTCCTCCATGCCCGTTCTATGCATGCCCGACCCACTCGACCATTTATCCTTCAGACGGACGCCTCGAACAAAGCTACTGGAGCAGTGCTTAAGCAAGCAGATACAACCGGAACGCTTCATCCATGTGGATTATTTCGCATGCCTTGACGCTTACAGAACAAATTACCAGATTTACGATTGAGAACTACTAGCAATATTAAAGGACTGCAGGCATGGCGACATTTACTTCACGGTCGCCACATCCATAATGGTGCACTGTGATCATAAAATCTTTTATTTTATCGGTCACCCCAACGATTAACTCCTCGACAAGCACGATGGTCCATGATGCTCTCGGAATTTGACCTAAAAATCGAGCATGTACCTGGCACCAAGATGTTCGAAGCAGATGCCCTTTCTCGCCGACCTGATCATATGAAAGGCGAGGATGCTCAAGACGATGTGACAATGTACCAGATAAAAAGTTCATTCGCCTTATCGCTACAGATCTAGCTCAAGAAATAAGACTGCCTACATCCATGACAGCTTTGGGCGTACAATCATTGAAGTTATTGAAACTCAACGCGCCCCACCAATTAAATCCAAGCTCCAAGACTGGGCGTTTGTCGACGAAATCATTCGATATATTGACAGAGCATACATCCCAGATAATGGAATGCTTAGAACACAGATTGTCAAATCCGTTCATGAATCGCTCACTTCAGGACATCCAGGACACATGAAAACCCTTGAAATACTACAACGCGATTACTGGTGGCCAGGAATGTATAGACACGTCAAGGAATGGATCACAGGTTGCGCCATTGCCAACAGATGAAAGTGAATACGCACCCAACACTCCGGCTCTTTACCTATTGGATCTAAAGCGACTCGCCCTTTCAACAAGTCACACTAGATTTCATTACAGATCTCCCTATTGCAGACGGTACGATTCGATTCTGGTCACGGTGGACCATGGTCTTACGAAGGGGGTAATTCTTACTCCTTGCAAGAAAACCATCGACGCCTTAGGAACTGCCGATCTTTACATCTCAGAAATATTAAACGCTTTGGATACCTGATATCTCATCTCGATCGAGGACCACATTTTCGGCTAAGGTCTTCCAGGAAATCAGAAAGACGCTAGGAATGATCATAGAATGAGCACAGCCTATCATCCACAGACTGATGGAGAAACAGAACGCGTTAATCAAGAATTAGAAGTATACCTTCGGATATTTTGTGCAAACGAACCCACAGATGGAAACAACTACTCCAATCGCGAATTTGCTCATAACAATCGACATCATGACTCAGTTAGAGCTTCCCCGTTTCAAACTCATGTATGGAACGAACCCGTGGCATTACCAACAGCTGTACAAAAATGACAACACCTGCTGCTGAGGAACGCCTGCAGTTATTACGAAAAGCTAGAGAAGAAGCACTAGCGCACACAAACTAGCAAGACAGATGGTTGCGCGACGAGTCAGGGACAAAGCAATCAAATTGTACAAGGAGATAAAGTGTGGCTCGAAAATAGAAACTCAATATACCATATCAATCTAGGAAACTGGCACCAAACGAGAAGGACCCTTTGTAGTTGAACAGTTCTAGGACCAGTAACGTATAGCTCAGATTACCGAAAACAATGGCGCATTCACCCAGTCTTTCACACGTCACTCCTTATGCCATATAGAGAAACTGAAACGCATGGACCAAACTATACTACTCCACCCCCTGATCTCGTAAACGGACAAGAAGAGTTTGAGGTGGAAGCGATTCTCACACATCGAAAACGCGGAGCAGGATATCAATATTTGGTTAGATGGAAGGATACGGTCCCGAATGACAACTCCTGGGAACCTGACGCAATCTAAGCAATGCTGCGGACGTGTTACAAGCATATAACTCAGAAGACAGCTATGAAACCCATGTCTCGCTATCACAACCGCCAAACTCTCAAACAAAACATCAGATATACAAGAAATATTGTTCCACTCGAGGACGATATACCCGAAAACTATACGAAAGCTTCAAAGGACGAATGTTACATTTCCCATCCTCATCCTCCGATCACCCTTTAGAACCACCTCGATAGTCAACTTCATTCGAACCCAAGCAACCAATTAATCTACAGACTCCCAGACTTTTAACGGACACCTGCAACGCACCCACAGGGCATGTTGAAATTCGATTCAATGCCGATTACATTACCTTCCGAAATATAGGATCTTACATTCACTCCGAAGAATTACCATACTATCCGACGCAATGTCACCTTACCTTCCGTCGCCAACAGACCTTAAACCACACCAATGAGTATACACAAAGCGACCTCGCGAGAATCCTGTACTATTTGATTTTGCAGAAAGACTAAGCGACGCTAGCAAAGAAATGAAATCTGCAGATGGGTCACTATGCGACAACTCCCGACGCAGTCTCAACCTCAATAGAGTACTTGAGAGCTCGACTTTCTAGACGCATTTGACAGCACAGGTGGACCACTATACCAATTCACCCGAAAGTATCGCCACAGGAATCAACCCTGAAACAAAATTCAAATGAAGCGAAGTTCTACCTACCAGGAACGAGCTAAGCGAATCAGAAGAATCTGATGAAGAACTCGAATATGTTCCCAGCATCAGAGCAGTCACATTCACTTATCGGCCCGGATGGAGAAACTCCGAACTGTCAGTTGGGATGACGAAGTCTTCAATTAAAATAAAAGACGCCTTTGCAGTGCAGATCCCCAATTCATACACTCGCACAATGTCTTTCTTCACCGCCATCGCTTATTTCGCCGCCTCGCCTTCGCTTTGTTGGTCACGCATGTGGCCATTATTATATTGAACCAGTCAATCTCTTATCGCTTTCATCGCCGCCGCCCACGACTTTCCCTCGAGGTCTTTGTCGAGACCACCGTTACCATCGACGACTTCGATTTCGCCGACCTCCCCGAGCTGCACGAACATCCTGCAGAACTTATCGAACCAACCGCTGCATCACAACGCTCCCATCGTGTTCGCCCTCGCAATGCATGCTTCAAAACGTCAGCGATTGCCTTGCTGAAATACTAGTCCTCTACAACCAGTTCGCCGACCTTTGGACTTCGTCACAGGCTCACCATCACCACGACCCGCATTCCCTTACTCTCGAAGAGAGGGATTCGCACTAGCACAAGCAAAGCAATTGCAGCTAGCAGTTCGAAGTCTTCAATGGCGAGCTGAGACGGCAGCGCGACCTAGGCAATGTTGTCACTTGGCTCGAATCGCGGCAGGATCACGCATGGACATCTGCATGGTAGAAGTCGGACTTCTCGCATACGAAGGGGGTAATGTTACAGTTTCTCTTCGTTCGCCTCCTGTCTCAGCGGACTGTTTTATATTCATCATTTCCCCTCAACTGCGCACTGTATAGCTTGGACGTTATCTCCTTTCATAGTCACCTTCATATTTCCTTTCTCAGGTAGCTATCGTTTCATTTCCTTTGTAGTTTCCTTTGTTCCCTAATCGTATATAAACCCTATGTACTGTAGAGTAACTCCAGTTCCAACTTAGACGAGTTTTGCTCTCAACATCGATTGACCTCAATGCTCTCTTTCTTCGTCGCTCTCTAAAGACCTTCGTCATCGTTTGACTTAGCGTCTAGAACTCTTTGTCCAGTGGCTGGGAGCGGACCGAGACTCTGCTTGTCACTGTTGACTTAGAACAAACCACGACGAGGGCATTGTCCGTAACATGTGCGGCATGACTTGATGTACCATTTAATGTCGTCTTGCATCTGTGGCCACCAAAACCGTTGCATGATGATCGAGCAGGTAGCGTAGTATCCGCGGTGTCCTAAATTGTCGTGGCAGCTAACCAGTATGCGTGCCCGTTTGTGCGGATCTAAAACGATCCTATGCGCTCCGCTCCTATCTTTTAACCACAGCGTATCATCTTTTATGAAGAACCTGGTACAGTACCGCATGAACCGGACATTTTCTTTGTCCGACATATGGTCAGGTCACTCCAACTTCTCCAGGAACCATTTTGCCAGCTGCAGCCTTTCTTCGTCCCTCGAGGCGGTCTCGCTTCTCCACGGGAATATCCCCTCATAGGAATTATCTTCCTCTCCTTCTGGTACCTGTGCCCTTTCATGCTCTGGTGGTGGCATATCTGAATCGGTCAAGAAGATGGTCATAAGCGGACTCTTACGCTTTTCCGCAATTGTTCCTAGACCTGCTCCGGGCGCTACCCTAGCATGATGCGGAATCTTTGATTTCCGGAGCGGTTGCTGATCTGTTCGCTTTGCGAGGGCCCTGTAGGGCGCGTTGTTGATTTGATGCATGAATCCGTAAAGGTTGTTGATCCAATTGTCGAATTCGTCATCTTCCTTGCTATCCGGTTCCTTGTCCAATGGTTGCCGTGGGCGTCTGGATAATCCATCGGGTGCGTGAAGTCGGCCTGGCACGTGAACTAACTTGAAATGGAAAGTCAGGATTGACAAAATCCATCGGTTGATGGATGCTGATGGGGTGATGTCCGGATTCTTGAGCATGTCCTTAATATAGCGCGCATCGACTTCCACGATGAGATTATGGACTCCTATAAGATAAAGCTTGAGTGCTTTCAACGCGCGGAACAGACCATATATCTCTAGCTTTGGCTGCAAGAAGCGTCCTTCCTGCTCATTCAGGGTAATCGATCCGAAGCGGTTGTAATACCAGACTGAAGGCTTGTCAGGGTCGCATTGGCATAGGAAGAACCCAACTGCAATCCATGACGTATCCACGGCCAGAATGACGGGTGCGTCAGACTTGTAGTCGATGGGGCATAGTGCGGGTGATGCTATTAGAGCTTGCTTGAGCGATTCTTGCGCAGCAATTTCCTCCGCTCCGAATGTGAATGGAACGTCCTTCCTAGTTAGCGCTACCAGTGGACTTGCCTTGCGCGCAAAGTTCTTAATGAAGATTTGTGCCACTCCTACGTCCTTCTCCGGTTTGCGACCTTCGTACGTGCATAGATGGCCAACGACCGTAATGGAGGGGGCGCATAGCACAAGTTTCTTCCCGGAGAACGTTCCGCCGGCATACTTCATGCGCTGCACGACCCGGTTCAGACCCTGGAAATGTTCCCATACAAAGCGTCGAATGCCGGGGTTGTCCGGTATGGTTTCATAGGTGTCATCGTCCCGCTCATAGCGCGTCGGAGGTCCTTTTACTGGTACGTCGTCGATGTAAGGTATAGTTAGTTCCGGTATTTCGGGCTGCAAGATGCAAGTGACGTCGTTGTGGAATATTGGTACCGAGTTTGTCCATCCCATTGGCAGAGTTGTGAGTCGCATTGCTCCAAACGGCGTCTGGAAGGTGGTTAGGTCTTGGGAGTCCTCTGCAAGTGGGCGCTCATCGTATCTGACGAAAAGGTCCAACATAGCGCCACATGCGCGACCTGCGAAGTTCTCCGCTAGGTGTTCCGGGATTGGCGTAACACCTGAGTGTCGGATCGTGACCGCGTTAAGTGGCTCCAGCGAGTGCACCAGGCGGAGTTTGCCCATCTTCTTTAGCACGCAGAACCAGCGGGACTGATAAGAGGAATTGGAGGGCTCGTAGACGCCTGCGCCGATTTTTGTGTGGATGATGTCGCAGATTTGGTCATAAAGGCCCGGCGGAATCAGAATGTTGCGCTGTACCCATGGCGTATGCGGAACTGTTGGAATCTCCACCAGTGGAAAGAATTCGGTCTTGAATTTTCCTCACTCACTATCGTCCCAGGCAAACACCTGCTCGTGTTTTGTCATAAATTCGTGCATTAACTTGATTTCTTGGGGCCACAGGAACTCATTACCGTGCTCTTTCTCCAGTGTTCTCTTGCGCTCTTCTGTATAACGCCCGTATGGCGTAAACTCGGGTGGTCTCGTGCTTAACTTGGGTAACTCGGCGAGCGGATTGCCCTTAATTTCTCGAACAATTCGGAACTCCTTGGGTAGCTGGCTGATGACTGGCTTGACTTTCTTAGCAACAGGTTTGTATTTTTTCTTTTGTGCGGATAGGAAGACGGGTGATACGTTGTCACGGCGCGGATTCGTAGCTGTATTAAGCTTGCGCGGAGCGGCAGTAGCGGAAGTGGTGGTAGTGAAAGCGGAAGTAGGTTTTTGGGTAGCGGAAGTCACATGGTTGGTGCGGAAGGTGGTGGCGAAAGCGGAAGTAGGTTTTTGGGTAGCGGAAGTCGCATGGTTGGTGCGGAAGGTGGTGGCATTAAGATAGGCTTGCGTGAGTGGATCGTAGTTGTCCGCTTGGACTTCTTGCAGACTTATCGCGGCACCAAGATAGAGACGAGCAAGTTGGTTATTGGAATCGAGTGTGGTATATACATTTTTGGTGGACAGTAAAGATGAAACGGAAGAATACGCTTGAATATTTATGGGTTTCCTGGTATGTGGGTCAATAGTCAAGATACAGGCTACCTCTCCGTGAGTGTCTATCAGTTCCTCGAGGTCATCCGAAAATCCTCCCTTGCTTCTTCACGCATATTGTATTTTGGACGGCCACGGGGCATAGTTGGAACCATTACTATTTTGTCGCTGTTAGGGTCGTGAATGGTGATGGTCTGGTCCTCGTTTCCATAATTGTGGGTTACCGACTGTGTCAATACGTCGAATGGACGGCCTAGCAAGATATCGTAAGCGGGCGAGCGGATGACATGTACCTGGAAATATAAGTTGATGTCACCGATGCGGAACGGGATGTTGTTGGCGATTCCTAGCGACATATCGACTTCCCCGTTAGCGGCCTCCATGTCTATTTTGATGGTTGGGTTGAACGGAATTCCGAGTCTGTTGCAGATGGCTTCCGACATACAGATGATCGAGCATCCTGGATCTACTACGCATTCCACCTCGGCGCGCTCGTCTATTAATCCTTGTACGCAGTGGATCGCATGCGATTCCTTGGCAACACGTAAGTGGGGCTTGTCCGGTCCTTCCATGCTATAAAACGCTTCTGCCATGTTGGGCATGACGTAGATTTCGCGCACTGTGTTGGGGTCGTAAAAGTGTGCGTCGGTGAAGTTGGTGCTAGCCATGGGCGCAGGTGCAGGTGCGGAAGCGAGAGTGGGGATCCGACGTGGAGTTAGGTACTCACGGAGCTTGGCGCGGATCTCTGGGGAGACCGCTAATAACTCCTCGTAACTGACGTGCGCTGCATGATGCTGCAAAGTGCGTTTGAAGAGATGTTGTACCAACTGCTCATTTTGCGCAGGTGCCATGGTGGTGTATGAAGGTCCGCTATTTTTAGGCGTGGATCCGAACGGGCGGTCTAATGGTGGCTGGTAATTCGCGTCGCGGGCATCAGAGAACGGATGGATGGTCGCTTGCTGTTTTGCTACCTCTGGCGATATGATCTCCGTAGCTTTTTCTGCGTCCTTAGTTCCAGCGGGAACTGTCTCTTTGCCTTTTGCACGCAGCGGAATTTCTACTCGATCTAGAACCACCTTCTTCTTTTTTGTCTGCAGTGCTACCATTCTTTGCTGTAGCTGCGCTAGTTCTTTGTCGTCTTCTGCGTCTTCGACTGTGCTCCTATATGACATAACGGGGGCGGCCACGGTGGCGATGGCGGGCGGCGGCGTATTGCTTTGGGTGGAGTAGTACATGGCGGGGCAGATGTTGGCTGGTGGCGGTGGCGCTTCGGCTCGTCAATTGTACTTGTTGATGTTGTCTTTCATTGTATTCGTTTGATTAAAACGTGGGAAGTAATTACCCGTTGGTGCGATGATGCGCCCTTCCGTATTCTTTAAAATTTTCCCGCTCGTCATATATTTGTCCACTTCCGGGCAGCGGCTTATGAAATGCGCTGTGTCACCGCAAAAGTTGCAAGCGCGGAACCCGCTCGGCTGTGCGGGCTGAGACTGTCCTACCGGAATAGCATTAGCGCCGGTTGCGGGGGAAGAGTACGTGCGGAACTGCAGAGCGGATGGTGGAGTGTGGTACGCTAGTGCCTGTGTTAGCGATTGTACCATACTTTGGAGCTCTTTACGGTGCCCCACATAGTCCCACTGGACTCCCGGCCCAGTCCCGGGAATTCCCGGGACTGGCTGGTGGCTGTCAAAACCAATTTTCGCTGCCAAAAAAACCCGGGACTTGACCAGGACCCTACAGGGAGTCCTGGCCATGCCCCGGGCATTCCTGGGATTCCTGGGAGCCCAAGGTCCCAGGAGTCCTGGGGAGTCCCGTCGCTGAACGAGCCCAGCTATATATGCTGGGCTATTCAGTCACGTGAACGGTCAAACGCGCGCACGACGCGCCGTTGATTCAATGTGACGTGTCACACGTGATCTGTCACCTGCCCAACACACCACTGACACCCGTCGCCTCTACCATCTACCAACGTACCTACCACCGCTCCCCAACAACCACGCCCATGATGAACCCCCTCCACTCACCACCCAGTCCCTACCTCTCCCGTTCGCCCTCTCACTCTCTCGCCCGTTCGCCTTGCCCTCTCGCCTCTCGCGCTCTCCCCCTCTCCCCCTCTCCCCCTCTCGCCCGTTCGCCTTTTCCCCCTCTCGCTCGTTTGCCTTGCCCTCTCTCTTCTCGCCCGTTTGCCCGTTTGCCCTTTCGCCCGTTTGCCCTTTCGCCCGTTTGCCCTTTCGCCCATTTGCCCATTTGCCCTTTCGCCCTTTCGCCCTTTCGCCCGTTCGCCCGTTCGCCTCTCGCCCGTTTGCTCGTCCGCCCATTCGCCCGTTCGCCTTGCCCTCTCTCCTCTCGCCCGTTCGCCCTTTCACCCTCTCCCCCTCTCGCCTCTTGCCCGTTCACTCGCCCGCCCGTTCGCCCGTTCGCCCTCTCCCCCTCTCGCCCATTCGCCTTGCCCTCTCGCCTCTCGCCCGTTCGCCCTCTCGCCGTTTGCCCTCTCCCACTCTCGCCCTCTCGCCGTTTGCCCCCTCTCGCCCTCTCGTCCTCTCGCCGTTCGCCCTCTCCCCCTCTCGCTCATTCGCCTTGCCCTCTCCCGCCCTCTCGCCTCTCGCCCTCTCGCCGTTTGCGCTCTCCCCCTCGCCTCTCGCCCGTTCGCTGTTCACCCTCTCCCACTCGCCCTCTCGCTGTTTGCCTTCTTTTTTTTTTTTTTTTTTTTTTTTGCATAGAAAATCTTATTGATCTGCATAGTGTCAGACTACACAATGTGACTAAAAGGCGCTGCTGTGTAAAGCTGTACGTAGGTTATATAAAGTAACCTAAAGGAAACCAAACGAAAAAAGAAAAACATATATGTAATGAGTTGACAACACAACTAATAACAAAAGCTGTTTGCCCTCTCACTGTTCACCCTCTCCCCCTCTCCCTCTTGCTGTTCACCCTCTCCCCCTCTCGCCCTCTTGCTGTTCACCTCTCCCCTCTCGCCCTCTTGCCGTTCGCCCTCTCCCCCTCTTGCCTGTTTGCTCTCTCGCCCTGCCCTCTCCCCCTCTCGCTCATTTGCCCTCTTGCCCTGCCCTCTTGCCTGTTTGCCTGTTTGCCCATCCCCCTCTCACCTGTTGCCCTCTCACCTATTGCCCGTTTTCCCTCTCGCCCTGCCCTCTTGCCTCTCGCCCATTTGCCCGTTTGCCAGCAATTTACACTCCCCCCCCCCAAACGAGTGGAATCCGAGCTCAGTCTGAGGACTCCGAGTAGAATCCAAGTCCAGTCCGAGGAAGTGATAAAAAGTGATAAAATCTGAGTAGACTCCGAGTTCAATCCGAGCTCAGTCCGAGTTGGGAACTTTTACCATTCAATCCAAGCTGAACTCGGAGTGAGCTTGTACTCCGAGCTCAATCCAAGCCCATTCTTAACTAACTGTCCCAATGCAGTATCACATTAAGTTGCCTATATCTCCATGATAACACCTTCAAATTACATTATTCTTGATTCCCTGTGTAGCCTCTACTTTGGTTAATATTATTTGCACTAATTGTTTGGCCTTGTTTGGCCTAGATAGAATTCTGTGTTACCAGCAAGAAGAATCATCTATTTGACTATATCTACACAGAAACACCTTCAAATTACATAATTCTTTATTCAGTATGTACCCTACTTATGCTCATAATTTCTATATATACGCTTTGGCTTTTTTTGAGCTTCATGTTATTCTATGCTATTAACAAACAAAAGACATTAAATTGGCCATATCTCCATTGCAACAGTTCAAATTACATAATTTTAAAAGAAAAGTGTAACCTGTATATAAGATAAGTTGTAATTAACTGTATCACTACATATCATCAGCTGAATCCCTCTCATCCTTATCAATATTCACCCCTTGCTTTCTGATTACTTGCTTTGTGTGATAATAAAGCATGGTATGTAAGAACCAGTTAAAATTCCCGGATTTCATTCTCCTCAAGATATTATCAAAGCCACCCAACCAAGCATTCAATTGTTCACAGGCTTGTGTATTAAATGCACGCTTGAGGTAAGGCTTGTTAGGACGGATCCAACACAACCACAGGTCTCAACGAGAAGAGGGAGAGAGAAAGAGTTTATTGACACAATAGACCAGTAAGCTGGGTTAGAGCAAACTATCTAGAGTCTTAGGACTCCTACCTACGGATACGCCCTCCTTATATACCTTTGGTCCTGGTCTGTGCGCACAGACTACACTGCCTCCAAGGCTGTGTACGCGCAGCAACAGCCTAGACCCCTCCATAGCCAGACTCGCCCGGACCCCTATGCCTAGACCTTCGTACAGCCACCCATGGCTTACCTAACCGGTCCTTCCATAACGGATCCCCCCCAAGCCCCTATGCGTATTGGTATCCCTCCAAGCGTCCGTAGGCCTCCCGATAAAATATAGAAAAATAGTAGAAAATAAGAGAAAACGTCCAGAGTCGTAACATGACCCCCCCCCTTAAGGCTTCACGTCCCGGGAAGCCATGCGTGTCGTAAAAATCATTTTGAGTTCCTAACGAACTCATGCTGCACGTCTTCTTCGGCATATATGTCCCGCCGGTCGCCTTTCCAGCGCTGCCAATTTCGTTTGAGCTTCTCGAGGTATTCGCGCTCAAACTTGCCATCCTCCCACCCATATAGTCGTTTTGCTATAGGGATCGCCGTATGGTTCTGCCATTTTCGGAAACTCGCGCTGATGTCGCGCACGTTGACCATCCGCCGGGGCGCGCTAGGATTCGCCTTGTGGAATTTCTGAACTTCCTTTTTAGCGTTTCCTAAGTTTTCTGCCAGTTCCCAAGTTGACTCCTCGACAGGGTAATTTTTCCACTTGACGAGGTATTCCAAGCGTCCACCGCCGCGTCCACTGATGCAGCTGTCCATGACTTCCTCTACCTCGTATTCGTCATCCTGTGACTCCTCCACCATCTGCGCTTCCTTGCGCGAAGCCGCCTTTTCCTTTTGACCAGGAAACACCGGTTCCTTATATGGCTTGAGATGAATTTCATTGAACACGTTATAGATTTTCCAGGACGCTGGAATCTTCAACTGGTATGCTGACTGCCCGATTTTCTTAACAACCTCCAGGGGACCTACGAATTTGCCGTCTAGCTTCTTTGTGACGCGAAGCGTGGGGAGGTTGGCGGTGCTCAAATATACTTTGTCGCCTTTTTGGTATTGGCGCGCAGGAGCCTTGGACTCGTCATATTTGCGCTTCATCGTTTCCGCGGCTTTTTCAAGTGCAGCCGTCGCGTTTGCATGAATACCCTCGACTTGTTTTGCTAAGTCCTCCACGGCGATCACTTTAGGAACGTAAGTCGGATTTAACCCCTTGTACGGATGTCGCCCGTAATTCATAAAGAATGGGGAGTATCCTGTCGCCGAATGCACACGATCATTATGACAGAATTGTGCCACCGCTAGCCAATCACTCCAGTTATTTTGCCTGTGATTGACGAACATTGTGAGGAATTCTTTGACGGTCTGATTGACCCGTTCCGTCTGTCCGTCCGTCTGTGGGTGATATGCTGTGGAGCGGTTGGCCTTAATTCCCAACATTCCATACAGGTCGTCCATGAATTTGGACACAAACTGCGGTCCTCGATCGCTGATAATCTTCTTTGGCAATCCGTGCTCTCTAAATACGTTATCTCTGAATAGCGTAGCCACTCCTTGTGATGTAACGGTGGTTGTTGTTGGCAGGAAATACGACTTTTTTGTGAAACAATCCACAATCACCAGAATCATGTCATTTCCTTTGTTTAGTATAGAGTGGGAACTCATAAAGAAAGTGGTCATTCTGTGGGAAATGAAGGAAGAGTGAGAATATGCACAGGAAGCTATTCTGACTGTGGGAAAATGTAGTAGTGGTTAGTTGACTACTATTTGTCTGATGGGACAGTGTAATGTGCTTATATATTGTGTATTTATTGTTATTTGTATGGTAGTATAGTGTAAAGTACTGATATACAGGTTAGTTGACCATGGTAGGCAGTGTAGTTGACCAGGACTGGGCCAGGACAATGGCAATATTTACTGTTATTTGCATCGTGGGGCAGTGTAATATAGCTGTTTACTGTTATTTGTATGGTAGGGATGTAAATTATTGAATATCTTCCCTGGTTGACATGACCAGGACTGCACCAGGACCATGCCAGGACTGAGCCAGGAGTCCTGGTAGTGTCCCATTCAAAATGCAGGAAATGCCAGGACTGAGCCAGGAGTCCTGGTAAGTCCCGGGAAGTCCCGGGAGTCCCACGGGACTATGTGGGGCAGTGTAAAGTACTGCTTTAATCACCCAATCCCCATCTTCACAGACATCAATCCTCTGATTTAACTCTACAACATTGTTAATGTATGACAATAGAAAAATGGGACAGCAGTGGCACTTACTGCCCACAGGAGAATATTTCCTGGACAAATGTTTGAGTACTGGTATAATGGATGGAGTCACCTCAGTTTTGAGGACCATGGTTGGCTTAGGGTTAGTGGCAATGTCAACACAGGACTTGTAGACTTTAACCAAGCCTTGAGCTTGGATCCTGTCCTCCATGATGTCTTCAGCATCAGCAAAATTAAAGAAATTTCCAGTTGCCCTGCCCCTGATGATTCCCCCAATGGTCCTAGAAGAACCTTCCAATGGTAGCTCATCTCCTTCATTTGCCTTGTTCAAATCATCCTAGAAAAGGATGAGGACACTGTTGGCATGTCTTAATATTTACTTGCCTCCCCCACATTGCCAGATTCATTATCCTTCATCAGTCAGTGATTTGAAAATGGAATGAAGGAAAGGACAAACCTGATTTACCTCCTGATCTCCAGTCTCTTCACCTTCATTGACCTCCTGATCTCCAGCTTCTTTATCTTCATGAATTTCCTGTTGCTTGGTTAGACTTTGGCTCAAGAAATAACTTGTGATACCTCACCTCTCCCTCATGGTCACCACCTTCACTTTTATCACCAATGTCACTCTCATCTTCACTATTGCCATCTTCATGACTATCCTCATCATCCTTTTGAAGAATGTTATCAATTATGAGTGAATATAAACATTAAATACTGACTCCACTGTCATTCAACTCCATATCTGAGTGATGTAGATGGGACACTGTGCTTTGGTTGGCAACACTAGTGACAATGGATATACTATGTTTTGGGGGATGGACAGAGATGCCACTCTCTTCTAATACACTTTCCATACTGAGTATATAATGATACATGTATTAATGTCATTTAATTTATATTATATTTAGTTTAAATGTCCATTTGTGAAGAAGGGGGTAGGGGTAACAGAGAGGAGGGAGGGAAAGGGGAGCAGTCAGTGGAGGGCAGGGGAAACAGAGGGCAAGGGTGACAGAGAAAAGGCAAGGGTGGGGGAGTGAGCAACCAAGGGTGGGGCAACAGAAAGAGGGCAAGGGGAGTGAGTGACAGACAGAGGGTGAGGGCGGTGGAGAGAGGGCAAGGGTAGTGGAGAGAGGGCAAGGGTGGTGGAGAGAGGGCAAGGGCAAGGGCAAGGGCAAGGGCAAGGAGGGAAGGGTGATGGAGAGGAGGCAAGGGCAAGGGCAAGGGCCAGCACTTAACACTCCCCCCACATGTCCTTGTGGAGTCCAGGTAAAGTCCCTGCACTCCAGGGACTGTCCAGGTTCAGTCCAGGCACAAGCAAGGTCATTGTAGGGAATCCAGGTTCAGTCCTTGTAGAGTCCAGGTACAGTATATATTTTGCAAAAACAGTGTTTAGACACATTTTCTACATTCTCCCAGTAATTTACACTCCCCCACATTGATCCCTGGACTCCCTCTGGACTCCCACCTCACTCCCTACAAGTGGAAACTGATTTTTTTTCAGGGAGTCCCTGTTGATTCCTGGCCATGTACACTACAAATGATCATCATAGAACTTTACACTCCCCCATGTGTTGTACCTAGACTCCTGGTACTCATCCAGAGTAGCAGTTGAAAATCCAGTCCAGTCTTGTTTTTGGCTCAAACTTGGAGACCAAGACAGCAGGACCATCAGCAGGACCATCAGCAACCTACCAGCACCTACTATCACATGCCAGCACCCTCACCATCTCACCTGCACCTTGATTGTTACCATTTTGATTCAGTAGATATTATTTAAAGAATAGAAGGCAATCAAATATAATATAGTAAGCTGCCATGCCTATCCCTTGAGCATCCATCTCAAACTCTTTTTCTCTAAGTCATTTTAGATTGTTTTTATTAAAGGCAATAACCAAATATCTAAGATAAGATAATGATTAGATTAGATTAGATATTGGATATCAGGCCTGATTATGTAGTTACCATGACACAGACAGAACCTATCTGTCCATTATGTTTGACTCAAACAGACTACCATCAGAATTGGGTTCCACAGCTATTAGGGTTATAGGGTTTAGTGCACAGACCATCCTGGAACATCTATAAGCTGAGCAACAAGCACTGAGAGTCCTCAGTTGAGTTCTCTTGGGTTTGCCCTTAGTCAACTAGTTGTTACGGATGATGCCCTCGTTGTGGTTTGTTCTAAGTCAACAGTGACAAGCAGAGTCTCGGTCCACTCCCAGCCACTGGACAAAGAGTTCAGACGCTAGGTCAAACAATGACGAAGGTCTTGAGAACGATGAGAGAGAAGAGCATTCAAGTTGATCGTTGTTGAGAGCAAAACTCGTCTAAGTTGGAACTGGAGTTACTCTACAGTACATGGGGTTTATATACGATTAGAGGACAAAGGAAACTATAAGAGGGATGAAACGATAACTACCTAAGAAAGGAAATGTGAAGGTAGCTACGAAAGGAGATAGTGTCCAAGCTGTACAATGCGCAGTTTAGGGAAAATGATGGATATGAAACAGTCCGCTGAGACAGGAGGTTGAAATGAAAGGGAAACTGTAACACTAGTCATCTACCCTCCTGTACTTTCAGTCTACTATTAAGTGGGGCCCTTAGTTTTCATGACAAGTGTCCTGATAAAAACAGATTTGTTTGTAACAGAGAAACAATCTTGAGTCAAGTCTTTACTGGCTTGCCTTAAACCCTGTGCAAGTCACCATAATTTTGATTCAAGTCCAACTGAGCATGGCTACATTGCTGAGTCTTAACAGTGCCAACATTGTCTCAAAATTAAGAAATAACTGATATCTCAGCACATTCTTTGTTTACAGATATTTGAATATCACTGCCACTGAGAGTACATTTACTTTCCCTGCAATTTGCATTAATAGAACACGTCATGAATCTGACTTTGGTATGGCATATCAGCATTGTCAAACAAAGCTTGAAAGAATGGCTTATATCTCAGGAAGTTCTTTGTTTACCAATGTTTGTATGACATCACTGGCATCAGACTTAAGCCCTCTACAACTTTTGTTAATAAAACATGTCATGAAAGTGACTTTTGTACCTCAGTATGCTGTGGCTGTGCCAAAAAATGCGCAGTCATGATAGTATTTTGCAATTATCTCAATGAATACTGGGTTTACAGGTGTTTGGTTTTCATATTCAGGGTCAAATTCACTCCCTCTACATTTTTTGTTAATAGGTCATGTGATGATTCTCACTTTTGGAAATCGTGTGAAATGTGACAGTTATTGTGACAATCAAGTGTACTTAGTACTGTGGGAAAATGTACATCTTATCTAACTTATGTAATCAATGTATATTCAATCTTATCTACATTACTAAAACTAATCTACTTATGTAATTAATCTCTATATCACATGATCTGGCTTACTAATCAAATTTCGAAGAGGGGAATGGCAGAAACTGGGTGCTGCCAGCTGTCTTTATATACCTGTCTGGTGTGCACAGACCATCTGCTGCTGGGCACATAATGGCTGTGACAGTCAGGGCTGTGACTCACATGTGACAGCTTCAGCAGTGCCTGGACTCCAGGGACTCCCTGCCCAGTCCAGGTGCAAGGACTCCCTGGAATTGCAGGACTAGTCCTTGCAAAATGCAAGGAAGTCCAGGCACAGTCCAGGCACATTCCAGGTCCATTTTGGCTGGGTATCTTGATATGTGGAAATGCAAGGACAGTCCAGGCACTGTGCCTGGACTCCACGTGGACTCCATGAGGAACACGTGGGGGAGTGTAAAGACCTCGGCAAGGGCAAGGGGAGCAAGCAACAGGGTGAGCAACAGAGGGAGGGGGGGGGCAATAGAGAGGTGGTGAGGGCAAGGGAAGCAAGCAACAGAGAGGGCAAGGGTGAAGGGAGCAAGCAAGCAAGCAATAGACATGCAACAGAGGGTGGGGTGACAGAGAAAACAGGAGGGTGAGGGCAACAGAGGAGGCCATGTGCTGTTGAATGTGTTGTTGATGAGAAACCAGGCATGGGAGGGGGCACATTGGTGTGGGGATGGGTGTGTTGGTGTAGGGATGGGCACCGGAGGAATAATGTTTGTTTGCAAGTCCCAAATGAGTAGAAGAGGGAGGGAAAGAGGAAAAATAAGTGGGATAGTGAGGAAACTGGCAAAAAAATGACTTATGGGGTGAGTTGGGGGTTGTCATTTGCTGCTGCATTGTCCTCAGCTATGTGAGCTGCAGACATCTTCCTATTTGAAAAGATTAGAACAGCTGGGGAGTGAATCACAACTTGATGGTGGGCACACCTCTTTGCTGCTCCTGATTTCCTCCCAATTTCCTTTGTCTTCACCTGTTTTTTTCAGTGGCATTCAATGCCGCTGACTCCACTCTGTTCCTCTTGGTTGAGCAAAGGGGGGGCTAGCATGATGTGCTGAGTGAGTGTTCATACTGGTGGTGGTGGGGAGGGTGGGCTGTGCTGATCAGATCAATCACTGCACAGCTGTGCTGGCATATCACATGACCTGCATGCATGGTGTGTCACATGACAATCAACAACACGTCAGTGTCACAATCAATAATGTGTGTTTGTGTCACATGTGATGTAAGCAGATGCTATATATATGTGAGGCTTGTGCACTGGTTCCCCTCAGAGTGTATGAGTAGTCCAAGCACACTCTGAGCTTGACCAGTCCTAGGACTGGTCAGATTTGTCCTAGCTAGGCTTGGAATGGGCTCAGAATGGGCTTGGACTGCACTTGTAGTCTGAGTTCCATTTTGAGTGGGCTCTCAGCCAAAATTGTGAGATTGGAATTGGAGCTCAGAATCCAATCGGAATATGAGGACTCCTTGTAACCCACTCGGATTCCAAGATTTGAGGGGGGGAAAGAGTAAAGTGATCAACTAGACCCCCCACCCCTGCCCAAAGACAAAGGGCCAGAATTTCACTGACTCCTCCAACCCCTGCCCAAAGACTAAGGGCCAGGCCTGCCTTGAGGATTTCTCTTTCTCCAATCTCTGTAATATCTGAGTTAGGAAAGTGAGAGGGAGCCAATCATGGCAGCAAGCCTTGCTGTCACAGCAATGGCCAGCACTTCACAAGGAGTTGTGCTGGCCAAGCCTGCAAGGCCCAGGCATGGAAAAGACAAGAGGAAGAGCATATTTCCTGCTCAAATACATGAGATCATAGATCACACAAAAGAATGGGTGAGATTAGACTTTCATTCATCTTAAAATACTAAAACAGGTGCAAATTTCAGGATGAGCCTGAGCAACCATCAATCCCAGAAACCCTAATTGACAGGGTAAATTTGCCAGAACTGTGTTTGTATGAGGGTGATATGGACACATATCAATTCTATAAGCCTTCACTTGGTGTAAGTTATTTCTTATGACCAAATCTTACAAAAGCTAAAATAAATCAGTCACATGCAGATGGTGAATATCTGCTCAAATTGGTGGAGGCTTCTGTACCAGAGGAGTCTGAGGACTCTGGTTTCATTACTTTGACTCTGTCACAGTTTGAAGCTATGCCAGAGCAAGAAATGCAAGCTCTCTTGCTTGACAAAAATATTGTGGCCAGGGGAGTAAGGCACAGTAGGATTGCCTTTGACAGGAGAGGCTTGGAGACACTTGGGAGCTGGGACACTCCCAAAACAGTACAAGCTAAGATTAACTTCTGCCAGGCAGTCATGGTCATGTATTGAGTGAGTTTAGATCTATCCATTGAGCCTGATCAGGATGGACTGGCTTGTAGGGTCAAAACAGGGACCTTGAGGAGCATGTTTTTTCATGCTACCCAACCTCAAGGTTGGATCTTGAATGGGCTGGAATTCCCCAGCCCAAGTGGCTGCCAAGAGCCTGAGGTGGGGCTCTCCAGTGACACAGTGGCCTGGGTCCACACCTTGCAGAAGCCCTTGTGTGGAAGGGAGCATCAAAAACCCATCAATGACATTAGATGGGGCCTGGCAGCAACTGCAGGTGCCATAAGCAACTGGCATGTTGACAGCAATGGGTTTGGGAAATATGTGGATGTCCAAAAGGCAAGAAATGATGGGTAACTGCCAGGGAGAAGAAAGGAGGGCCTGCCTTTGCATGCAGGGACATGTATGCATGCTTTGACCCCCAGAAGGCCAACTCTGATCTGTGGGAGGTACATGCTGTCATGCTGGGCCCTGAAGACAGACTGTAAGTAATGTTCTGTATCCCAATTCTACTCTAATATTGTCATATCCCAGTTACATGAGGCCACATACACCCCATACTGTGAACACAGCATTTGCTTTGGATGGCACTTCTACTGCACAAGGACCCTAAAGGAGACCTCTATAGGAAGTCTTCAGACATTTGTAGGCTCCCAGTTGCTTACCAATTCTGACAGCAGAGGCAGCTGGAAACTGCTCCACAGAATGGTGGTTTATTACCACCATGTCTTGGTAGAGCAGAGGAATGACCTGGTGAGTTTTCAAGTCATGAATTTCTTATCACTTGCAGGTGTGGACAAGGCACATGTCATGCAGCAGCATGACCTAATAGGGTTGATTCTCTTCTGTGTTATCCTGGAGCTCTCAAATGTCCTCCACCCTGGATCTTATGATCAGACAGAAAAGATGGGCACTATAGAAAGGATCTTGCTCATTGATGCAAGAAAGCATTCTAGGCTCATCATTTTGTGGTTTAGGGCATTCTGGGTTGTCACCCAGCAAGCAACAGAGGTAGACATTTTTGAGGTTCTCCTCTGGCAAGTTGCCATGGCTTTGTCCTATGGAGGACAACAGGGAACACCTTAGACCTTTCCTTGCAGGCTGCACTCCTATGATGCTCTGATTTATAGGAAGAATACTCCCAGTTGAAACAGGAGAGGGAGCATTGGTGCAAGCACCTGTGATTGGGAAGGTGGGGGAGGTCTTTACACTCCCCCATGTGTTCCTCATGGAGTCCATGTGGAGTCCAGGCACAGTGCCTGGACTGTCCTTGCATTTCCACATATCATGATTTGGCAGGGAACCCAGCCAAAATGGACCTGGAATGTGCCTGGACTGTGCCTGGACTGTGCCTGGACTGGGCAGGGAGTCCCTGGAGTCCAGGCACTGCTGAAGCTGCCACATGTGAGTCACAGCCCTGACTGTCACAGCCATCATGTGACCAGCAGCAGATGGTCTGTGCACACCAGACAGGTATATAAAGACAGCTGGCAGCACCCAGTTCCCCCTCTTCAAAATTCAATCAGTAAGCCAGATCATGTGATATAGAGATTAATTACATAAGTAGATTAGTTTTAGTAATGTAGATAAGATTGAATATACATTGATTACATAAGTTAGATAAGATGTACATTTTCCCACAGTACTAAGTACATTTGATTGTCACAATAACTGTCACATTTTCCATGATTTCCAAAAGTGAGAATTATCACATGACCTATTAACAAAAAATGTAGAGGGAGTGAATTTGACCTTGAATATGAAAACCAAACACCTGTAAACCCAGTATTCATTGAGATAATTGCAAAATACTATCATAGCTTCGCATTTTTGCACAGCCACAGCATACTGAGGTACAAAAGTCACTTTCATGACATGTTTTATTAACAAAAGTTGTAGAGGTGTTAGTTCTGATGCCAGTAATGTCATACAAACATTGGTAAACAAAGAACTTCCTGAGATATAAGATATAAGCCATTCTTTCAAGCTTTGTTTGACAACACTGATATGCCATACCAAAGTCAGATTCATGACATGTTCTATTAATGCAAATTGCAGGGAAAGTAACTTTACTCTCAGTGGCAGTGATATTCAAATGTCTGTAAACAAAGAATGTGCTGAGATATCAGTTGTTTCTTAATTTTGAGACAATGTTGGCACTGTTAAGCCTCAGCAATGTTGGACTTGAATCAACATTATGGTGACTTGCACAGGGTTTAAGGCAAGCCAGTAAAGACTTGATGCAAGATTGTTTCTCTGTTACAAACAAATCTGTTTTTATCAGGACACTTGTCATGACAACTAAGGGCCCCACTTAATAGTAGACTGAAAGTACAGGAGGGTAGATGACTAGTTGACTAAGGGGAAACCCAAGAGAACTCAACGGAGGACTTTCAGTGCTTGTTGCTCAGCTTATAGATGTTCCAGGATGGTCTGTGCACTAAACCCTATAACCCTAATAGCTGTGGAACCCAATACTGATAGTAGTTTGTATGAGTCAAACATAATGGACAGATAGGTTCTGTCCGTGTCATAGTAACTACATAATCAGGCCTGATATATCATTATCTTATCTCAGATATTTGGTTATTGCCTTTAATAAAAACAATCTAAAATGACTTAGAGAAAAAGAGTTTGAGATGGATGCTCAAGGGATAGGCATGGCAGCTTACTATATTTATATTTGATTGCCTTTTATTCTTTGAATAATATCTACTGAATCAAAATGGTAACAATCAAGGGGCAGGTGAGATGGCATGTGATAGTGGGTGCTGGTAGGTTGATGATGGTCCTGCTGTCTTGATCTCCAAGTTTGAGCCAAAAACAAGACTCAACTGGATTTTCAACTGCTACTCTGGATGAGTACCAGGAGTCTAGGTACAACACATGGGGGAGTGTAAAGTTCTATGATGATCATTTGTAGTGTACATGGCCAGGAATCAATGGGGACTCCCTGAAAAAAAATCAGTTATATATCCAGCTGAGGTGATCCCTAAAGATAGCAGGGACTCCTTGTGGGCTCCCTGAGATACAGGGAGCTGCCAAAAAGCCATTTTCCACTTGTAGGGAGTGAGATGGGAGTCCAGAGGGAGTCCAGGGATCAATGTGGGGGAGTGTAAATTACTGGGAGAATGTAGAAAATGTGTCTAAACACTGTTTTTGCAAAATATATACTGTACCTGGACTCTACAAGGACTGAACCTGGATTCCCTACAATGACCTTGCTTGTGCCTGGACTGAACCTGGACAGTCCCTGGAGTGCAGGGACTTTACCTGGACTCCACAAGGACATGTGGGAGAGTGTAAAGTGCTGGTGTTTTTGATTGTCCATTCATTTAGGTATTGATAATCCTGACACAGTTGGAGTGTGCCACTCTCCTTTTTAGGAGACCATTATGGTCCCCCACCTTTTCCAGTCTGTTCATTCCAGATCTGGCCGGATTCCGCCGGACTCCGGTGGAGTCCAGTGGGAGCCACCCCACTGTGGCTCCATCCCAAACCCAACATTTTCATCACCACTGTTCACAGTGGATCCGACCGGATGGCTGGAATCTGCTGTGGACAGCAGGTGATGAAGTTGCGGTCACCACTGAGGTGGGTGCATGGCCAGCTGCTTATATATGGCAGCCGTGACCACGTCACCTGTCATGTCAATGCGCGCACCGTTGATTGTCATGGGGTTTTGTTCCCAAACACATGACGCTCACCACACACTGCCCACATTACCTGCCACTTGTGACCACCAGCCCGTCATCGCCGCTGCCACTGCTCGTTGCATTTTGACGACCAGGACAGGTACATAGTCGCACTATCCCAATCTGGATTTTACACACCACTGATAAAACCATTACCCACCATCGCCACTCTCCACTCGCCTCTACCTAATCCCTCTCGCACCACCGCAACGTACCACGCTGCCCCCATATCGCCACCCACAGTCACATTTTGGCGACCATGCCCAGGTATGTTGCACGACGATCAGTTATCTATGTAACTGATTGTTTCATCACTTTTATCGCGACTCGCCTCTCGCTGCCACCCAATCCCTCACGTGCCACCGCAGCATACCACGCTGCCCCACCCTTATTGCCACCCGCAGCCCCTCGTCACATTTTGACAACCACACCCAGGTACGTTGCACAACAATCAGTTATCTACATAACTGATCCATTCCTTTTATCGCAACTTGCCTCTTGCTGCCACCCAATCCCTCACGCGCCACTGCAGCGTACCACGCTGCCCCACCCTTATTGCCACCTGCAGCCCCTCGTCACATTTTGACAACCACACCCAGGTACATTGCACAACAATCAGTTATCTACATAACTGATCCATCCCTTTTATCGCAACTCACCTCTTGCTGCCACCCAATCCCTCACACGCCACCACAGCATACCACGCTGCCCCACCCTTATTGCCACCCGCAGCCCCTCGTCACATTTTGATGACCACACCCAGGTACATTGCACGACAATCAGTTATCTACATAACTGATCCATCCCTTTTATCGCAACTCGCCTCTTGCTGCCACCCAATCCCTCATGCACCACCACAGCGTACCATGCTGCCCCACCCTTATTGCCACCCACAGCCCCTTGTCACATTTTGACGACCACGCCCAGGTACGTTGCATGACGATCAGTTATCTACATAACTGATCCATCCCTTTTATTGCAACTCACCTCTCGCTGCCACCCAATCCCTCACGTGCCACTGCAGCGTATTGCCACCCGCAGCCCCTCGATGACAATGCCCAGGTATGTCACACGTTGATCAGTTATCTACATAACTGATTGATTCATCACTATTATTGCAACTCGCAACTCACTGCCACCCAATCCCTCATGCGCCACCGCAATGTACCACGCTGCCCCGCACATATCGCCACCTGCAGCCCCTTGTCACATTTCGATGACTGCACCCAGGTACATTGCCAACAATCAGTTATCTATGTAACTGATTGGTTCTTTGTCGCAACTCACCTCTTGCTGCCACCCAATCCCTCTTGTGCCACAGCTACATACCACGCTGCCCCACCCATATCGCCACCCACAGCCCCCCATCACATTTTGATGACCACGCCCAGGTACGTTGCCAACAATCAGTTATCTATGTAACTGATTGGTTCATCACATTTGTTGCAACTCGCCTCTCACCTCCACCCAATCCCTCACATGCCACAGCTATGTACCACACAGCCCCACCCATATTGCCACCTGCAGCCCCTTGTCACATTTCAATGACTGTGCCCAGGTATGTCGCTGACAATCAGTTATCTATGTAACTGATTGGTTCTTTGTCGCAACTTGACTCTTGCTGCCACCCAATCCCTCTTGTGCCACAGCTACGTACCACACAGCCCCACCCATATTGCCACCACAGCCCACCTGCCACCTGCCACCTGTCACACATCACTTTGACCATTGCTGACCTCACATCACACACTTGCCTACACTTCTCTTTTTAACCATGCCAAGAACAAGTAAGAAGATTCAATTATCACCTCCAAAGACTTGTGGTTGCAAGCGTGCCACATCTGCTGTTGACACTGGGAAAGGAAGCAAGAAGGTGAAACCAGTAGATGGGAAAGATATGCAGGAGGGGAAGGGGACAGAGTAAGTACTATCTTTATGTTGTTTTGCAATATCTCATTACTTGAAGGAATGATGCATCCTCTAGCAAACGGTATTTTTATTTCTTTTTTGATATTACAGAATTACTACAATAACAGCAGTGAAAGGGTTGAAGACATCCTTGCCAGGAGTGGGGTTACTGTGGCCCCTCCTCGTCATACTCGATCAGGTGCCATTTCCCACCTTCCACCTCCTCCTTCCCAACTTGGCTGGAAGCGCCAAACAGCCTCCAAGAATGATGGTACTGACAACAACAGTGATGATGAAGAAAGCATCAACAGTGGGAAGGGATATGTAGATGCAGATCAAGATGAGGAGAATGCTTCTATAGCCAGTGGAGATGGTGGAGATGATGGCGACAGTGACCATGATGGAAAAGCTTCTGTGGGGGATGGAGATGACAGTGACAGTGTCAATATTGGAAAAGCTTCTGGGGTTGACAGAGATGGTGATAAGGATGGGAAGGCCTGCACACCTGATAAAGATGCTGATAATATGGCACCTCCAGCAACTGATGCAGATGAGGGGAAAAGGAATGATCCCAGCCAAGGTGAGCTCTTAAATCATCCTTTTGCTAATTTGTTTCTTAAAGTGTTGCAGATATTCAGATCACCAGCCCATTGGAAACATCCCAAGAACATGGTGATGCTGGTGAGTATGACTGAGCTCAGCTGGTGCTTAATTAACTAAATATCTGTATGTAGATGTAAGAATGAAGAGTCCTCCTGTCAGGAAAATCAAGAGTGGAGTACTTTGGGTCCCTATACAACTGCATTGGAACTTGATGAGGATGCTAACTGGATCAAAGAATCAGGAAAATATGTTCTTTCCCTTTGTTATGAGACAGAGGAGATGATTCTTCAGCCTGGTTCTATGCCAAATAAAGTAGGAGAGGAGATAGCAGGAGCTTCTGTCTCTGGGACAGTGTCTGGTGCTTCTACCAGTTTGGTGATGTCTGTTGGTGGTAGTTCTGTGGGTGCTCTACCCTTCCAAAGCAAGCTTGCCACAGTATTGGATGTTCCAAAGGAGTTGGTCAACCATAGAGATACAGGCCTCAGAGATGCCTGGAAAAAATATCAAGCTTATCTTGCAGCTGAAAAAAAGCTGAATGAGTTATGGGATGCAGGACAACTACAAGACATTTTTGATAAAAAGCCTCAACCAGTGCATATTAAAGAGCTATTCAAGGGGAAAACTCAATTTCATAACACTTTTCAAAAACTGTTTCCAACAATCTCTGATTATCCTGAAATGATGAAATGGCTAGATGAAGAGGCTGACAAACAATCTGATAAACAACTCTGGGGTGTTCAAAAGAATGTTTACAGATTTCCTGATCTGAAACAATGGCTTGATAATGATGGCAAAGGCTTGGAGATCATGATATCTAGCCCAGAAGAAGTAATTGAGGAGAAAAGGCTTAAAAAGGGTAAAGGCAAGAAGAAGCAGGTTGAAACTGAAGAATCCAGTTCTGAGGAAATGCAGATTAAGGATAAGAAAGATAAGAAGGGTAAAGGAAAGGACAAAAGGAAAGGCTATTCTAAGAACAGAGTTTCAAAGCATGGAAAAAGCTCAAAGGTGTAAGCAGATACTTGTATTTAGAGTTGGACATTGATCAATTGAATTATGCTGCTACAGTTTACACTTTTGGATTGATATGCAATGGTTTATATGCTTTCTGATATTGTGCAAACTATTGCCAACTGCCGCAGCATTGCCCACCAAACAAGGATTTCCAAACATAAAGTTTTCCTCTTTCAGCCAGTTTGTTCTTCAGGAATTTTCTGCAGAAATCACACTTTCAACAGTCTTAACACTTTTGTTCAGTTTAATGGAAAACACAGATCTTCTTAACTTGCATGCTAGGCAACAATATTCATTGCATAAAAATGAGAACTGTATCACAACTTCTGCATGGATCAAATGGTTATCTCAAGCAATCTATCAAAAGTTGGAAATGGATACTGCTGAACTGCTTCAAAAGCAAGACATTTATTCTGGAATTACTGATAATCAGCTTTATACCAACTTTGGAATGAGATTGGACCACATGGCTAAGCACTTACATCTCATACAATTTAAAAAGGGAAGATTAATTGCTCTTCAACCAATTTCATATAAAGCTATTGAAGCTGCTCATGTTATCTCTCCTGCTTCATATGAATGTCAGACTGAAGATTGCAAATCTTGATCTTTGCACCAGAAAACAAAAAACAGAGATGCTCCCTCTGTTGCACTGATTAAAGACAATCATATCTATGAGGATGTCACAGTACTTACAGGAGAATGCTCTGAGTGTCATACTTCTTATCATGCAGATCATGAGTGTTATTCTTTGCCTGAAGAAGGTCAATATTCAAAGGTGTATTTAAATTCAGCAAAATATATCAAAGTTTGCACTAGGACATGGGTTGATTGAATTTTCTCTAAAGCAGTCATGAACAGCATGTACCAGTTTCATGCTTCTACCAATGCATACACAGCATTTTGGAATAGTTCATATTGGAAAACAAAATCCAGTGGTTCCTCACCAATATCTCGGAGACAAGTATGGCAGTCATTTGTACATGAGTCTATTTGTGCTATAGCTCATACTTCTAACTTAAATTTGGAATTAGATGACAACTTATCTATTGAAGAGATTCCAAAGGAGGCATATGCAATTTTAGGGGAAAAAGGATTGATAAGAGCTGCTGACAAACATGCTTGTTCTGAATGCACTCAGAAATATATACCACCAAATGGGTCTACTTCAGAAGCAGAAGATAATGATGCACATGTTAAAATGATTGTAGTTGATGGAATTGTCATGGGTCCAAAGCACTGTGCTTTTGATAAATGCACTGATGAACTTCATAATAACACAAGTGATGTTTTTTGCCTATACCATATGCAACAGTATGGATTCAAATGTCATGTTCAAAATTGTTTCAATGAAAAGCTCAGGGAAACACAAGGATGCCAACAACATCAGGATCAGTGGAAAAAACATGTTGGAAAATCTGAACATAGATCTGCAGCTGGTTTTTGCAGAATTAATCAAAGGCAAAATCAAAACTTGCCTTGGGTACCTCAAGAAGATATACCATATCAGCCACAACAGCCACATGATGAAGAAGTACCTGACAGGAATTTAAAAAATTATTTCAATGCTTCAAGGTTTTACTGTGTGGAAACTATATGTGCTCCATGTGGTGTTGTGTTTGGTTGGAGAAAGTTTCCAAAAGCTGAATCACCAACCAATATCTTAGATTTCTTACAGGATGTTTTCCCAACTCCTGAATCAAAACCTGATTATATTTGCATTGACAAAGCATGTATGTTATTAAGAACTGCTATCAGAAATGGAACTTGGGAAAGAAGCTGGAAAGATACATCTCAGTTCATAGTTGATTCATATCACTATATGAATCATAAAAAAGCTGATGACTTATGCCGCACCTACTGTAATCCTGCTCCAAATGATGGTTCTGCACCAAATCTAGTTGTTGAGGCAGTAGATAAGAAAGGAAGAACATATTGGAGAAGAGCTTTTAACACTCAATCATGTGAACAGTTAAATGCATGGCTTGGAGGATATGAATCAATTGCTAACAGAATGACAGTTGGCAGCTTTAATTGGTTTATTCATGTCATGCTATTTATTCATACAATGCATGTTATTGAAAAGCAAGAGCTCAAAGCCTCCAAGACAAATACAGAAGATGTTGAGGCCTTTACTGATAGTGATTAGTGAAATAGATAAACTTCTGTAAATAACAGTTATGTAGCATGGTTATACTCTTTGCTTCAATATTACAACTATCTCCACATGAAGAAATAGTATCAACAACAACAACAACAACAACAACAACAAAGGATTGTGGTAAAATGTGTGAAAGTAGTAGCCAAGGGCATGTTGGGAAAATGTGACATGTGTGAAAAATAGTCTAAGCCAAGTGTTTTCAGGGTCATTCTTTTTTTATAACTGTGGAAAAAACAACAACAACAACAACAACAACAACAACAACAACAACAACAACAACAACAACAACAACAGCAACAACAACAAAGGATTGTGGTAAAATGTGTGAAAATAGTAGCCAAGGGCATGTCAGGATTCTCACCTTTTTGGCTGTGGGAAAATGTGACATGTGTGAAAAGTAGTCCACTGACATCCACTGGAGTCCACTGGAGTCCACTCTGCCAAATGACTTGTAGTGGGACAGGTGACCAGTGACCAGTGACCAGGTAAGTCTCAATGCTTTTCCCACATATTCCCATTGGCTGACATACTTTCCTCATGTGTCACACTCAATGTCACAACTATAACATACTTTCCCACACTCCAAAAAAGCGAAGCAGCTAAGTCTCCATAATAAAACCACTTGTTCCCATTGGCTCACATACTTCTCTCAGTCCAATCATAACATATTTTCCCACAGTTAAAAAAAAGAATGACCGCAAAAACACTTGGCTTAGACTCCAGTGGCCTCCAGTGGCCTCCAGTGGAAAAGGTGGGGGACTGTGATGTTCTGCATTTACTCCATGGATTGCCACATTCAATAGTGATTCACTGTGACCATAAAAATCTTTTGTTCTATCAATCTCCTCAATGATTAACCCCTCAACAAGCACAATGGTCAATGATGCTCTCAGAATGGGTGACTCTCCATAACGTTTACAGCAATAGATTGTTTTCCAAATCCTTAAGCGAGCGGAGTTGAAAAATTTGATATTTATGTTTCCAAACCATAACCGTCGTCTGAGATATACCTAGATACCAGACGTTGATTGTCAGCTATCATTCCCATCATTCAGCAGATCTCGTTATCGATGGACAACCAAATTAGCTACACAGAGGGTCAATGGGCTGGAAATGAATATCACGAGGGTGAGAGGGAGCAAGGAGGGGAGGATGTAGAGGATTCCGAGGCTGAAGAAGATCTTAACGACTTTGAGGAACAGGAGATTCGGATGGTGGATGAAGAGGCTGATGAATACGAGGAATTTTTCACCTGGCAAGCCATAGTTGAGTTGCAACGTCAGCGATCCGATGATGAGCGCAGGCAGGAGGCAATCGCCATAGCTGGACTCGTTGTATATGGACTGGGAGAAGCCGAAAGGCTCCGTGCAGAGCGTCGCCATGAGCGCTGACTGTATCTTGTACGGGATGATCTCCTCAAAACTCCACAGGAAGGTACGCCATGGCAAGTTCTCAATAGTAGCAAAAATGACCGGGCGTTCATCACTACAATGGGCTTCGATGTTGCTACATTTGATTTGATCCTCTCCTCCGGATTTGAGGAGCGGTGGAATTCCATGCCCATCCCACGAGCTGATGCTCCATCGACAGCTGCACCACGCCTAAACCGCCGATCTCTTGATGCTCGTGGTGCTTTGGGACTTATATTACACCACCTAAACTCTACAATGCATGACGTATCACTTTGTGAGATTTTCGCCCTCATTCCCTCCACAGTCACATGATACTTCCAATTCTCACTCCAAATTCTACTCATCACACTTCGGGAGATGTGCATTAATCGAGGTGCATTTGGCTCAATGGATGGTTTGAATTTACCCGTTCAACAATCTCGCGAACAAGAAATTGAGAATGCAACCTTCAATGGCTGGCTACAAGGTCATTTTATAAGTAGCGTTTTTGCATTTGATTCAAGAGGTATGTTAATTCACAATTAAATCTGTCATTGTGAATCAATTGCAGTCCAAGCATCATTGTAACTAACTTGAACCACCAACTCTTATATAGGTGACATCATTGCCTGCAACCTCAACTGTCCTGGTAGTTGGCATGATTCTCGTGTTGCAAAACCAATTTTTGAGCGCTTAAGGACAACAACTCCTCCTGACTACTATTTGGTCACTGATACTGCATTTCCACGTGGTACTGATCAAATTCTTGGCAAGATTAAAGCTCCAATGAAATCTGGAACACAGTTGCCAAGGGATAGCAATGAGCGTGAGGAGGCTATGAGATTTGATCAGCAGCTTCTTTCATATCGTCAGACAGCTGAATGGGGTATGAGAGCCATCCAAGGCTCCTTTGGACGTCTACGTGTTCCTCTTCCTATCAATTACACTGAAGTACGTGGAGATCTCTTGGAGACTGTTGCAAGGTTATACAACCTCCATTCTTGTACAATAGGGTACAACCAAATCCGCTCTGTATATGAGCCAATCTGGAGGGAAGGAGAACAGGAAGGGTTATGGAATAGTTTTGAGAGCATGCTTTTTTCTGATCAGCGCCGAAATGATCGTGTTAGTAGGTTTCATCTTGTTGTATCTGATACTTAGTTCCCCTAAGAGATAGTATTGATTAACCATATCAGGTATAAACAATCCCAGACAATAGGAACAATATGATAGTAGTATGAAGTGGGGGCTGGTAATGTAGACTCATAGCAGTGATCAAGGAGTGGAGAGATCTGAAGACAAATAAAGAAGGCCTGACAATCAGGCTCGTCCAAAGAGACTTTGACAAAACTAAACCTCGAAGCTGAGTTGACTTGCTGCAGGAGTTTTAGAAGTAGCCTTAGAGTTAGTAGAGGTAGACAATGATGCAGTCTGATGTTCCTCCTCACTGTCTGTGACAGCAGTAACAATACAACGTGTACCAGGACTATCATTTTGGCCAAGATCACCGTCATCAGAGTAGGCCCACTGTACAGAGCCACCACCATCACCATAATGGACATCATGGCAGTATTGAGGACGCCGTGAGCGAGGAGAATGAGCTGGCGATCGAGAGTGATGGTGGGAGTTTCTGATCATCATATTCATCATCTCGGCTCGATCTGCATGGCGCTCAGCCTTGTTGCATTGACGCTCAGCATGAGCAAGTTCCCGCCGCATTACATCTAACTGCCGTTGGGCTTCTCGGAGTTGGCTAGAGAGCGTGAACATCTGCTGGGATTGCAGAAGAGTGACAGAATGCCCGTCATCCCGAGCATTATGTGAACTTGGAGTGAGAGCCTCCTGGATACCCATCAAAAGATTACGGCTTGCATTGCGAGAGTTGGTGGTCATGGAAGTACTAAGTTTATCAGAAGCAACGTGGCGTGCAACAGGCCCTGGCGCTGTCTCAGATTTAGCCTTGGAAACACACTGAGTTGTCGGCAGCTCATCATCAGAAGTGTTGTTGTTGTCAATATCAATGATATCTGCATGTAAGGGCTCTGACGTCTTCGCGGGAACCTCGCTCTCCTCGTCATCTTGTTGACTACTATCTCGATGCACATAATCATATGCGCATCTTCGCAAAATGTATATATTTGTTTTTGTTGCTTGTGCGCGCGACCTTATGTCGCGCTTTCAAATAATTAGGTAATCAGACATTTCTTAACTACAAACCTGTACGTGCGTTACATTGCCAATAAAATTGGTCCAGTGTAAGACGCACCGCGGGATTAAGTAAAGAAAGCCCAATAACCTTTACACTTTTTTACACTACCATAGGTAGCGTAGCGCATAAACGAACGAAGGCATCCTAATTGATGTCTTTTGGAAAAAAACCTTCGTATAAACGAAAGGACGAACTTTCGAACTCCCCGTCGAATACGCGGGATAGTTCCCCGGTCTTAGTACCGCGCTCAACTAGTTTGAGCAATTTTGGAAGCTCTAAGCCTCCCGATGACAGACACGTCACCAAGAGAAGTGTGAGCACTTCTCAACCAAAGGCGCGACTGTCGCCCTCCTCAAACAGTCAAAGTACAGCAGAGGCGTCCAAAGGAGCCTCACCGAACCGGCTGTCACCTAGAGGGAACATATCTCCCTCGAAACCGCCCTACTCAGCGGCGGTAAAATCTACTAGACCAGAGATCGATTTAAATCGATCTCCAACCAACATGAGAACTGCGCCTAAGCAGCACCAACATGTTGACCGTGCTAGGCCTTCCGCAGGAAAGCCCAGACTACCGCCGAGTCGTGAACCGACGGGGTCTTTTAAGGGATCTAAACCGATCCCTAAACGTCCAGAGGTATCGGCTACCTCTCTCACTGATAACTTATTCAGTGATACCCTGGCCAAACGCATGGGATTGGCTACAGGACATGACCAGAAAGCGGTCAAATTCTTAAGTGTCGGGGATGAGTTCGACGAAGAACGAGAGGTTGAGGATTCGATCTCTCCACTGGACTTCGAATCTAAACGAGTCGATGAGGACTCAATCAGAGATGAACTGGCTGATTTGACCAGGATATCTCAACCAACCGTTTCGGTTGGATTAGGTGAACACACGATTACCGTGTCACAACCTAACACCATTGATGTCCTTGGACAATTGATTCAAGGACAAACGAATCTGGAGAGGCTCATGGTAAGACAATACTCAAGCCTCTCTGACAACTTTCAGAAATTGAAAGGAAAAACGGAGGAGACCAATGATCTTCTAGAGCGTATCGCCACGCTCCTGGAAAGACCCCAGTTTTCCCAAAGGCGCTCAGACTCCCGTGAACGAGAGAGATCTCGTTACGACAGGAGATTTGAACACCAATCAGATAGTCAAGAATCGGCGCTTGACTACTTCAGCGAGGAAGAACCCGCTGCAGAGGCAGTCCCTGAAGAGAGACTACCTCAAAATAATGGGCAAGAAATTGGGTTGCCCATAGATGAACCACAACTAGAGGTCCTAATAGACCTCAAGAAACGAGAAATGATGGGACAACCATCAGATATCTCCCTTAGGCGAGGAAACAATGAAACCTCGTCTAATTACAACAGTAGAATAACCGCTAGCGCTAGAAACGCTGTGGTTGCAGAGATCAGAAACGGAGTTTCCCCAGATACTCTGTTTAATAGAATGAACCCTTTTAGAAGGGTACAACGATTTCAAGAGGCTCAGAGGAGACCTCAGTTCCTAACAGGATCTAATATGATCCCTGTTAACCGGACTAGTAACGAGAGATCGCCTAGTCCCGAAGTTGCTTTACCTCCTCTACGAACTAGGTTTAGAGAGGAGGCCGTTGACGTTAGAGAGGAGAGTGTAAACTCCCCTCGTAGGCCAAGCGAAACTTGGAGAGGCCCGAGACCGAGTTTCTCCATTAGTAATTTAGGAAGAGGATCGCTCACGGCAAATCCTCTAACCCACTCAGATAGAACGTCTGAGAAAACGGACGAAATGGTCCGTAAAGAAATTAGGGACTCAGAATTGGCCTTTGATCCCTCCGATGAGCCCATTAACCTCGGAAAACTAGGGGTTAAATTGTCTCCCCCCGAGTATGAGGGAGGAGAAACGATAGATGAGTTCCTCAAATTCATGAGGGAACTCTTAAACTTTCTCAGCATCTATTCGTTGCTGAAACCGGAGACTGACTCGTTCAGAGTCAAGTTCCTAGGGCAAATCCTGAAAGGGAAGGCCCTAAAATGGTATCAGCACACGATTAAATCGAATGCTGATAGGAGCTGGAGATTTGAGGAAACCATGGTGGCCCTCAAACGGTACTTTGTTAGAGACGCCTCTTCCAGAGACGCCGCTATGAAGTTCGACCGCCTCTCACAAAAAGGGCGGTCCGTCACTGAGTTGAAGAAGGATCTGGAACGTCTGAGCCAACAGATGATTCAGACGCCTTCGGACTATGATATGGCGAGGAGATTCCTCAGTGCTTTAAAGCCGGAAATCTCCACAAAAGTGGTCAGACATGGCTACAATCCGGAAAATAGCAACCTCAATGCTATTTTCGAAGCTGCCAAATTTATAGAAGAAGCACACTTCTATGAAACCTGGGAAGAGCGCGACCGACAGAAACGCGCTACTCCTAAGACTTTCGGGAGTAAATCCTCGAAGTCTAAAGATTCGTCTAAGAAACAGATGAATCCCAAGGCTCCGGAGAAAGGAGCCTACGAAAAATCTAATAATAACGACTCGAAATCTATCGAGTGTTATTACTGTAAACAGAAAGGGCATACCAGCCCTAACTGTCCCAAAAAGAATAGCAGATATAAAAAGTCTGCTAACATCGAAGCTCTTGAGGGTGAAGAGCACAAGGAAGGCATTGCTAACGCAGCTGATGCCGAAGAAGCTTCTGACGCCGAGGACCTTTACGCCTCTGCAGAAGAAGTTTACGAGGCACTACATGAGAGTGTCTCTGGGGAAGACGGAGACGACAATGAGCTGTCTCTGGAAGACTGGTGTGCCAGTGCCAGGATAGATGACGAGACCACCATCTATAAGAAACAGCTTAGGGGCCATGAGATCAATCTGGTAGATTGGTCTTCAACGGAAGGCCACTCCCAGCCAGTAATTTCTCCAGTCTCGAACAATTTTTTAGAAGCAGCAGTGATGCGACTTCTAGATGACGGAAATGAGGATTGTGCCGAATCCTCTAAAGTCACTGAGACGGGCGATCAAGTCGCATACCGACTCAGGTCAACTAAGGATGTGGTTCAAAATCGCATCGAAAACGGACCCAAGAGAGATTTTAGACGCTTGGGAGTAATAGAGGGATACATGCGCATCAACGGACAGAAGGCACACGTACTCCTCGACGGTGGAAGCACGCTGGATATGATCTCAGCGAACTTTGCCACCGTCAACAAGTTGGACATGTTCCAACTTAAAAAACCGGTTAAGTTGCAGATGGCAACTTCGGGCTCGAGATCCGCAATAAATTACGGAGCGAGAGCTGAATTAAAGGTGGGCGATTTGAAACAAAATCGCTACTTTGATATCGTAAACCTGGACAGGTACCAGGTCATATTAGGAACACTGTTCCTAAAGGAGCACAATGTGCTGCTCAACTACGCGGGCAGCGGCTCATTCAAACTGGGAGAAAAATGGTCCCCAGTACGAGAAGGGGAATTCTCAAATCCTCTTGATAAGGCGGGGGTGTTACGATCATGCAAATCGGCATTACATTTTCAATCTATCTATCAGTGGTCGGGGACCACTACCACAGTCTTTATACAGGCCAGGAGCCTTAGGAGGGAGCCTGGGAACACTTTGCGTGGGTTAGCGCATGGGAGCGCTTACTATGGAACAGGACGATGGCCATACAAGGCAGCCATACACTATACTAGGAAGGACAGCCGGATTAGGCAAGAGGATCGCGCCCTTGATGGCATCATTGATCGACGTCGGCATCAACGCATCAGGGATCATGCCATCACGCATCAGGAAACAGCAGTGGCAGCGCATATGGACATATGGGATTGCAACACAGCCTATGGAGACAAGGTGGCTTTAGGATATAGCCCCTTACGGTTACAAGGTCTAGAACAACCCGGACTGGTCCAGAGGATGGCGTTACAGCGGCTGCGCCCAAGAAGCATAGCAACGATGACAGCGTGGAGGCAGCGCTCATACAAGACAATAAGGAGCATGAATGCTGTGGAGCGCTGGAGGTTCTAGGCGGTGGCAAGGGTCTTGGTAGAATAGTATATAAGTAGTGCAAGTGTCTTGAGTCGCCCCAGACTTAAGATGGTTTCTCTTACGCCCATGTAGGACTCTGTCTATAAGCTAATATACCTTCCTTCCCTCCCCCTTCTCTCCCCTGCTCGACGAGGCCTGTGGGTCTGTGTCCTAAAGGACGGTGGGTTAGTGTTGTTGGGCGTGAGCTCATAACAGGGGGAAGGATCAGGCAGTTCGCCACTGCCTTCAAAAGGGTCCTCTAGAGAACCCATCGAAAACAAAAGCGATTTTCCCGAGAAGGGAAAGGAGTTTTCTAAGAAAACTCAATCAAATCACAGAGAGAACGTTAAGGGCAAATCCAAGCCCGATAAACGTTCTCATTGACTAGAAAACGATCACCCTCTATCACTAGCCGGCGCATGCTCAGAGGGTACCACTTCCATCACCATGGAAGAACGTCTAGAACTGCGTAAAAAATGGATTGACGAAATTCAAGACCTATTTATCCCAGAGAAACCAGAATTACCGCCTCTGAGAGAAATAAACCACGAGATTCCTTTGATAAATCCGAATCTCAAAATAAATCACAGGGCACCCAAATGCCCTGAACCTCTTAGAGATCAACTGAAAGCAAAGGTTGATCGATATCTAGAGGCGGGATGGTGGGAAAGGACTAGCCTTCCAACGTCGGCGCCCCTATTAATCGTTATCAAACGAGACGGTAAAATAAGAACCGTCATAGATGCCAGGCAACAAAATGATAACACCCTAGCGGATGTTACCCCGATGCCTGACCAAGAAACAATCAGGAATGACCTGGCAAGAGCTCGATTCAGAACAAAAATCGATCTCTCCGATGCGTATGAACAAATACGCATCCTACCCGAACACGAAAAGCGCTTGGTATTCGCAACAATATATGGCAACATGATCAGCCGTGTAATGCAACAAGGAGATAAAAACGGGCCCCCGACGTTTCAGAGACTCATGAATATCTCCTTTGCGGACATGATAGCAGTTTTCTTGCACTGCTATCAGGATGATATTTTTGTGTACTCCAACACCCTGGAGGAACATTCAAGTCACCTGAAAGTGACTTTTGATAGATTGCGCAAGCTAAAGCTCTACCTCAGTCGCAATCTGAAAAAAATAGACATCCTATCCACCAGAATGGACTGTCTAGGATTCATCATCGATGACAAAGGAATCCACATCGATCCTCTAAGATCGACAAGATATTGAGCTGGAGGACACCGAGAGATTACACTGATGTCCTCAGGTTTAATGGAGTAATTCAGTATTTGTCGCAATTCCTACCAAACGTCACGGAGTTAACTGCTCCGTTAACGGGAATGTGTAGCAATAACAGGGAGTTCGTCTGGACGGACTATCATGAAAACTGTTTCCACGGACTAAAGAGACTGGTAGCGAAAGCTCCAGTCTGCAAACCTATAAACAAGGACCTGGATGCACCCATTTGGGTCATCACAGACGCCTCCGCCAGTGGAGTTGGCGCCTGGTATGGACAAGGTCCTACCTGGGATACCTGTAGACCTGCAGGATTTATATCCCGTAAATTCACATCAGCGCAGATGAACTACTGCACTTGGGAACAAGAGCTTCTAGGAATCCTTGAAGCTCTATTGTGCTGGGAAGATAAGCTATTGGGTCTTCGGTTTACAGTAGTAACGGACCATCAAGCGCTTATTTTCTTCAAAGAGACCCAAGTAGGATCTCAAAGACGCATGAGATGGTGGGAATACCTATCTCGCTTCAACTTTGAGATGAAATATCTCAAAGGAGAAAAGAACAAAGTAGCGGACAGTTTATCTCGCTACTACTCCAACGATGGACCTGACGAGGTCCACGACATTGCAGCGTATGTTAACGCTGACTCGAGATTGGATCCGGAAGGAGACAATCTCTCTACAAACAGGTTAAACGAGTTAACCCAGTCTTATGCTCATCTGGCGATTTTGGAATCGGAGAATAATCTGATTCAAGATAAAATCGAGACTCGAGAAATCGAGTCAAAAGTATTGGCTTCAAATAAGGAAATTGACCTTCCCGAGGTTCCCGACCTCAATCTCGAAAACAACTCGCTAAAAGCCGTTTTAAAATGTATTCCTAACGAATACATCAATGACAAATTCTTTTCTGAGATTTGGAAGAATATAGATCGATACGAAAGGTTCGATCTAAGGAAAAGGATCCTATGGACCACAAATAGGATCGGTAAGAGAGTAGTCTGTGTACCTTGCGGACTACTCGAAGGGAAAAGTATTAGAGGCATTGTCATTGACACTTGCCATCTCACCCTAGGCCACTTGGGTACTCGTAGAACATTAGGCTATGTTCGACGTTGGTTCTGGTGGCCTAACATTGCCGCTGACGTAGAAGACTTCTGTAAGTCTTGCGGGAAGTGTCAAACAACGAAGGTTTCGCGACAGAAATCGCCGGGATGGTTACACACGATGCCCATCCCATCGAGACCTTGGGAAAGCATTGGAATGGACTTTGTTGGCCCATTCGCTGAAATAGAAGGATTCGATTACGTCCTCCTAGTTATTTGCAGGTTAACCGCAATGGTTCACCTACTCCCCACGCGGACTGATGCATCGGCTAAGGATGTAGCGGGGATATTTGTCAAGGAGGTAGTTAGACTCCATGGTATACCTGAGTCTATTGTATCAGACAGAGATACAAAGTTCACCTTACAATTCTGGGTTGAGCTTAGCAAGATCCTGGGACAACGACTACTGATGTCCTCGTCTTACCACCCACAAACAGACGGTTCATCTGAGCAAGCCTGTTACGACTCTGGACGTTTTCTCCTATTTTATACTATTTTTCTATATTTTATCTGGAGGCCTACGGACGCTTGAAGGGGATACCAATACGCATAGGGGCTTGGGGGGGATCCGTTATGGAAGGACCGGTTAGGTAAGCCATGGGTGGCTGTACGATGGTCTAGGCATAGGGGTCCGGGCGAGTCTGGCTATGGAGGGGTCTGGAACGTTGCTGCGCGTACACAGCCTTGGAGGCAGTGTAGTCTGTGCGCACAGACCAGGACCAAAGGTATATAAGGAGGGCGTATCCGTAGGTAGGAGTCCTAAGACTCTAGATAGTTTGCTCTAACCCAGCTTACTGGTCTATTGTGTCAATAAACTCTTTCTCTCTTCCTCTTCTCGTTGAGACCTGTGGTTGTGTTGGATCCGTCCTAACATAATCTAGAGTCTTTTCTACCACACCTCTCACCGTTGTTGACAACCACCTCGGGCATCTCTTGCTCGCTGTCGTGCGCGTCCTCGACGAGTTCCCTCAAGCCTGCGCGACGGACCTCGGTACACGTTACACCACGTGACTACTGAGCCGCTCTCGAGGATCACCATCGCCGTCGACAACAGATAGACTCGCTGATCGCTGTCAGTGACTACTACCGAAAGGTTGCTGTCGACACAAAACATTTGGACGAGAATAGCCCTGTGAGATTGAAAGTGCGGGCAGGCACTGGTCTACAGGCTATACCATTTGTTCGGAAAAGCTCAGGAACGAGCGAAAGCAGTCCTTTAGCGTGCCGTGTAGCAAGGAGAACAGTCTCGAGATACCAATCACGTATCAGATCTAACGATCTGAGCACGAGGACACTCGAGTGAAACCCCGGCACCACGCTATTGGTCATTTGGTGGAATAAAATCCAAGAATTGAGTGCGGGTGCGTTATTGACCGCATCAAAGAATATTCGTATTAGGAAGTACGAATATAGAAGAAGAGTCACCAGCCTTTTTACTTAAAAGGTCTAAGGCAACAACTAGGGACGCAACCATGGCATCTCTATTCAACTTCATCATTCCCCGCGCCGGCCTCACTCTCGTGCAGGTCGGAAAACGATTCGGTATCGAATGGGCGCAGGAGTGCGCAGAAGAAGTTACTCGGTCGGTCGCCCTCGTTACGGACAACCGACAACGCGACGCCCACGTTCGGGCATACTACACATGGCGCAAGGCGCAATACAGGGAGCGTCGTCTCCAACAACGACAACACGCGTTTCAGCTGTGGCAGCTGGAACAGGAGTCCATCCGAATTCAGGAGGACGCTTGGGAAGAACTTCTCAAGCAGCGCCGAGAGGAACGGCGATATCAGAAAAAGGTCGAGCAAGAGCTCGAGCAAATGGAGAAGGACAGGCAGACCCTGGAAGGGCTGCTCCACGATATGGATCCCGAATCGGAGATCCGCCAACGTCTGTTCGACACGCCGTCGAACATCCAGCTCTTGTTGATGGGCTGGAACATCATCACCCTCCGACACAACGGTTTGGTTCTGTCGGCTAAAGAAAGAAATCGGCTAATGCATGCTGAAAACGGGAACATCAAAACCCGTAGCTACAACAGGGCGACCGCGGAGATCGCCAACCAGGAACGATTGGACGGGAAACGACCCGACCCATACATGAAGGCACACCTAAAGCGGAAGGACATGCCTACACGATACAACACACCATATTTGGTGTCACCGCTCGTCATGAAGAACAACCCTGGCACATCACCCCTGCTGGGACTCGCCGATTTCCTCAAACTCGTTGGGGAAGACATCACGTACACGGACACCTGGGTCAAAACGTTGACCCGTCCAAAACTACCAAGCGCGCCCATCACGGATATCCATGAGGAAAAGCCATGGCGAAGGAGCGGGTACTGTTACATGTACCTGTTCAAAAAGGAGTTTTACAACACGTTCGACTGGCCAGAGTGGCTGACAGTAACTCAGATACTGTCCTGGGAACCGGAGATGCGCGATGAGACCGTCAAATTTGGTCTCCAGGATCACCACAAAAATGACATGTTTCATGTCATCGAACGAGCCGCGCTGCGCCCACATGAAGACGAGTCCTACACATGGAAGGACATGAAACTAATGGAGGGTCGCAGCAAATACAATAAGTTCGCCCGATTTGGCGGACAAAAAGAGTCCAAAAAAGGGAAGGCACGAGCCTCCACCATCTCGTCCTGGGTTGCAGGGCAACCATCAACAGCGCGCTCGACGTCAGCGCCCATGTCATACGCCCAAGCGGTAACTGTCACATCTGGACCTAGCAAGTCGCTAACCAGAACCGCAGGCGCAGACGCAAACTGGTACAATGGTACCATCCCTTGTGCAGCGGATTGGGAAACCGCAGACCCTGAACCCAAACAGGGGTTCAATGAGGAAAAACAAAGGACGATCAACAACTGGAAGCGGGAAGTCAAAAAGGAGATAGCAATCCCGTATCCATATCCACGTCCAGCGCACACAAAGCACGTGTTGCATCCGGATGTACCCGGATATTGTTATCTCATTTTAATAAAAAACCAATTTTGGGATATGTATGAATGGCCGGCGTTTCCTCAGATCCAAGAAATTAACTCATGGGATTACAACCTGCGCAACATCCACGGTCGTGTGAACATACGACGCACATATGGGTACAATGACTGTTACCATATTGAGCGAGTTCCCAAAGGACCTAAGGGCTGGGACATGATTGCGTTGCTAGTACGGTCCGGTCATGACCATAAACATATGGGAGCAATTGAATGGGACGATGGTGCAGACCGCTATTCCAAAAGACCACGAACGGCAATGTTGCATAATCGGATTCCTGGGTACTGCTACCTAATCCTGATTAAGCATAGGTACTGGGATGCGTTCAATTGGCCGGCATATCCTACAGTCGACAAAATCTTGTCTTGGCAACCAGCATACAGGGAGAGTACTGCTATTATTGAATCCACAATAATGCCAGAACTCGAGCAAATTCATGTGTCCACTCGGGACCACGGAATGCATGGCTGGGAAGAAATGTACCGATTGAAAGGCCGTGGTTTGGTCAATATACAGTGGGCGCATCAAGGAACGACAACCTGACAAGGTTCTTGAGTCGTGAGATCCGTCGGATTAGGTTTAATCTCCCGGCAATCACCCAATAGGCGATTCCAGCAGCAGATCCAAACGGTGACGAAGATTTTCGATCGTGTAACACCCGCCATACCTGGATATTGCTACCTAGTTCTGTTTAAGGAAGAACTATGGAATAAATATGAATGGCCCGCATTTCCATCAACCCATTGGATAAACCAAGTTGATCCGGAGTACCGATCAGAACAGCTGGTCAAATTTAAAGTTGTACGTCACAACAAATGGGTTGGATTCCATGTGCGAACCAGTGTCAATGGGACCAATGGGTGGCCGATGATCCAAGCAATCGTCAATGGAGATCTTGGACACGTAGAAATCGGTTTTGGATGGACGAATACGATGACCGCGTACTTACAATCCGCGATTTATCAGTACAACTATTATTTCGGGCCGAATGCAAACCCAAGACCGGAACCATTAACTGTGGCAGGAGGATCAACTCCGCAACAAGTGGCGGACAGGGATGAAGCTATCCAGGAATGGAACGCAGGGACTAGTCAAATGGCGGAGCACATGGGAAACCTGATACAACAGGCCGTAACGGAATACCAGAACACCCGACCTCCGCTACCTAGCAGATCGCTGGTAAAACTAGAGTTACCAGATCATTATGAAGGAGACCCAGCACAAGTAGATGCATGGTGCCGAGCCATGGACGTGTACTTTGAATTAGCACACGAAACGGACTATGGCAGGCGTATCTACATCACGCTGGGACGAATTAGGAAAGGAAAAGGAGATCGGGCCGGAACCTGGGCCGCAGTTAAATTAAAGGAGCAGATTGACAGCGATACCGACTTCAATCAAAAAGTAGCCGAGGAAGGATGGTCATCAAGATTAACCTATCAGGAGCGTAGGAAGGGGCACTTTGTTCCTGCTTCAATAGGAGTGGCCGCTCACTATCAACGAAATCCCCAAAGCATTAAACCTCCCTTTTTGGGATGGGCAGATCTCAAACGGCAGATGCACGATTTCTTCACGTCCAAAGAAACCCGCGAGCACGCCGTTGAACAAATCCAGAAGCTACAGCAAGGAAGTCGGGCCATAGAAGACTATATCATTGAGTTCAAGGCCTTGTTACCCTTGACTGGGTGGAATGCCAGCGCCGCCAAGGATCATTTCCAGAAAGGGTTAAATCCAAACTTAGGATTTGAATTAATCCGGGTCGGAGATTTAGACGCAGGTGATACCCTGGAGCGGATCATGGAAAGGGTCACAGAGTTGGCGCGGGCTTATTGACGGGCTCGAGACGCGTATGGTGATCGACAGAAAAAGACGCCATTCAAGGAGGATTATCAAAAACCTCAGCCAACCACGCGAACCTATAAACCGCTCAGGCGTCAACATCTACTCATGATTCCAATGCATGGATGTGGATAAGTCAAACGTGCACCGGGTGCATGTTATAATTGTGGAAAAAGGGTCACTTTGCAAAGGAATGCAAAGAACCAAAGAAACATACATGGGCCGAGAAAGGAAAAGGCCGTGTTAGAGAAATGAAGATCGAAGAGTTCACTGAGGAGCAGTGGAGAGAATGGGGAAAAGAAAAGGGTTTTGGCGACAGCCAGTAGGCACGCGCTCCGCGCTGCTGGCTAATAGAGTTTCTGTATCGGACAATGATTCTTGTGTACAATACCGAATTTTATATGAATGTTCTCCTCTCATTCACCGGATACGAAACTTGAGTGTGAGCGTAAAAACGAATCGGTTGACCCATGGACCCCTGAGTGGGTGTTAAGACGAATCTGGCAGGAGAATAGCGAAACTGCAGTCCGTTGCTTAAAAGAGTGGGTACCGACTAAACGAGTCAACAAGGTCAATGCCAAACTGGTAAATGACCTCAATAAACTATCAGAACAGGAGGCGCTATGGAACCTAGCACAACTACGACAGCAGTTGGTTCACGCCACTGGCAAACAGGAGATTGACCTACACTGTGTACTTACAACAATGGACACGGGTGAAACAATCAACGTGTTGGCATTAGTCGATTCTGGATGTACAGGCTCTTGTGTCAATGAGGAATTTGTGGAACGACACAAATTAAATAAGCGGCGGTTGATAAAACCGCTACCAGTCTACAATGCGGATGGATCCTGGAACTCGATGGGAAGCATTGAATACATGACACAATTTAAACTGCGAATTGGGGATCATGAAGAAATAATTGAATGCAGCGTGGCGCGTTTAGGAAGACTGATCTATTCCTAGGTCATGACTGGTTAAAGCATCATAACCCAGCCATTGACTGGAAGCGAAAAGAAGTACGGTTCACGCGATGCCCAGGAACTTGCTGGACGGCATCACAAGTAGAAGAACCGGAAGACGAGTCGGACCCGCTGGAACAACTGGAAGAGGGTGAACGATTATTGGCTATTGATATTGGGGAACCGGAACTACGATTACGATCAGTAGCAACCAATATAGCGGCCAAGGAGTCCGAAGCCGCTCAAAAGCGCACTCTAGAGGAAGTAGTGCCTAAACACTACTTAGGACACCGAAAGGTCTTTGAAAAGAGACCTTTGACGAGCTACCACCACGACGCCATGGGACATGCCATAGAATTAATACCGGATCTAAACCAGTGGATTGTAAGATTTATCCACTTAACCAGGATGAACAGGCACAATTGGACGATTCCTGAAGGAAAACTTGGAATCGGACGAATCCAACCAAGTAAATCGCCCATGGCATCACCATTCTTCTTTGTGAAGAAAAAGACGGAAATTACGACTGGTACAGGATTACCGACGATTAAATGAAATGACAATAAAAACCGATACCCTGCCACTTATTGGGACTAGTAGACAAATTGTCTAAGCAAGATATTCTCTAAGATGGATATCCATTGGGGGTACAATAATGTCCGAATCAAACAAGGCGACGAGTGGAAAGCAGCGTTCAGGACTAATAGGGGTCTTTTTGAACCATTGTTATGTTCTTTGGTTTAACAAATTCCCAGCAACCTTTCAAACATGATGAACGACATTTTCGACAAGAAGTTGCAAGGATGGGTGTTATTACATGGATGACATCTTGGTGTTCTCGTCAACACAGGAAGAACATACAAAACATGTTAATCGCATACTGGCAAAGCTGGAAAACACAAGTTGTCTTTAAAACCGGAAAAGTGTTGGTTTGACGCCAGAAATCGATTTTTGGGCCTGGTCATCAGTGAAGATTCAATCGAATGGAGACCGGCAAGGTAAGCAATCGCAGAATGGCCAACGCCACCTGTAAACGGGAATTGCAGCAGTTCTTGGGTTTGTGAATTTCTACAGACGTTTGTGGAGGGATTCGCATCAACAGCAAAGCCGCTGACTAAGTTGACTGGAAAGGATGAATGGGTCTGGACCGAGCTACAGACTCAGCCTTTCAGGGACTGAAAGACCTTGTGGTGAGGGAGGTGTACTCAAAATCCAGATGATGAGGGTCATTTCGCATTGAAGTGATGCATCAGATTTTGCAATTGGCGGAATTTTGTCACAACAGGGAAGGATGGATCGTGGCGGCCGGTGGCTTTATTTCAAAGCCTTGAATGACGCCGAACGGAACTATGAGATCTACGACAAAGAGATGCTCGCCGTAATGCACGCATTCTACGAATGGTCCCATTATCTCAAAAGCGCCAAGGAGATTGTAGAAGTGTTGACAGATCATCAGAACTTAACATACTTCCGGAAACCGCAGAATCTTAATCGACGACAGGCGCGATGGGTCACGGATTTGCAGGACTACAATTTCGTCATCAAACACCGTTCAGGGAAATCCAATTCCAAGGCAGACATTTTGTCCAGACGGACAGATCATCATCCGGGAGGTCCAGATAATGAAGGAGTAATCCTACTCAAGGAAGACCTATTTGTCAGAGTATACGACGATGATAGGGCCATTGAGGACATTATCAAAGACATCCGGAAAATTCCCAATCGACAATGGGAAACGCAGGTACGGAAAGGTCTGGAGGAAACCAACGAGGACTTTAAGGTCGTTAATGATTTGGTGGAATGGAAAGGTCGCATTTATGTACCGGCGAACATACATACGCGAGAATCGCTACTGGCAATTTACCACTCCTGGGGACATCCAGGAATCGACAAAACAGTGGAATTAGTAACAAGGGATTTTTGGTGGCCTCAAATGCGCAAAGACATCCGGAATTACGTCGCCAGATGTGAAACCTGTCAGAAAGTCAAACCAGACCGACAAACTCGGGCGGCGCCATTACACCCTAACGAGGTACCAGGGGCACCTTGGGAAATCATATCGATGGATCTAATTGGGCCACTCCCGGAATCTAAGGGAAATGACATGATTTTGGTTATTGTGGATCGTTTCACAAAAAAGTCGTATTTCCTGCCAACAACATCCACCGTCACATCACAAGGAGTTGCCACGCTTTTCCGGGACAACGTATTCAGGGAACACGGACTACCAAAGAAGATCATTAGCGATCGCGGACCACAGTTCGTGTCCAAATTCATGGATGATCTCTACGGAATGCTGGGGATTCAGGCAAATCGTTCAACGGCGTATCACCCGCAGACTGACGGACAAACAGAACGGGTCAATCAGACCGTGAAGGAATTCCTCACGATGTTTGTTAACCACCGGCAAAATAATTGGAGCGACTGGCTAGCCGTGGCGCAATTTTGCCACAATGATCGAGTACATTCGGCCACGGGATATTCACCCTTTTTTATGAATTACGGGCGACATCCGTACAAAGGACTCAATCCGACGTACATTCCTAAAGTGGTCGCGGTTGAAGATCTAGCCAAACAGGTTGAAGGCATCCATGCTAATGCGACCGCTGCCCTGGAAAAAGCCGCTGAAACGATGAAACGGAAATATGATGAGTCAAAAGCTCCAGCGCGCCAGTATCAGCCCGGTGACAAGGTGTACCTGAGCACTGCCAACCTTCCTACGCTGCGCGTCACTAAAAAACTAGATGGCAAATTTGTGGGACCCTTGGAGGTTGTAAAGAAGATTGGACAGTCGGCGTACCAGTTGAAGATTCCAGCGTCCTGGAAAATCTACAACGTATTCAACGAAATCCACTTGAAACCGTATAAAGAGCCGGTGTTTCCCGGTCAAAGGGAAAAAGCGGCATCGCGCAAAGAAGCGCAAGTGGTGGAAGAGTCACAAGATGACGAATACGAAGTAGAGGAAGTAATGGACAGTCGCGTCAGTGGGCGAGGCGGTGGACGTTTGGAGTACCTCATCAAGTGGAAAAATTATCCGGTCAAGGAATCAACCTGGGAGCCGGCGGAAAACTTAGGAAACGCAAAAAAGGAAGTCCAAAAGTTTCACAAGGCGAATCCTAGTGCGCCGCGGCGAATGGTCAATGTGCGCGACATTAGCGCAAGTTTCCGGAAATGGCAAAACCATACGGCGATCCCTATAGCGAAACGACTATATGGGTGGGAGGATGGCAAGTTCGAGCGCGAATACCTCGAAAAGCTCAAACGAAATTGGCAGCGCTGGAAAGGCGACCGGCGCGACATATATGCCGAAGAAGACGTGCGGCATGAGTTCGTTAGGAACTCGAAATAATTTTTACGACACGCATGGCTTCCCGGGACGTGAAGCCTTAAGGGGGGGGGTCATGTTACGACTCTGGACATTTTCTCGTATTTTTCTATATTTTATCCTATTTTATCTGGAGGCCTACGGACGCTTGGAAGGATACCAATACGCATAGGGGCTTGGGGGAATCCGTTATGGAAGGACCGGTTAGGTAAGCCATGGGTGGCTGTACGAAGGTCTAGGCATAGGGGTCCGGGCGAGTCTGGCTATGGAAGGGTCTGGAACGTTGCTGCGCGTACACAGCCTTGGAGGCAGTGTAGTCTGTGCGCACAGACCAGGACCAAAGGTATATAAGGAGGGCGTATCCGTAGGTAGGAGTCCTAAGACTCTAGATAGTTTGCTCTAATCCAGCTTACTGGTCTATTGTGTCAATACAACTCTTTTCCTCTCATCCTCATCTGAGACCTGTGGTTGTGTTTAGATTCGTCTTAACAAGAAGGGCGGATGCTGCTCAGATGAAAAAAAGGCAGGCAGAAAATGAAGAAAGGTGGGGCAGATCCATAGGGATGTTTTCTAAGCTTCCTGATCTTATGGCATAAACTGCCTATTTGTTGCATTCTGTGTTCATCTTAACTGCTCACCAGCCCACAGCATAAGGGTACAGGTTTGTTATTTATTGAGTGGGGGTGCTATATCCGTAAGATTAGACCTAATGTTTTTTGTACTACTATCCCACAACATCTCGTTTGTCTTATGCGATTAGAAAACTATGATGATCAACGTATCGGTTGACATAGAACGTATTAAAATGATCCAATGTGTCATCACATTCCAGATCTTTAGACACGAACTCGTCGTCGTCAAACAAGGGAAGTAAATGTGCGCTGCGAACTACTGCATTAATGCCAACAATGGATGCAACGGGGGTGCCATCTGGGTTGCGCACGTGCTCTACGACCCACATGCCATTTAATTCGCTCGGCTCATCTTCGAGCTTCGTGAACCAGTGAACGAGGGCACAGGGATGGCTTGTGCCCTTATATGAAAAGGTGAAAAACAACCGGGCACGCGCGATGGCCACAGGGTCATACGCCGTGTCAATAAAGATGCAGTCATACCGGTCTTTATGTCCACGCCAGGTTGGAACTGCACGAATAAATTCCTGCCGCATCCCGCCGATGCCGCTCGGTCGCTAGGGGAATATATTACTGCGGTTGCTGAGTTGTAGACATCGATATATTTGATGCTACCGGCGTCGATGCTATGGCTATTAAGTTTGACTTCCAGGTATTGTCGTAGTAGGAAAAAGAAGTTAGGCTGCTTTGCGTAATCCGTTACTTTGGCTGGTTTCAATCGCTTTGCTGATAGACAAAGTTGGGCATTGTGATAAAGCTCGAGTGGATTGCTATGCTTACAGGCGTATTTCGACAGTTTTACATGGGTCTTTTGCGGCGGGCCATCGATTATCTCATCATCGTTCTCAGCTTCAGGCTCACGTCTAGTGGGCTCAATTGAGGTGGATTTGCTCTGAACGCATCCGATGACTTTATCAGCGGGATCTTGCTTGCATATTAGCGCAACCGTTGCAAAGTCAGTAGAGGTGGGACCGACCTGGAACTGTGGGATTCACCAGCAAGCCAAGGTGGATGTATTTTCGGCGTGCTGTGGAAAGCTGTAACGTTCGAGTGTTTGACTCTAACATTTGTAGTAACGGGTGGTTGCGATTGGAGCGTCGATAAAAGTCCTTGACAAATCTGATGTGTGCATTCTCGGTGATTGACGTACAGTGACCATTTGGTGCCCCGAACAATCGGATAAGCTCTGGATAGTGTAGCAATGCGTGTTGCCGTGGAAGATCAAAGTGTTCTCTGACCCGGGTATCCAAAAATACTTGTCGGTATTTATGGAAGCATTTCAACGCATGATCCAACTCCACCAAGGTATCTTCTCCCACGTATTCTTTCCTAACGATGTAGCAGATTTCTAGAAATGCTCGAAACGTGCGAACCACATTGTTAGGAACGTGCCCTTGGATGGCGGAAATGTACACCTAGTCAGTAAGTAGAATCAGCTGCAATTCATCCGTTTCTATACATGTGACTGCATACCTTCATTAAAGCCTTCGAATCATCGCCTGTCCATTGTTTGAAGCCGCGTCCGACTGGGAAACGTCTCAAGCCAGGAAATGGAGGTGCGAGCGATATCCTATGATAAATTAGCCATGAAAAAGCCATACGATGCAACCCTACCTTTTATCAATGTCGTCAAGTATTGCTTCACCTTGGCGCTTCCCGTGGGCATTAATCAGATATTTTCCCACCCATGTGACCAAATGATCTTTGAAAACGCCCTTAATAATTTGGTGTAATATGTCAGGAGCAATTAATTCATGAATATCTGCATGTGGAAATTCATTCGTGAATGGCTTGTTATACAATGTATTATGTAAGCATGAACCTCCTGCAGTTATACAGGTACCTACCGCAATATCGCCCACTATGCCGTGGTTCTCCCAGAGGTATGCGAGTTCATGTATTGTCGAAAGAATCTCGGTGCGTGCCTGAAGCCGCCGCGAACCCACTTCTCCAGAACCTAGATCGATTTCTTCACATCTAATATGTCATTTTAGCGGCTGTTGTTATGGATACAGCTTGAAAGCAACCTCACTTTGGGCACCAGCCACTGACGATATTGGCGAGCACTGCTTGTTCCGGATAATCAGCCAGGTATGGCCGAGACGGAAAATGGCACGGCGATAATGGCCATCTGAGCAGCTCACGACCAGAGGCTTAGTCATACCTGGTCTTAATGGGCTTAAAATCGTTGCTAGGCTGGATTGTAGAAGTTGACGACGGAAGCGACGATATTTGGCATCATCGGTGCCTTCCCTGGCAGCTACAAGGTATGAGGGCTTGATTGGCTCAGTTGATCTAAGTGCACGTACTTTTGGCAACTGAAAGGAATGCAATAACCTCAACAGCATCCCGATGGGCTCGCCGAACGCCATTGTGAACATTCCCAATGGACATGTAAAGCGGGTAGTATTCGTTACCGCCCGTTGCAACTGATGTTGTTGTCTTGTCACTTCCAAGGATCACAGCGACGATCATTGCACCAAGAAATGCTGGTTCGTTCTCAAGCTTGGTCTTGTAGTAAGGCCCAAGTCAACGAAAATCCATTTCATAGGGTACGTGTGACCTACCGCTTGCTTCCATGCCCAGTTTCCTGACATGAAATGATGGTAACGCTGCAAATCATTGGTGTCGTATTCGCGGTAAGGTGCATAATCGATTTCATTCTCAAAGTTTCTGTTCGAGAGCATTGCTTTTGCGACCAAGCATGGGTCTCAATGGTATATTTCATGCTCGACTGTCATCCAGTGCGGCACATCACCTTCAGGCAAAGGGCCGTTATACTTGATGGTTAATTTCTCCCATTTCACATTGCCTGTAGGAATAGCATCAATGGTATCGTATAGCTGCTCGCGGTTTTTGAAAGGCACATTATCGCCTGACAATTTACCCATTATTTTTAAGAGCAGGTCAATGTTGTTTCCGGACATCTGCTCTCTCCGATATAGGAAATCGGCAAGTTCAAATTGACCCCTGCTCTCAAACGGAAACCAATCGTTTGGTCTTGGGCTGTCCTGAGGTGGAGGTGTACCCAAGGGTAGGTCATTTCCTAGAGCGTCGCAGGGTTGGCCTTTGAGTATGATCAGCAAACGTAGTTGACAGGATCTTGAAGAGCCTACCAGATAAAAAAGGGTGATATTGCCTATAGAACGGTCGGCCATCAATGCCACAAAACCGTTTTTCATTGTCCTTGCTCTCTTCTTCCTCTTCAGTGCCGCCCATTGCTGCTGGAGAACGGCCTCTGTTGGCGTTAACATTTTGTTCCACTGCACAGTATATGCCCGATTAGCAAGGCTGCAAGGATGGCGTGTAGAAACCGACCCTCAATAGGCAAGACAATCGGTGATGAATGACCCCTGCTAGCGCCCCCATGTTGTTCCGCTATGCGATGTGTTAGCAATACGGATACAGCCGCTGTATAGAAACCAGTGACCTTCAATAGGCAAAACGATTGGGGACACAGGGCCCGCTATTTCACTTTCTGGAGAAGCCACACGTTCTGGATAGGCTGCGGAAAGCCCAACAGTATCCTCAACGTATCCTTCATTTGCTGCTGGGGAATGACCCCTGCTAATGCTTCCATTTTGTTCTACTGCATGCTGGGTTAGCAAAACAAGCACAACTGGCCTGTAGAAACCGACCCTCAATAGGTGATGCAATTGGCGACGCGGCGTCCGCCATTTCAATCTCTGGCAAAGCTACACGTCCTGGATAACCCGTGAAAAGGGCATCTTCCATGCGTCTTTCGTTGATATTGGAGCCTGAAGCGGCCTGTGGTTCCAAAGTATCAGGGAAGGCAGCGGAGAGGAAAGGAATGTGCGCTGCCAGAGGCCTCCTGCCAGAGACCTTTGGCGTCACAGCCGGTGATCCCGGTGGGATATCAGTGCATGACCCTGGGTGGGCTGCATTCATATGATTCAAGCGATGCGAAGGCATTTTAAACCATCTTCCGCATCCAACCTTGAGGCAGGGAAAGTGCGACATTGGCAGGGATGGGCAGGGACAGCAACTTCAGATTGGGGCCTTACGGAGCGGTGAACTCTAAAGCAAATTGGTAAGACCCTGAACAGATGTACTATCATATATATAAGTCGCGTCCCGTGTGATGGTAATTAGCCACTTCAACCTACATTCCACATTATGGTCAATACTCGCTCTTCCAATGCAGACAAACACCCTGGCCACATAGACCTCTCAGGTGATGAGGGCAGTGATTCCTCCAAGCAAGGCAAGAGGAAAAATGCTCAAAAGCAAAACAAAGGCCAAAAAAAGGCTGAGGAAGAAGCTGGTAAGGCTGAAGAAGAAAAAAAGGCAGAGGCCAAGTTGGCGCTAGCTAGGTTGGACATGGAGGTTGAGGACGAGATGGAAAAAGATAATGCTGAGCTTCCTCGCAGTAGAAAAAGTTGGTGTTTGATGCTCTAGCAGACGTTGTCCCTTATTCACAAGCGTCGGTCAGGATCAGATACTGACAAGGGGCTTCAACAACCGCCGAAAAAAAAGCAGAAGGAGACGGGGGGGCAGCGACATGGAAGTTGATGTTCGCCTGCAAAAAGATGGGGGTGGATCCTGTGAGTATTGGATGGCAATTGGGCGCAAAATCAGATGCAGACCAGTAAATACTGATACAGACTCTGACAACATGGATATTGAAGATGCGGTGCAAACGTCTGCGCTCGGTTCCGCAACCATTGACAAAGGTAAACCATAATGCTCAGTAAGAGCAGCTTGCTGATTTGTGATACTAAGGCCGTTTCGGGTCTGAGGAACTTTCAAGTGAGTATAGGTGCCGTTCTGATGACCATCGTCCTTACCTTTATTGCAATGAGGCTTGACGTCAAGTGATGAGGAAAAGGGTCAAAAGACGCCAAAAAAGGCGCCATCTAAGCACCAGCAAGCCAGTCAGAAAGGTATTGCCAAGCCTGGCCTAGAACATAGGGAAGAAGTGGGAACTGGGGACCAGAGTGAGCCATAGAACCATTTGCACGGTACCCTCTGCTTACCGGCATCAGGTGATGGGATCATGTCCAGTGAGGATGTTGGTGAAGGGGGGACGCCGAAAGCAACATCAAAGGGACGCTGTACAACTGCGTTAGGTGATCCCACTGGTAAGGAAGGCCCCTGCTATAAAGTGGCATACATTTATGAGCGAATAAGCCTTATTTAACTTCGACGATGAGGAGGGTTCAAAGACCCCTATCCAAACCGGTCAAAGACATGCAGCTAAGGACAACGGTGAGCAAATGTATACATGTGACCCATAACCTTGCTAAATTGGACTTACTAGAGGAAGTTCCTACGGAGGACGAGGGTGAGCTGGCAAAGCCCAACAACACAACCAAGGGCACAGGAAGAATGCTAAAGAGGGAAGGGGCATTCATCCTGGACATCACAGAGGACATCCTAAAGCCCCGAGCTGGTAGCTTCTTGGATAAGCTTAAGTCGAAACACACGAAGCCTGGCAGCCGCAGTGATCAGAGGCCCGATCATGATGACAAGAAACGTGATCAAGGCTCACCTGACACAGATGCTGTGAGAAGTAGCAAAGCCATGGGATGACCACCCAAGGCCAACAAACGTAAGAAGAAGCGCTCTCGTTCATTTACAGAATCAGAAAAGTCGCAGAGCGAACTTCCTGAGTCACTGGTCAAAGTCTGCCATCACAAGGAAAAAGCAGCACTCGAGAAAGCACAGAAAGAGATTGACGAGTTGAAGAAACAACTGAGGGAGAAGGTAAGAGACGCAACCGTTTGTTGATATGCAATACAGTGTGTGACAAAAAGCCTTTAGGAACGTGCCAGTGACGTCTCTGATCCCAAGTAAGTGATCATCGGTTCTCACGACCTGTTTATGGTATTCAACAAGGCCATTTTACGCTTCTTTGGCAGGACGGACAAAGCGCGCCAGCATGCTGCTGGCAAGGCCAAAGCAAATGGCTCAAATTCCAGTTTACCTGCATTCGAGGAGGATCAAGAAGTTGAACGACAAGCGATGTTATCGAGTCCACTCAAAAAGGGCAAACGTGTTACGAGTGAAGTATGTGCTTCTTTTCGTTATACTAGATATATTGCTAAACTTGTTACAAAGTCTTTAGTCAAAATCGAGAAAAAAGGAGCCCCAAAGCTACCTGGAGAAAAGCGTAGCGCTAAGGTTGAGAAGGAGGTCGATTCCGCCAACAAGGCCAAGAACAGTAACACCAATCAAAAAGATGCCAAAGTCAGACCGAGGCCTGTTCACCGGGTTCCGTCTAGTAAGCAGCCAAAACCGGTTGATAAATCCGAGGAGGTCTCGGATCAGGATGATTTGGGTTTTGAAAACAGGTCGGGGTCGCATGGCAAGCGCTCTGCGAAGGACACACAAAAGGCCGATTCCGATGTGGTTGAGCTAGAGGATACCTCGGACGAACTGGATGCCAAGCCCAACTCCAAGGCAAGACGCAAGCGCCCAACTAACGACGCTAATCTTCCGAATGCTGTCAGAAATGATTCAGTCACCTGGAGAATCACTATCCTGGGTGCATATCGCGCCCACATGGCTTGCACTGAAGAAGTATGGACTATAAACAACGGTACTGCGTTGAGACATCTCCAGATTATATGGAACTACTACATGGGCAGTAAACAATCTCACAACTTCGTAGAAAACGATCCTGTTCTATCCCTTGTGAGCTTGGTGACCCCGTTTGAGTCCACAGCGCTAACAGCCATGAACAGTTGAGGCAGAAGGCAAGCGATTGGCGTCACAAGATCGGTGATGCTGGGCTTCAGGCACTTCGAAAATACTTCGATCAGAACAACCTTGACTCAGCCACCATTCGAAACGCGGCGGTGGGCGTTTTACTTGATGACAGGAATTTCGTCTACAAGCACCTCGAAACGAACGACGACGACGAGGCATGCGGTACATTCATGGAAATACAGGTGTACTAACCGTCATTAATGCGTAGGTTGTGGAACGAAGTGGGCCATTCTGCAGCCAGCTCGTATTACACACCTTTGCGGCTCACTTATCAACGCTCAATGGCAAGAGCCACGAATTTCCAGGCCTGCCCCTCCGGAAAGGCCAATTGCTGCCATGGCACTGGCAACAGCATCAGTATGTTCCTGATTCGAATCTCAAACATGACCTACATTGATTATGGCTTTGATGCAGTAGGTTGAGCGTGCGTTGACACTTTGGCGAGATGGCGTCCTGCAAGACGCTACGAGGCCAAAATCAATGCCAAGCTTTGATATTCAAGTCGACAGTCGAAGGCAGTACTGGAAATTTTCTTCCGATAATTGGTCTCATTCCACCAACTACTTTGTTGGCCAACTGAGGAAAATCAATCAACCAAGGTGGAATAAAATCATCGAGGCCGCAAAGGTCTACCTCGATCGTCAACTCCAAGAGCTCCGCAAAAACGGGCCGAACTTTGCCCAGAACGTGAAGCTTGAAGATGGCACAGTCGAAGCGAAGGATCTGGAATTAAAGTGGGACAGCGACTAGTAGCCATGCACGGGGCACGATGAACGCTGGTATGGTACCATCTATATATGATCCGTTTAATTGTTATCCTTCACCTCCTTTGGCTAACCCTTAAATTGTTCTGGATACCTTTTCTGAAAGTTGCTCAGATGCGCGCAAGGTTCAAACCCAACCCCTTTTTACACTAGTAGCAACCTTTAATGTTAGTTAATTGAATAGAACCATCAACTTGTGGATGGAACCCTTGTGGTATACTAGGCTGGCACGACTTGGATGTGTTAGCTTGACCTCCAGTAAATCAGTACGGTTGCATGATGTCACGCTCAGTAAAACCAAATGGTCAAAAATGTAGAAATACCAAGCTCAGTCGTGGCACAAACAACTATATTGCATACTAGATACCTGTAGAAATACCAAGCTACAAGTATAATGTCAGAAAAGGCAAAACATATCAAAAACATGAGAACGCACCTCAGTCGTGGCACAAACGACTGAGGGCAGTGAAGCGGCATACAAAGGGTCTATATACATGTGCTCGGTGCATGTGATATCAACGGTAGAACATAAAGGCGAAGGCAATGTCTGATAGCGTCGAAACTTCGGCGCGCGCGGCGTGACGGTGTGACATACTATAAATGGAAGGTGAGCCAAAACGGGCAGTAACGTCGAAATCAGGCTTGCTCAGCCTCGTATTCCAACACTCCCCCTCAAGACTGAGAGAGACGGATAAAGGTAAGTGGAATCCGTTACCAGTTCAACAGGTAACATTGGCAAAGCATAGGGAATGGCATGGGAGTTATCAACGGAGCAAAAAGCGAACTGGGCATCCAAGTGTGACATAACAGTGTCACTCGCAAGGTAAGTCTCGTTTTTCTTCATCGTTTTGCGCTTGCAAGGCAAGACAGACACGTCGGCAGGTGAAAAACTGTTCGAAATTTTCGTCGGCATGGCGGCCAGGCAAATAGCATCAGCAAGAACATGAGTAAGCTCGTCAAAAGTGCGTGACAGCCGCTCCCCTCAATTTCTAACTCGTTAGTGCTTCCCCATTCAATCGGCATAACTGGGAGTGAGTCGTCATCGTGCACGACTAAACGCGGCGACTTTCGCGTGAGTACACGAGGTGGCAGGGACGGAACGGGCAGTGTAGGCATGGGCATAGACGAAATAGGCATGGCCTCATGTCTCATGGGCGCAGCAGGGTCAGTGAGTCTTGCAATTTCATTTCTTCCTTCGTTTTCGTTGTTCGCGTTGACTCTTGCAGCTATCGGTTTGAAAATTTTGGCGGGAATTTCAGCGGTTTTGATGGTCGAGTCGCTATCAGCAAATGGTGGGTGCGGAGAGGTGTTGGAAGCATCAAGAATGATCTCTTCACCAATGGCGGACTCTCTCCCCCTGCTTCCATCACCTCGAGGAGCGGGGGCATCAGAACTGGGCAAAGGCGAGGTGTTGAAGGTAAAACAAATGGCGATAGTACGTTCGTCCTTCAAATAAAAGTGCGGGGTTAAGCTAATGGCATCATGGCAGATACCATCCCCTTCGTTTACACAGGCGCGCAGCATATTAGCGCCGTCGGCATGGGTTGGGGAGCAAATAGGCGCATCGGCACCATGGGCATAGGCAGATGGGATGGTCAAGGTCCAGGCAAAGGTATGTTCACCAGCAGGCGACAGCGGGTGACTAAAGGCAACGTGTAGGAGGCAGTCTCCACACAGCAACAGCAACATAGAAAATACGAGCAGGGAGGCATAGACCCTCTCGAGCAAAATAGGGCGCGGCGCACATACCTTGGCGACGGTAAGTGCAGGCAGTTTGATATCTTCTAATTTAACAACATCATCAAGGGGCAGCATTCCAGGATGACTCAGCAAGGAGGCGATGACAGTTGCATTGGTGGCGGATGCAGGTGAAACAGGGCAGGCAAGAGTTTCGGCAGGGCAAGGCGGGCAAGGAGTATTGATGTCATAATCCGGTAGGTTGTAATCATCCGGATCGGTGAGTTGGCATTTTTTCACCATCTCTCCCGTTCATGGCTACGCTATTCTGCATAAAATCCGAATTAATCGCGTCTTTATGATGACCTTTTAGCCAGCAAGCCAAGTTGTCCCTGCTTTCGATCAAATTGCTCTGTTTGCCCTTGGCACTTTCTCATTATTCTCCGTCTCTCCCGTTCATGGCTATGGAAATTTCTATCAAATCCGACTCTGCTGCAGCTTTATGATCGCCTTTTAGCAGCAAGCCTTGTCCCTGCCTTCGATCAAATTGCTCTGTTCATGGCTACACTATTCTCCATCCAATCCAAGTTTAATGCGGCTTTATGATCACTTTTTAGCTGGCAAGCGCATCAAATCGCTCTGTTCACCCTTGGCGCTTTCTCATTATTCACCACCCCCCTTGTTCATAGCCATGGTGTTCTCTATTGAATCCGAGTTTGTCGCAGCTTTACACCTATTAGCCAGCAAGCCCCGTTTCCGCTTTCGATCAAATTGCTCCGTTCTCCCTTGGCACTTTCTCGTTACTCACCGTCTCTCCTGTTCATGGCTACGCCATTCTCTATCAAGCTCAAGTTTGTCACAGCTTTATAATCACCTGTTTTCCCCCATCGGGTCCCTCCTGTCATGCTCACAAGGGTTGGCTGGCCACCATCTAGCTCAATGCTATCCACTTTCACGACAATCTCTCTTCCCTCTCCCCGTCAAGGAACCGCTTGTTGCCAATCAAAGGATCTACATCGAGGACTTACGGCCCAAGATTACCGAGCCCATTCAAGTGGGCAAATCTCGGTGGAAAGGCCTGGGGTTTAGCTGACAAGGTTGCCCCTGCAAAGGACGCCGAGCTTCACCAGCATGCCAGAAAGCCATGTCGTTGGAGGGCATAGTTAATACCAATCAATGCTCAGCTCCAGGCCCCATTCCCTGCACCCAGGTTATGGCCAGATTGGCTTCAAAGATAAACGCCATTCAAACTATCATGCCTATCTTCCCGGGGAATTCGCCGATGTGAGCAGGCGCTTGTCGAGGGACTCCAGTGGAGACTGGGTTTGGCAAACCACTTGCCCTGCCCTGCCGCAACCAAATGCCGTACCTATCAACCGCTTGCCTTGCCGCACGAAGGTTATTTCTATGCACCGCCATCGGATTCAGGCCCCTTCCCATTCAGAACGAAGCCCCCGCCGCGGCATCTAATAGGATGCTGCATTGGAGCGGAAGAGGCTTGAAGCGTGTTGCTTGACTTTGGTTTCCCTTGAGATGCACCAGGCATTGCGATTTGACCATTTTTTATCTGTTATTTTACCCAGCTCTCTATTCTATGTTAAACTAGGACTGTCATCCGATGCAACTTCCCTTGACCCGTTCAACGTTGCACCTGCATTGCTAACTTTCCCAATTGACGACGGTCTATGCGAAGTTTTTTGCGTGAAAACAAGGGGCAGAGATGCAGCGGGGCTATGGAAAAGAATACGGTAATGCCCGCCGATCGACTTTGCCATGGCTTCCTGTCAAGTTTAGCATCCTTCTGAATTACACCCTCGCTCCCCGTTCCAACGACAAGCCTGGTTACTCTTATCTGCGGAGATCGTTCCACAGCTTGTTTGTCTGCAAGGGGCCCAATCCGATATGATCGGTTTGTCGTCAATCGCTATGCTTGAGAAAGGTATGTTTCCCGAATGGGAACCCATCATCAAATGTAAAGCAACTCAAGTGAGGCGCTTGCCTAAACACACCTGGGCCACCACTCCAGAAGGCCACTCTGTATCGTACATTATCACCCACCCAGTCGGACAACCTGCTTCTCGTTGTGATGGATTTGGTTGCCCTGTCAAACCCTCCATCTTCGAGCGCAACGCATGTATCCTCTCCATTGCCGTAACTGTGGTGGTGTCTTTTGCGATACCTCCTCCTCTCAAATAACGTGCTAAAGGTGCACCGATATTCATGTACGATTCGCCCACCTCCCCCTAACCGATTGCCGCATTTGTGACGACTGTTGGAGTCGAATGTAAGGCCGTAACCAGCCGTCGCATTCATCCAAACCCTCCACGTCTTCCCTGTGTTCACAGCCATGCCCGGTCATTCCAGTAGGCTTGCTATCAAGCGGCGAAGGCTCTCTGTAGTAGCATGGCCGTTCCTGAGCTTTGCAAGCCATGGTCCCTGCATACCACTTCTAGCGTCTCCAGCATCGAAGGGCTCACCACTCACCCTAAACTTTGGTGGAGTACCAGGTGTCAATAGCCCAGGCTAGGAGTGGCAGGGCTTGAAGCATTCGGTAAAGGAAGGGTGTCCTTTGGTTGCTGTGGCGAATGGGATGAGAGTGGTTCCCAGATTGACCTGCGATTGACTGTGAGGGGGATACTGCGAGCTCGACTACAAGGGTACGATGGTCGATGGAAGCCCGTTTTTTGCCTGTTCAAGATAGCCTTTGCAACGCTCGGAGGAACACACATCAGGAACACACATCTGTCAGAACAGGGCGGGCAGTGACGATGAAGGCGAGTGTGACGAGGCGACCGACGCGTCAAGCACGTGAACCTGCAGCCCCTTCACTTCCCGCTATCGATTCCTCTGTTACGGACCACATCCATTTTCATACCCGTTACGCTGTGTTCAAACGTGAGTACGACTCTATTTACTCCGTTGGTTGCGAGGACTCTACTAAACCATCATCCAGCGCTTCACCTCACCATCAAAGCCACAAAACCCAAGTACAAGATTAATCGCTAGAACCGATTTTACCTCTTACTTTACTTCTACCACAACCAGTGTTCGTAGGTACCACGTTCTAACGCGAGTGTGGATCTCTTAACTGCCTTGACCACGAGAAATAACTTTCACTTAGCCCTGTTGCTCTACAACCACCACAACTGTTCGCAGCCGCCGGGTACGATGTTATCTACCCATTTGACCGCGAAAACTCACCAACAAGTAGCCCTTGAATCCAACCATCACACCAAAATCGCGCAAAAAGTATCCTTGATGTCTTCCAACACTGAAACGTGGGTATATGGCTCAGTTTCTTAATCGCAAGTGTTATATTAGCATCTCAAGCACCTGCGTCCAAAGGAGGGAGGGGAGGTGGGGGTAGCGAGCACGGTGACGGTTCTTCGGTGCGTGCTTGGACTCCAATCTCTTCATTGTTCTAACAGTCCCTCAGCCCATATTCACTCCGCATGCAGACGTATTGGATCCAGGCGCCATTGAACCTGCAGACCGTCTCAATTGCCAAAACACGGTTGTCATCGAGAGCGGCAACAGCGAGAGCGACAACAGCTATGATGACGTGGAGGACAATGGTACCTATGCGCCGCGTTCTAGCGTTGTGTACTATGACACCAGCACCGAGCATGACGACAGTTACGACGCCGATAACGAGGACAATAGTAACATCAAGGCGTCGTGCTTTACCAGTCAGCGTCAGTATAGCCTCGGTGTTGCCAGCGTTGAGAACGGCGCAGTGGGCGTTTTACTTGATGACAGGAATTTCGTCTACAAGCACCTCGAAATGAACGACGACGACGAGGCATGCGGTACATTCATGGAAATACAGGTGTACTAACCGTCATTAATGCGTAGGTTGTGGAACGAAGTGGGCCATTCTGCAGCCAGCTCGTATTACACACCTTTGCGGCTCACTTATCAACGCTCAATGGCAAGAGCCACGAATTTCCAGGCCTGCCCCCTCCGGAAAGGCCAATTGCTGCCATGGCACTGGCAACAGCATCAGTATGTTCCCGATTTGAATCTCAAACATGACCTACATTGATTATGGCTTTGATGCGGTAGGTTGAGCGTGCGTTGACGCTTTGGCGAGATGGTGTCCTGCAAGACACTACGAGGCCAAAATCAATGCCAAGCTTTGATATTCAAGTCGACAGTCGAAGGCAGTACTGGAAATTTTCTTCCGATAATTGGTCTCATTCCACCAACTACTTTGTTGGCCAACTGAGGAAAATCAATCAACCAAGGTGGAATAAAATCATCGAGGCCGCAAAGGTCTACCTCGATCGTCAACTCCAAGAGCTCCGCAAAAACGGGCCGAACTTTGCCCAGAACGTGAAGCTTGAAGATGGCACAGTCGAAGCGAAGGATCTGGAATTAAAGTGGGACAGCGACTAGTAGCCATGCACAGGGCACGATGAACGCTGGTATGGTACCATCTATATATGATCCGTTTAATTGTTATCCTTCACCTCCTTTGGCTAACCCTTAAATTGTTCTGGATACCTTTTCTGAAAGTTGCTCAGATGCGCGCAAGGTTCAAACCCAACCCCTTTTTACACTAGTAGCAACCTTTAATGTTAGTTAATTGAATAGAACCATCAACTTGTGGATGGAACCCTTGTGGTATACTAGGCTGGCACGACTTGGATGTGTTAGCTTGACCTCCAGTAAATCAGTACGGTTGCATGATGTCACGCTCAGTAAAACCAAATGGTCAAAAATGTAGAAATACCAAGCTCAGTCGTGGCACAAACAACTATATTGCATACTAGATACCTGTAGAAATACCAAGCTACAAGTATAATGTCAGAAAAGGCAAAACATATCAAAAACATGAGAACGCACCTCAGTCGTGGCACAAACGACTGAGGGCAGTGAAGCGGCATACAAAGGGTCTATATACATGTGCTCGGTGCATGTGATATCAACGGTAGAACATAAAGGCGAAGGCAATGTCTGATAGCGTCGAAACTTCGGCGCGCGCGGCGTGACGGTGTGACATACTATAAATGGAAGGTGAGCCAAAACGGGCAGTAACGTCGAAATCAGGCTTGCTCAGCCTCGTATTCCAACACTCCCCTCAAGACTGAGAGAGACGGATAAAGGTAAGTGGAATCCGTTACCAGTTCAACAGGTAACATTGGCAAAGCATAGGGAATGGCATGGGAGTTATCAACGGAGCAAAAAGCGAACTGGGCATCCAAGTGTGACATAACAGTGTCACTCGCAAGGTAAGTCTCGTTTTTCTTCATCGTTTTGCGCTTGCAAGGCAAGACAGACACGTCGGCAGGTGAAAAACTGTTCGAAATTTTCGTCGGCATGGCGGCCAGGCAAATAGCATCAGCAAGAACATGAGTAAGCTCGTCAAAAGTGCGTGACAGCCGCTCCCCCTCAATTTCTAACTCGTTAGTGCTTCCCCATTCAATCGGCATAACTGGGAGTGAGTCGTCATCGTGCACGACTAAACGCGGCGACTTTCGCGTGAGTACACGAGGTGGCAGGGACGGAACGGGCAGTGTAGGCATGGGCATAGACGAAATAGGCATGGCCTCATGTCTCATGGGCGCAGCAGGGTCAGTGAGTCTTGCAATTTCATTTCTTCCTTCGTTTTCGTTGTTCGCGTTGACTCTTGCAGCTATCGGTTTGAAAATTTTGGCGGGAATTTCAGCGGTTTTGATGGTCGAGTCGCTATCAGCAAATGGTGGGTGCGGAGAGGTGTTGGAAGCATCAAGAATGATCTCTTCACCAACGGCGGACTCTCTCCCCCTGCTTCCATCACCTCGAGGAGCGGGGGCATCAGAACTGGGCAAAGGCGAGGTGTTGAAGGTAAAACAAATGGCGATAGTACGTTCGTCCTTCAAATAAAAGTGCGGGGTTAAGCCAATGGCATCATGGCAGATACCATCCCCTTCGTTTACACAGGCGCGCAGCATATTAGCGCCGTCGGCATGGGTTGGGGAGCAAATAGGCACATCGGCACCATGGGCATAGGCAGATGGGATGGTCAAGGTCCAGGCAAAGGTATGTTCACCAGCAGGCGACAGCGGGTGACTAAAGGCAACGTGTAGGAGGCAGTCTCCACACAGCAACAGCAACATAGAAAATACGAGCAGGGAGGCATAGACCCTCTCGAGCAAAATAGGGCGCGCGCACATACCTTGGCGACGGTAAGTGCAGGCAGTTTGATATCTTCTAATTTAACAACATCATCAAGGGGCAGCATTCCAGGATGACTCAGCAAGGAGGCGATGACAGTCGCATTGGTGGCGGATGCAGGTGAAAAAGGGCAGGCAAGAGTTTCGGCAGGGCAAGGCGGGCAAGGAGCATTGATGTCATAATCCAGTAGGTCGTAATCATCCGGATCGGCGAGTTGGCATTTTTTCACCATCTCTCCCGTTCATGGCTACGCTATTCTGCATAAAATCCGAATTAATCGCGTCTTTATGATGACCTTTTAGCCAGCAAGCCAAGTTGTCCCTGCTTTCGATCAAATTGCTCTGTTTGCCCTTGGCACTTTCTCATTATTCTCCGTCTCTCCCGTTCATGGCTATGGAAATTTCTATCAAATCCGACTCTGCTGCAGCTTTATGATCGCCTTTTAGCAGCAAGCCTTGTCCCTGCCTTCGATCAAATTGCTCTGTTCATGGCTACACTATTCTCCATCCAATCCAAGTTTAATGCGGCTTTATGATCACTTTTTAGCTGGCAAGCGCATCAAATCGCTCTGTTCACCCTTGGCGCTTTCTCATTATTCACCACCCCCTTGTTCATAGCCATGGTGTTCTCTATTGAATCCGAGTTTGTCACAGCTTTACACCTATTAGCCAGCAAGCCCCGTTTCCGCTTTCGATCAAATTGCTCCGTTCTCCCTTGGCACTTTCTCGTTACTCACCGTCTCTCCTGTTCATGGCTACGCCATTCTCTATCAAGCTCAAGTTTGTCGCAGCTTTATAATCACCTGTTTTCCCCCATCGGGTCCCTCCTGTCATGCTCACAAGGGTTGGCTGGCCACCATCTAGCTCAATGCTATCCACTTTCACGACAATCTCTCTTCCCTCTCCCCGTCAAGGAACCGCTTGTTGCCAATCAAAGGATCTACATCGAGGACTTACGGCCCAAGATTACCGAGCCCATTCAAGTGGGCAAATCTCGGTGGAAAGGCCTGGGGTTTAGCTGACAAGGTTGCCCCTGCAAAGGACGCCGAGCTTCACCAGCATGCCAGAAAGCCATGTCGTTGGAGGGCATAGTTAATACCAATCAATGCTCAGCTCCAGGCCCCATTCCCTGCACCCAGGTTATGGCCAGATTGGCTTCAAAGATAAACGCCATTCAAACTATCATGCCTATCTTCCCGGGGAATTCGCCGATGTGAGCAGGCGCTTGTCGAGGGACTCCAGTGGAGACTGGGTTTGGCAAACCACTTGCCCTGCCCTGCCGCAACCAAATGCCGTACCTATCAACCGCTTGCCTTGCCGCACGAAGGTTATTTCTATGCACTGCCATCGGATTCAGGCCCCTTCCCATTCAGAACGAAGCCCCCGCCCGCGGCATCTAATAGGATGCTGCATTGGAGCGGAAGAGGCTTGAAGCGTGTTGCTTGACTTTGGTTTCCCTTGAGATGCACCAGGCATTGCGATTTGACCATTTTTTATCTGTTATTTTACCCAGCTCTCTATTCTATGTTAAACTAGGACTGTCGTCCGATGCAACTTCCCTTGACCCGTTCAACATTGCACCTGCATTGCTAACTTTCCCAATTGACGACGGTCTATGCGAAGTTTTTTGCGTGAAAACAAGGGGCAGAGATGCAGCGGGGCTATGGAAAAGAATACGGTAATGCCCGCCGATCGACTTTGCCATGGCTTCCTGTCAAGTTTAGCATCCTTCTGAATTACACCCTCGCTCCCCGTTCCAACGACAAGCCTGGTTACTCTTATCTGTGGAGATCGTTCCACAGCTTGTTTGTCTGCAAGGGGCCCAATCCGATATGATCGGTTTGTCGTCAATCGCTATGCTTGAGAAAGGTATGTTTCCCAAATGGGAACCCATCATCAAATGTAAAGCAACTCAAGTGAGGCGCTTGCCTAAACACACCTGGGCCACCACTCCAGAAGGCCACTCTGTATCGTACGTTATCACCCACCCAGTCGGACGACCTGCTTCTCGTTGTGATGGATTTGGTTGCCCTGTCAAACCCTCCATCTTCGAGCACAACGCATGTATCCTCTCCATTGCCGTAACTGTGGTGGTGTCTTTTGCGATACCTCCTCCTCTCAAATAACGTGCTAAAGGTGCACCAATATTCATGTACGATTCGCCCACCTCCCCCTAACCAATTGCCGCATTTGTGACGACTGTTGGAGTCGAATGTAAGGCCGTAACCAGCCGTCGCATTCATCCAAACCCTCCACGTCTTCCCTGTGTTCACAGCCATGCCCGGTCATTCCAGTAGGCTTGCTATCAAGCGGCGAAGGCTCTCTGTAGTAGCATGGCCGTTCCTGAGCTTTGCAAGCCATGGTCCCTGCATACCACTTCTAGCGTCTCCAGCATCGAAGGGCTCACCACTCACCCTAAACTTTGGTGGAGTACCAGGTGTCAATAGCCCAGGCTAGGAGTGGCAGGGCTTGAAGCATTCGGTAAAGGAAGGGTGTCCTTGGTTGCTGTGGCGAATGGGATGAGAGTGGTTCCCAGATTGACCTGCGATTGACTGTGAGGGGGATACTGCGAGCTCGACTACGAGGGTACAATGGTTGATGGAAGCCCGTTTTTTGCCTGTTCAAGATAGCCTTTGCAACGCTCGGAGGAACACACATCAGGAACACACATCTGTCAGAACAGGGCGGGCAGTGACAATGAAGGCGAGTGTGACGAGGCAACCAACGCGTCAAGCACGTGAACCTGCAGCCCCTTCACTTCCCACTATCGATTCCTCTGTTACGGACCACATCCATTTTCATACCTGTTATGCTGTGTTCAAACGTGAGTACGACTCTATTTACTCCGTTGGTTGCGAGGACTCTACTAAACCATCATCCAGCGCTTCACCTCACCATCAAAGCCACAAAACCCAAGTACAAGATTAATCGCTAGAACCGATTTTACCTCTTACTTTACTTCTACCACAACCAGCGTTTGTAGGTACCACGTTCTAATGTGAGTGTGGATCTCTTAACTGCCTTGACCACGAGAAATAACTTTCACTTAGCCCTGTTGCTCTACAACCACCACAACTGTTCGCAGCCGCCGGGTACAATGTTATCTACCCATTTGACCGCGAAAACTCACCAACAAGTAGCCCTTGAATCCAACCATCACACCAAAATCGCACAAAAAGTATCCTTGATGTCTTCCAACACTGAAACGTGGGTATATGGCTCAGTTTCTTAATCGCAAGTGTTATATTAGCATCTCAAGCACCTGCGTCCAAAGGAGGGAGGGGAGGTGGGGGTAGCGAGCACGGTGACGGTTCTTTGGTGTGTGCTTGGACTCCAATCTCTTCATTGTTCTAACAGTCCCTCAGCCCATATTCACTCCGCATGCAGACGTATTGGATCCAGGCGCCATTGAACCTGCAGACTGTCTCAATTGCCAAAACACAGTTGTCATCGAGAGCGGCAACAGCGAGAGCGACAACAGCTATGATGACATGGAGGACAATGGTACCTATGCGCCGCGTTCTAGTGTTGTGTACTATGACACCAGCACCGAGCATGACGACAGTTACGACGCCAATAACGAGGACAATAGTAACATCAAGGCGTCGTGCTTTACCAGTCAGCGTCAGTATAGCCTCGGTGTTGCCAGCGTTGAGCACGACAATGGTTACAACGCAGACGAAGAAGATGCATGCGATGAGCCATAGACCTTAATTGTAGAGATGTGACTTATTGTTTCTTGTAGCCTTTTTTCGGAGACTGTCATGAACAGTTTTGGATTGCTTAATTGCGTATTGCCTTACTTTGCTTTTCAGTCTTAATACTTTACCTCACACCTTACTCAATAAAATAGCTAAGTCAAAAAAGTAACTTTAAGTATGCAAAGTACATAAGCCAAAATAGTATTTTCCTGATGTAAATGCGAATTACAGCAGTTTCTGGGATTTGTGAATTTTTATCGACGCTTTGTGGAGGGATTTGCATCAACGGCTAAGCTGCTGACCAAGTTGACCGGAAAGGATGAGTGGCTCTGGACCGAACTACAAGACACAGCCTTTCAGGGACTGAAAGACCTTGTGGTGAGGGAGGTTGTACTCAAAATCCCAGATGATGAGGGTCAATTTCGTATCGAAGTGGACGCATCGGACTTTGCAATTGGTGGAATTCTGTCACAACAGGGGACGGATGGGTCTTGGTGACCAGTTGCATTTATCTCAAAAGCCTTAAATGATGCAGAGCGAAACTATGAGATTTATGACAAGGAAATGCTCGCCGTAATGCACGCCTTTTACGAGTGGTCTCACTACCTTAAGGGCGCTAAGGAAATAGTGGAAGTGTTGACGGATCATCAGAATTTAACATACTTCCGGAAGCCTCAGAATCTTAATCGACGACAAGCGCGATGGGTCACGGACTTGCAAGAATACAATTTTGTTATCAAGCATCAGTCAGGAAAATCCAATTCCAAAGTGGACATTTTGTCCTGACGAACGGATCACCACCCGGGAGGCCCAGATAATGAAGGGGTCATCCTGCTCAAGGAGGATTTGTTTGTTAGGGTATATGATGATGACAGGGCAATTGAGGATATCATTAAGGATATTCGAAACATCCCGAACCAGCAATGGGAAAGTCAAGTGCAAAAAGGACTTAACAAAAATAACGGAGATTTTAAGGTCGTAAATGGATTAGTGGAATGGAAAGGCAGGATTTATGTACCCGCAAACATACATACTCGCAAGGCCTTGCTGGCACACTCCTGGGGACATTCAGGAGTGGAGAAAACGGTCGAATTGGTGACTAGAGATTTTTGGTGGCCCCAGATGCGAAAGGACATCCTGAATTACATTTCTGGATGTGAAACCTGTCAAAAGGTCAAACCTGATAGGCAGGCGCGGGCAGCGCCACTACACCCCAATAAAATACCAGAGGTGCCTTGGGAGATTGTATCAATGGACTTGGTCGGACCGCTTCCGGAATCAAAGGGAAATGATATGATTTTGGTAATCGTAGATCAGTTCACAAAGAAATCGTACTTTTTGCCTACAACATCCACCGTCACCTCGCAGGGAGTTGCCACATTATTCCGGGATAACGTATTCAGGGAACACAGATTGCCAAAAAAGATCATCAGTGACAGGGGACCGCAGTTTGTGTCCAAATTCATGGACAATCTGTACAGGATGTTGGGAATCAAAGCCAATCGATCAACAGCATATCACCCACAGACGGATGGCCAGACGGAGCGCATAAACCAGACCGTCAAGGAATTCCTCACTATGTTCGTCAATCACAGACAAAACAACTGGAGTGACTGGCTAGCAGTGGCGCAATTTTGCCATAACGATCGAGTACATTCGGCTACAGGGTATTCTCCCTTCTTCATGAATTACGGGCGACATCTGTACAAGGGGTTAAATCCGACTTACGTTCCAAAAGTAGTAGCGGTTGAGGACTTGGCAAAACAGGTAGAGGGTATTCATGCCAACGCCACTGTGGCACTCGAGAAAGCGGCCGAAACTATGAAGCACAAATATGACGAGTCAAAGGTTCCTGCATGCCAATACCAACCCAGCGACAAAGTCTACTTAAGCACCACCAACCTTCCTACTGTTACAGTTTCTCTTTCGTTTCAACCTCCTGTCTCAGCGGACTGTTTTATATCCATCATTTTCCCCTTGACTGCACATCGTACAGCTTGGATGCTATCTCCTTTCATAGCTACCTTCACCTTTCCTTTCTCAGGTAGTTATCGTTTCATTCCTCTTATAGTTTCCTTTGTCCTCTAATCGTATATAAACCCCATGTACTGTAGAGTAACTCCAGTTCCAACTTAGACGAGTTTTGCTCTCAACCTCGCTTGACCTTGATGCTCTCTTTCTTTGTTGCTCTTCAGACCTTCGTCACCGTTTGACTTAGCGTCTAGACTCTTTGTCCAGTGGCTGGGAGCGGACCGAGACTCTGCTTGCCACTGTTGACTTAGAATGAACCACGACGAGGGTATCATCCGTAACACAAGTTGGAACTCAGGAACCGCTCAGTGCATCGTCACTAGCCAGACACCATTGATACCAGAACTGCTCAGATCAGACCACCAAACGGCTCCGTCCGTTACAAACAGAAGTACTACCTTAATCGAAGAGAAGTCTACTTTTCTACGACACATAAGGCCTGGTGCTACGTTTCAGGAACAAAGAGAAAGAACTTACCGGTCCAGGAGGAGCTCTTTGAAGGAGAATACAAGGAGGGAAACCCTACTGACGAATTACCACCAGAAATTTGGATCCATTGGAACAACAAAACAAACGAAACAGAGGAACTACTATTCCTACCCCCGAACACTGAACCAGAACTCACTTGGTGGCACGAGTTTCGAGTTGACGAAGAACTAGGAGACTACGGTTTCTTCGCATTCGATAAACAAACACTCAACAAGTGGAACGAATACAGAGAACAGCAACAGATCGAGATAGATCCCTTTGGAGACGAATCAAAACAAGGAGAAAGCTCAAAACAGGGCACAGAACTGAAACACGAACCAGGAACACAGGATCCAGAACCTGAAACACCAGAACTGAAACAGACACCAAAGAAGGACATGTCAGACAAAAAGGATACATCCTCAAAAGGGATAAAGGGAATCTCCATTAAGGAATTCAAAGGACAGCGCTCTAAGGCAAAACACTTCATCAATACATTTGATGACATCTTCGATCTTGATGAGGGGGCGCTTCGAAACATCGAAAAAACGAATCAAGTACATTCTCCTTCACTTAGGGGAAGAACTAGACGATTGGAAGGCCAATCTCCAAGGAGAATTAGAGGTAGCAGAAGCAACTAAAGGAAAATCAGCAGAAAGCGCATACACACTCTCATGGGATAACTATACCAGCTTCAGGCGACGATTCTTGAGCGACTGGGGAGAGTCTGATAGCACAGCCAGGACCCTGAATGATCTAGATAAAGTCAAAGTAGGCGGAGACATTGACATCCCCTGCCTACATTCAGAAATTCCGATCGCTCATACACTCCACCGGAATTACTGGGTTCATGGCGCAGCACATTTACTTCTGTAAAGGACTCCCTGCATCAGTAGCAGCAAAGATCATTGAAAACCCTGCAGTCACCAGTATGGAGACAGCCTATAACGCTGCAGAACGCCTGCATAACGCTTGGGAAACCATGAAACTGATGAACCGATCTACTGGATCAGGAGACACCAAAGGACGTTTCAAATTTAACTGAAACCAGAATCCCTCTGTATCTGGAACAAGGGGAATCAACACTGTGAGCACAGGACACCTTTCTGATGCCCAAAAGGAGGAATATTGAAAAACCAGCAAGTGTTTCAGATGTGGAACACAGGGACACATATCCAGGGACTGCCCAAACAATGGGAATGCCCAAACATCGTCCTACAAGTCCCTCCTCCCCACAGAATCGCACAATCGGAGCAGTAGAGGAAACGACCTCGAATGAATCGGCTGCCCAACGCATTAGGGCGCTATTAAAAGAACTTCCTGATGAAGAACGCGAAACTACCCTCCAGGAACTCGAATCCGAGGGTTTTTAAGAAGGAGACGCCAGAAAGCGGTTGACACCTCTGGTACCATTGAACAGTTAGCACTCGACTCTGTAATTGTAAATTCCAATAATAACAAACGAATTTCCATTACTGTGCAAACGACCCATAAACCCCGCTGAAATATCTGCTCTCATCAATTGTGGAGCAGAAGGAAACTTCATTGACGAGTGAATATCAAAAGATCTACCAAGAGAACTCTTAAAACAACCAATTAGAGTCAAGAACGCCGATGGAACAATCAATCAGAACGGGTTAATCACTCATCACACTTGTCTTACCTACTCTATCGAAGGAAAGGAATACAACAACTGGTTATGGGTCACCAACTTAGGAGATCAGGTGATAATCTTTGGAATACCTTGGTTAGAACAACATAACCCAACTATCGATTGGCGAAAGAAAACCCTCCAAATGGACAATGATCTAGAGACTACCAAACCCATTTGGTGCATGGCGTTAGATACACAACAATGGGGAGAGGACAAATATTGGATTAGGGTAAAAACATCAGCATCACAGGTGCTTGAACACCAAGCGAAACGAGAAGAAGCACCCACTGTTCTCCCTTCTGAATACGCACCTTGGCAGGCCATCTTTGAAAAGAAAGCGTCAGAGCGCTTCCCA
>JAEBUT010000050.1:0-248229 GCA_020011035.1 Amanita subjunquillea | reverse complement strand
GGTTACGATGCATGACGAGCGATGCCATGCCAATGAGCCGTTTAGACCTTAATTGTAGAGATGTGACTTATCGTTTCTTGTAGCCTTTTTTCAGAGACTGTCATGAACAGTTTTGGATTGCTTAATTGCATATTGCCTTACTTTGCTTTTCAGTCTTAATACTTTACCTCACACCTTACTCAATAAAATAGCTAAGTCAAAAAAGTAACTTTAAGTATGCAAAGTACATAAGCCAAAATAGTATTTTCTGTTGAACGATCTTCACCCTAAATACCCCTAAGCATAGTCTTCAACATGGCTATCACCGGTTTGACCCTTAGAGGGTATTTTCATTTATATTTTCTTTTTATTTACGTATATTTAATTACAGTTCTATACACAAATATGTACATACACTAAAAGTGTATATAAGACCTGTAGATAGAGAATATACGTTCAGTTGCTCTTTCTTGCTTACCAGCATGTGAGTATCTCCTCTCTATGAGAGTAAAGACCTGGAGAGGTCTCTGGTCACTGTCTCTGACAGTGATACAATACTCAAAACACCTGGAGAGGTGTCTGGTCACTCTCAGTAAAAATCAATAGTCACCAATAGTCACACCACAGTCCTCTGTAGTCAGGACCAGTCAAACTCCAGTCAGGACTAGTCATGTACTGGTCAAAGTTGATAAATATATTCAGGTTCAGTTGATTGTATGTGAATATGGCCACATGTTTCCATTCTATCATTGTGGTATGACATGTATCCACTTGAGTTATCAATTAGGCAGTGATGTTATGTATAGATTAAATAGTCAGGCAATAGTCAACAGCAGCTCAATTTAGTCAGCCAACAGTCAACTGTAGTCAAGTATGGTCAACATATGTCAAGTGTAGTCAAAAGAAAGTCATGCATAGTCAAGTATAGTCAAAAGAAAGTCATGTGAAGTCAAATTATGGTCAAGAAATGGTCAAATTGACTAAGATTGGCAGATGCTCCAGACAGGTGAATAAAAATGTGATGAACTGGGAGAGTGTCAAGCAATGACCTGTAGAAATGTCTTTTGTTGAAGCTGGGGCACAGATTGCTGGACAGTGAGCTGGAATATGCTGAGTTGTGGAGCAAGCACAAGAGCAGGACAGGGCCTCTCTTCATTTCAGAGTCATGGGGTAAGAATATGCTCTCAGCAGCTTCAAAGGACCCTTTCTTACATCAAGTGATGTCTGGATGCTCCAGATCCAGACACTGTAGAAGTGGTCTTCAATTTTGAAGCTGGAGTATGGATTGATTGATCTGTCTAAGTCCAAGCATATCAGTGATCTCTATGGTGTTCATTGCCATTATCTTGAAGTCTTGCTTGTTTGCAAATACTAGTAAAAGTGCATCATGAAGTTCCAGAGCCCAATGATGATGGTGATCAACATAGTTATTGTCTTTATCATCTTCATAGCCAGCATAAGTGCTATTACAAGTAATCTGTTTTTTGCAGCTGGATCTAGTCCCATTCACTTGTGCCTTTTTTTGCCTGCTCCTGTCTAGTCCTCAACCTGGTTCAATGCATGTTTGAATCATTGTCCCCATGATGAAGCTCCCAAGTGATTCAACCTCATTTTGATGGTGACCAACATATTTTTCTTGGGTTTTTGTTCCTTCCTTGTCATTGTCATCTCAACAGGATGCCAATTTTAAAGAGTTAGTTGCTTCAACCTCATCATCAAAGAGTTGGTCTTGCTCCACTCCATCTGTGATGATTCTGGAACAAAAGTTCTAGTTGTCAGTTGCACCAATGCTGCAGATCAACCGAATGGGGAACAAAAAGTGGATCAGAAAACATTTATTATCTTGCATGTTACACTCCTATTTCTGCATTCAATGCATACACAAAATTTATGTACTCCTTTCAACAGCCAAACTTCTACTGCCTCATTATTCACTTCTTCCAGTTAGTGCCATCCAAGCCAGAGCCAATTCCCTTTTCTTCCTCTCGACATCCAAGCCAGGCTTGGGTGCTTTCTCGAGTGGGATAAACCAGATCTGACCAGACCATACCCAATTATATCCACAATATGTGAAACCTCCATTACACTAAGCTGTTGGGACCCTTCTCCTCCTCCATATTTTTAAAGTTTTTACCCATCTTATCAAGTTCCTGAAACACAACCACACAATGATTTTTTTTTCCCTATCTTTGGCACATCAAATTCAAAAAATGCTAGTGCCTTTTCCAAATATGGGCTGACTACCCACTATTAATTCTGGCCTCAAAATGGCATGTTTTTGGTTGCTCTCCACTAGTTTCACTTAATTCACTACTCAAAACAGTGCTATTTGTGAGGTTGCACTTCCCCACCTGTTGACCGGAAACCATAGGATTAAACTCTCCAAGCTGTATGCAGCTCTCAAATATTGCAGACACTGATCATAGTATGCATTCCAGGTGTTTTCTCTTGTTTTTCAATTCTGATTCTTACCACTAGCTAAGAATGCCTTCCAGATCACCTGGGCTATTTCGGTTCCTGGCTACTATGAATGGCCACCAAGGTGTTGTTAGTCTTGTACTGTATCTCTGCTGGGAGGTTCAATAGAATCCATAGAACTATCCCAGTATTTGATAGTTTCTTCTTAGCCAATTGGGCACCATCAGTTGCATAAACCCGTGCTATGTCTCTCCCCATCCCCAACAAAGCTTCACATTGCTATAAAAGGTGCCTCCTGTACAGCTGAATCTCCAAAATCAGAGTATGTTTTTGAGTCTGTAGTCATTGAATTATGCCCTGATGAAGGACACTTATCACCTTCTGCAGCAACTTGTTCCCTGTGCCGTTAAGAGTGTTGATGATTGCACATTGGCATCTACATTGCCTTAATCACATCAAAGCATGTTAAATAAACCATTTGTTGCCCTGGGTTTTGATTTTCTCTTGTCTCTAGGTCATTTGCATTTGTCCTTATCTTTGAACATAAGGGCAATTTTGTTAAGTTTGAATGTGCACCTGTATAAGCTATGAGCTATTAGGACAAATATCAATTTATAGGGCCCAATCCACTGAGGTCCATTGCTAACTTTTTAACTGCATGCAATGGTTTTGCCAGGCAATTATAATGTCGAAGGGACAGCTTTCATCAATATTTAATTCCCTTGGGGGGTTTAATCCTAGAGGTGCCTCCTCAGCGACATGTATATTTCCCCTTCAACTCTGTTGCAGTACATCCTTTGCCTTGGGGTATGTATGGCTCAATGTATCATGTCCATCTTCCTCTTCCTGACTATCCCCTGAATCTCCATCCTCCAAGTCCATGCCAATTGCACAATGTGGACCCTCATCCTCCTGCACCTTGAACAACCATCTTCAGGAAATCCAGGAATTCATTTACATCTTTCTGAGATTCTGCTTCTGCAAGCTCATCCCACTCATCATCACTATGCAAGTTTGCCTGAAATAAATCATCATCTACTTTCTCCATTGATATAAAATGGAAGCCATCTCATTTCTATCCTGGAATTGATGAACGTCTAGAACGTTTCAGCACATTGCTATTGCAGTAGTAAAGCTAAAATACCCATTTCAATATCAGGTATTTTCTACATAGTTTATTGTATAAGTTTAGTATATCAAGTAACAATGTTGCTCATGCATACCAGTGAATTCATGTATAGCTTTGTCCTGAAATTAAAGCAAGGTTTTGCATCAATCTGTACATTTCTTTGACAAAGAATGTGAGAAATTTCACCCATTTCAGTATCTAGATCATTGGCCATTTCTAGTATTTTTATATGTATATCCCGAATCCTGATGCATGTATCTTGTTTACACACATACCATTGAATTCAATATCACTGCCTTGATTCATCTCCAGATCACTACCCATTTCTATTCCATTATTGCATATGTCCCCTGTTTGCATGTTTTTTTATTAAACTTATCACATCACCATTGAATTCAAATATTATTGCTACTTGCCTTGAGCTCGCTGTTCTTTTGGCTTCCCTAGCCATTCTCCTTAGTTAAAGAAAATGCAGGAAATCTATGGTCCCTCACTCTCAGTGGTAATTGCTATTTTTTGTGATGAATGATTGCCACCATATGCCTGACTTCTGTGTGTAAGGTCTAGATGGTTTAATTTTATTAGTATCTTGTCTAGTATGTTTAAGTTGTTCCGGTATTATTTTTCTTTGATTTGCACTTTGAGCAATGGCACAGGACTTTCTGAGACATAAAGGGATGATGGCTTGTGTATAAGAGATATGATGCTTAATTGACTCTGTTTGGCAGACAACCTCAGATCGCAGTTGTATAAGATTACATGACTCCGTTGGGCACCAATTGACTGAATTGATATCCCCTATAAGATTACAGACTATAGATAGATAAGTAACTAGCAAACAAGATAGGAATAAAGACAGGCTCACCTCAGTCGGGCAACAATTGTTAGAAATACCCAGCTCAGTTGTGGCACAAAGACTATATTGCATACTAGATACCTGTAGAAATACCAAGCTACAAGTATAATGTCAGAAAAGGCAAAACATATCAAAAACATGAGAAACGCACCTCAGTCGTGGCACAAAACGACTGAGGGCAGTGAAGCGGCATACCGGGTCTATATACATGTGCTCGGTGCATGTGATATCAACGGTAGAACATAAAGGCGAAGGCAATGTCTGATAGCGTCGAAACTTCGGCGCGCGCGGCGTGACGGTGTGGGACATACTATAAATGGAAGGTGAGCCAAAACGGGCAGTAACGTCGAAATCAGGCTTGCTCAGCCTCGTATTCCAACAAAACAATTGACTAAGGGGCGTCACTTTGTATTCTAGAATATATAAGTAAAGTAGGCCACCGCCTAGATAGGTTAGAATAGTAGAAGCTATTGTCGAAACATTGTTTCGACGCAGCTTAGACGGCGTCGGCAAGAATAGAAATCATACTATAAATAGATTGATGCACATCCATTGTTGCGCCTCACTACGTTGTTTCAATAGTTCCACTCCGTTTGCGGAGAAGTGTTTGTCATCCAAGACACCAGTCTTCGATATCTTGCAGCTCGGGGGTCGATTATCATGGCGGCGCCGATGGATTATCTACAAGAGCGTGAAGATTAGATTCGCGGTCGGCGAGCTAATCGCGGCCGGCGCTAATGCTTTCACGTGCGTTTCACTCCTCGTTGTTCCAGCCGTGGGGTACTGATCAAAGCCATTCCGCACTGCGGCGCTGAAGAACCTCAAGAACCTAAAGGTGCAGCCAGGTTGTTCCTCGCAGCGAAACTTAGTTTATCACACTATCCCTATCGCCATAATGACATGTATAACAAGCCATCGGCATTGATCTCTGGCACCACATATTCGTGCGTAGAGCGTGTGTATCTTTTCCTATTAGACGTACTCACGTCTCATGCCCAGATGTGTTAGTGTCTGGCAAACATATCGCGTTGAAATCTGTCGCCTAACACGCACATCACAGGTGCATTATCAGTCTAGGAACTACGGGCACAAATAATCGGGTTCGATGTAGATCCCTCTCATTTTAACGGTGTGTCCGTGGTGGGTAGACTTCCGTGACTTATTCACTAGCCTATCAGCGGCACTCGCACAACTCCCTCTTATGTCGCATTTAGCGCACGGAAATTCATGATCGGTTTGACGCCGGCGCCCTAAAATAACCAGTTGCCAGAACCTCACCAACACGTGATCTATTGCACTATCTCGCCAATCTGTCTGCGCCTCTAACCTACTGGTGAACCGTGTCTTCGACGCTAAGCGCCTCCTCGCGTCTGGGAAATTCGACGAATGCTGAAGCATTTCCCTTCAAAGTAAGTGCAACAAAACTGGCAAGCCGTACATCGAAGAGTGTAGCCAAAGGCTGGAGAAACAAACCAAATTTGTAGGTCCCCTCAATCTTGAAAACCTGTGAAGGCATTCTCAGTTCGCGTTTAGGTAGTCACTCCGAAGAATTTCCTTCCCTGGTTCTGACGAACAAAAACAGAATCGCCGATGTACTAGGAACGCGCATCCACAATGCAGTTGTGCACGTTCCTGCGTATTTCGATGATTCTCCTCGTCAAGCGGGTGACAAAGGATGCAGGAACCCCATCGCTGCGTCTGAACGTCTCCCCTGCCCGGATCATAAACGACCCAACACCTCGCCGGCCCCCGCCGCCTGGGGAATCAACACCAACGGGCCTGCCATATTCGGCGTCGTTGTTTGCCGGTTCGATCCTTTGGGTGTGAATATTTTTGTTAACCTATGCCATATTTGACGCCCAAGTGCTAATGTTTTGCGGTTCTTGCCTTGGTTGCCCCGTTCGTGCGACCGCCCAATTGTGTTTCATCAAATCTTAACGATCCTGATAGACTCAATGGACTTCTTACGCCTGGATCGGAGAGGCTTTTGCGTTCCCACCATCTGAACTGGAACTCATATAGGTTACATCTTCTCATCCCAGCCATACTCCGTCTCGATACGAAGTTGTCCGCGGAACGCCATGGCCTAATCTTTGATCTGGGAGGAGGAACGTTAGATGTATCCACTCTCACACTTATGCGGAAGGCATTTGTGCCAGGTTGTTCGCCAACCGCTGGAGATAACCATTCGGGCGGTGAGGATTCGATCACCGACTGTCACCCACATTCGTTCAGCGTTCAAGCGTCAACACAAGACGCAGGGTACCGCGTTCTTTTTGAACGTGTCTTTTTCAAACATTTGGCTGCTGATGGTTGCCCGATCTCACATCAAATCCGCCCATTCATCCGTGTTGCGCTACCTCATGTGAGCGCGCTCAACGTACACTTTCTTCAGCTAACCAAACATCCATTTGACTCGATTCCCTGTACGAGGGGCATCGACTTTCTACCTGTCATTGCCGTGCTCTTTTCGAGGAGCACGTGTCAAGGCCCTGCTTCCGCACGCCCTTTGCGGCCCGTCTGCGCACGTGCTCCGTGATTTCGAAGCTACAGGTACGACCCGTCCACGAGATCTTCTTTGGTTGGCGGATTTCTCCTCGTCTTCCTCGTATCGTCCAGTCTTGTTTCCACCTTACTTCAAGAAAGCCCTGACGCCCACTCAGAGATAACCCTGATGACACTGTTGCATTTTTTACGGCCTCGCTCGCCCGCTCCCGGCGGTTTTTTCTTTTCGTGACCCCCTTGCCGAGAACCTCTTCCTCATTTCGTTTTTGCTCTCTCTTCCTTTTGCTGTTCCCTTGCTCTTCTCCCCCTATGTTGTCTCGTGCTTCTTTCTTCTTTACCCTGCATTCCTGCTTCCTCGCTTGGTCTTTCCCCCCCCCTTTCCGCTGTGCCCCGCGCCCCTCCCTCCTTTTTTCTTTTCCCCCTTCGCCCCGTGCCCCGCCCACTTCCCAACTGTCGCGCCTGGCCAGGTTGCTCCAGGTCTTCGCCCTTCTGACTTGCTGTTCTTTTTGTCCGCGTCGTTTTTTTTCCGTTATTTTCTTTTCCTTTTTCCTCTCTCCTCCTCTTTTTTTGATCTACCTCGGGTCTTTTCCTTGTCACGTCCGCGGCTCTCTCACTCTTGCTCTCTTTCTGCTTCCCCCTGCCTGTCCCCTTTTTTTCTTTTCCTTCTTTCGTCTTCTATTGCCTCCTTTTCCCCTTCTTCTGCCTGCCCCCCCTCCCCCCGTTCCCTTTTTTTGCTTCCGCTCTGTACGTCCTTCCGTTCCAGCCTCCTGGTTTTGAGCGAGTTACGTGCGCATCTGTTTGTTTTGTATTCGTGTTCCGACTCATAGCTGGCCGCTGCCTCGTGTGTGGCGTCCGCTTTTTTGTTTTTTTTTCTCTGCTTTTCTTTCTTTTTCGCCACTCGCCCTGCCGCCCTTTCCTGCTCCTTCGCCCCTCTGCCTCCGTTTCTCGCCGTAAAAACATCAGCATCACAGGTGCTTGAACACCAAGCGAAACGAGAAGAAGCACCCACTGTTCTCCCTTCTGAATACGCACCTTGGCAGGCCATCTTTGAAAAGAAAGCGTCAGAGCGCTTCCCATCTTCTCGTCCATGGGATCATGCAATCAAACTTAAAACAGGATTTACGCCAAAAGTCAGCAAGATATACCCATTATCGTTAAAAGAACAGTCAACCCTTGATGAATGGATTAAAGAACAACTCGACAAAGGGTATATTCGACCATCTAAATCACCGCAGGCATCACCATTCTTCTTCGTCTCAAAAAAGGAGAGCGGTGCACTTTGACCTTGTCAGGACTATCGATACCTGAACAAATGGACCATTAAGAACACCTACCCATTACCTTTAGTTTCGGACCTGATGACAAAATTAGAAGGCACAAACTATTTCACTAAACTTGACTTGCGCTGGGGATATAACAACGTTCGAATCAAGAAGGGTGATAAATGGAAGGCAGCATTCATAACAAATTGAGGACTGTATGAGCCGACAGTCATGTTCTTCGGTCTTTGTAACTCTCCTTCGACGTTCCAGACCATGATGAACGAATACTTCCAAGACATGATAAATGAAGGATGGCTCATTATCTACATGGACGACATCCTGATTTGCGGAAAAACCAAAGGGGAAATATGAGAGCGCACAGAACGCATTCTGCAACGACTACAAGAAAATGATTTATTCTTGAAACTTGAGAAATGTAAACTCTGTGTTCAAGAAGTTGAATTCCTAGGCATGGTCATCACCCCAGGACATATACAAATGGATCCCGTCAAACTTGCAGGAATTCGTGACTGGCCTATGCCAGCAACAGTTAAACAAGTCAGATCCTTCTTGGGATTTGGAAATTTCTATCAAAGATTCATTGGCAATTTCTCCACAATAGCAAAACTGCTAACTGATCTAACAAAGAAGGGCTTACTCTTCAATTGGACAACCACCTGTCAGAATGCGTTTGAAGAGCTTAAGAGCAAATTCTCTTCCATGCCTGTTCTACACATGCCAGACCCCACTAGACCATTCATTCTTCAAACGGATGCCTCAAACAAAGCAACAGGGGCAGTATTGAAACAAGCGGATACAACTGGCCATGCGGATTTATTTCCCATGCCTTAACGCTTACAGAACAAAATTACCAGATCTATGATCGAGAACTACTTGCAATCATCAAAGGACTACAGGCATGGCGACACTTGCTCCATGGATCGCCACATCCAATAGTTGTTCACTGTGATCATAAGAATCTATTATTCTATCGGTCACCTCAGCGATTAACTCCTCGACAAGCACGATGGTCTATGATGCTCTCGGAGTTTGACTTGAAAATCGAACATGTACCCGGTACCAAGATGTTCGAAGCAGATGCTTTATCACGACGACCTGACCACATGAGAGATGATGATGCTTTGGAGGATGTCACCATGTTACCAGATCATAAATTCATTTGTCTCATTGCTATCGACTTGGCCCAGAAAATTAGGGATGCTACATCACTTGATGGTTTTGGGCGCACAATTATTGAAGTTATTGAAACCCAACACGCTCCACCAATTAAATCCAAACTCCAGGATTGGGCATTTGTCAATGGAATCATTCGATATATCGATAGAGCGTACATCCCAGACACTGGAATGCTTCAGACACAGATTGTCAAAACAGTTCACAAATTGCTCACTTCAGGACACCCAGGTTGCATGAAAACCCTTGAACTTTTACAACGTGATTACTGGTGGCCAGGCATGTATAAACATGTCAAAGAATGGATTACAGGTTGCGCTACCTGTCAGCAGATGAAAGTAAACACTCATCCTAACACTCCGGCTCTTCTACCAATTGGATCCAGAGCAACTCGCCCTTTCCAACAAGTCACATTACAGATCTTCCTATTGTGGACGGATATGATTCCATTCTGGTCATGGTGGACCATGGTCTTATGAAGGGGGTAATTCTTACTCCTTGCAAGAAGACTATCGATGCTTTGGGAACAGCCGATCTTTATATTTCAGAAATATTCAAGCGCTTTGGACTACCCAATATACTCATCTCAGATCGAGGACCACAGTTTTTGGCTAAAGTCTTCCAGGAAATCAGAAAGACATTAGGAATCGACCACAGAATGAGCACAGCTTATCATCCACAAACTGACAGAGAAACGGAATGTGTTAATCAAGAACTAGAAGTGTACCTTCGAATATTCTGTGCAAACAAACCTCATCAATGGAAACAATTACTCCCAATCGCCAAATTTGCTCACAATAATCAACACCATGACTCCGTCAAAGCTTCCCCATTTCAACTTATGTATGGAACGAACCCTGTTGCGCTACCAACCGCGGTACAGAAATTGACAACACCCACTGCCGAAGAACGCCTACAATTATTACGAAAGGCTAGGGAGGAAGCATTAGCAGCACATGAACTAGCAAGACAGATGGTTGCACGACGAGTCAAAGACAAGACAGTCAAATTTGTACAAGGAGACAAAGTATGGCTCGAAAATAGAAACCTCAATATACCGTATCAATCCAGAAAACTAGCGCCTAAACGAGAAGGACCCTTCATTGTTGAACAAGTCCTAGGACCAGTAACGTATAGGCTCAAACTACCGAAACAATGGCGCATCCATCCGGTCTTTCACACGTCGCTTCTCATGCCATACAGGGAAACTGAAACGCATGGACCAAATTACACGACTCCACCCCCTGATCTCATAAATGGACAAGAGGAGTTTGAAGTAGAAGCGATTCTCACACACCGAAAACGCGGAGCAGGGTATCAGTATTTGGTTAAGTGGAAGGGATACGGTCCGAATGACAACTCCTGGGAACCTGAGCGCAATTTGAATAATGCTGCAGACGTTTTACAAGCATATAAACTCAGAAGACAACTGTGAAACTGCATGTCTCGCTATCGTAACCGCCAAACTCTCAAACAAAACATTCGATACACAAAGAAATATTGCTCAACTCGAGGACGATATTCCCTGAAAAAATCAATTTCTGGGCGATCGAACCAGCATTTTTCTGGTTTCAATGACAGCTTGTGGTTTTCCAATTTGGCCAATATATGATTAACATGTTTCGTATGTTCCTCTTGTGTTGATGAAAAGACTAAAATGTCGTCCATATAAATGACCACCCATCCCTCGGCAACCTCTTGTCGAAAGATGTCATTCATCATAGTTTGAAACGTGGCCGGGGAATTGGTTAGCCCAAAGAACATAACTAATGGCTCGAAAAGCCCTCGATTAGTCCTGAATGCTGCCTTCCACTCATCACCCTGTTTGATGCGAACATTGTTGTATCCCCAACGGATATCCATTTTAGAAAATATCTTGGCTTTAGACAATTTGTCCACTAGTTCTCCAATGAGTGGTAACGGATACCGGTTTTTGATTGTCATCTCATTCAATCGTCGGTAATCCTGTACTGGTCATAGTTTTCCGTCCTTTTTCTTTACGAAGAAGAAGGGAGATGCCATAGGCGATTTACTGGGTTGAATTCGCCCTGATTCCAAATTTTCTTTTAAGAACTCATCCAACTGCCCCTGTTCATCCCGGTTCAGTGGATATATCTTGCAATCCACTGGTTTCGATCCTGGTATCAATTCTATGGCATGGTCCCATGCCCATCGTGGTGGTAGTTCATCAAAGGTCTCCTTTTCAAAGACCTTCCGGTGTCCCAAGTAGTGTTTGGGCACTACCTCTTCTATCGTGCGCTTTTGGGCAACTTCAGATTCTTTGGCAGCTATATTGGTTGCTACCGATTGCAATCATAGCTCCGGTTCCCCAATTTCAATAGCTAATAGCTTTTCCCCTTCTTCTAACTGTTCCATTGGGTCTGACTCATCTTCTGGTTCTTCCACCTGTGATGCCGTCCAACAGGTTCCAGGACATCGAGTGAATCGAACTTCCTTCCTTTTCCAGTCAATGGCTGGGTTGTGGTGTTTAAGCCAATCATGACCTAAGAACAGATCCGTTTTCCCTAATCGCACCACGCTGCATTCTATTATCTCTTCATGATCCCCAATTCGCAACTTGAATTGTGTCATGTATTCAATGCTTCCCATTGAATTTCAGGAACCGTCCGCATTGTAGACTGGTAGTGGCTTTATCAGCCGCCACTTGTTTAATTTGTGTTGTTCCACAAATTCCTCATTGATACAAGAGCCCGTGCATCCCGAATCTACCAAGGCTAACACATTAATGGTTTCACCCATGTCCATTGTTGTTATGACACAATGCAGGTCCACTTCTTGTTTGCCTGTAGCATGCACTAGTTGTTGACGTAATTGCGTCAAGTTCCACAGCGCTTCTTGTTCAGATAATTTATTGAGGTCATCTACCAGCTTAGTATTAACCTCGTTGGCTCGTTTTGTCAGTACCCATTCCTTTAGACAACGAACTGCAGTTTCAGTATCTTCCTGCCAGATTCGTCTCAACACCCATTCAGGGGGTCCATGGGTTTAGCCGGTTTGTTTTTATGCTCACACTCAAGTTTCGTATCCGGTGAATGAGGGGAGAACATTCATATAACAATTCTGGTAATTGTACACAAGAATCATTGTCCGATACAGAAACTTTATTAGCCAGCAGCGCGGAGCGCGTGCCTACTGGCTGTCGCCAAAACCCTTCTCCTTTCCCCATTCCTTCCATTGCTCCTCTGTGAGCTCTTCAATCTTTATTTCCCTAACACGGCCCTTTCCTTTCTGGTTCCATGTAGGTTTCCTCGGTTCTTTGCATTCTCTTGCAAAGTGACCCTTTTTTCCGCAATTAAAACATGCACCCGGTGCACGTTTGACCTTATCTACATCCATTGTGTTGGAATCGTATGTAGACGTTGACGCCTGAGCCGGCTTATAAGTTCGCGACATTGGCTGAGGTTTTTGATAATCTTCCTTGAAGGGTGTCTTTTTCTGCCTATCGCCATACGCATCCCCGGGCTCGTCAATATGCCCTTGCTAATTCTGTGACCCTTTCCATGATTCGCTCCAAGGTATCTCCTGCATCTAAATCTCCAACCCGGATCAATTCAAATCCTAAGTTTGGATTTAATCCCTTTTGGAAGTGATCCTTGGCGGCACTAGCATTCCATCCTGTCAGGGGTAACAACGCCTTGAATTCGATGATGTAATCTTCAACGGCCCGACTTCCTTGTTGCAGCTTCTGGATCTGTTCGACCGCATGTTCTCGTGTTTCTTTTGACATGAAGAAGTCATGCATTTGCCGTTTCAGATCTGCCCATCCCAAAGAGGGAGGTTTCAGGGTCTGGGGGTTGCGTTCATAATGCGCGGCAACTCCTATGCTGGCAGGGACAAAATGTCCTTCCCTTCGTTGTTGATAGGATAAATTGGCTGGCCATCCTTCTTCTGCCACCTTTTGATTAAAATTGGTATTGCTGTCAATTTGCTCCTTTAATTTCACCGCCGCCCATGTTCCTGCCCTATCGCCTTTCCCTTTTCGGATTCGCCCAAGGGTGATGTAAATTCGTCAGCCGTAATCATTTTCGTGCGCCAGCTCGAAGTATACATCCATGGCCCGACACCATGCATCTACTTGCGCCGTGTCCCCTTCATAGTGATCTGGTCATTCCAATTTTACTAATGATCTATTTGGTGGGGGTGGTCGGCTGTTCTGGTATTCAGTTACCGCTTGTTGCACTAGATTTCCCATATGCGCAGCCATTTGTGTGGTGCCCGTATTCCATTCTTGGATAGCTTCATCTCGATTGGCTACTTGCTGCGGAGTTGCGCCTCCTGCTACTGTTAATGGTTCCGGCCTTGGGGTAGCATTCAGTCCGAAATAATAATTATACTGGTTGATGGCCGCATGCAAATATGCAGTCATCGTATTTGTCCAACCAAATCCTATTTCGACATGCCCGAGGTCCCCATTGACAATTGCCTGAATCATTGGCCATCCGTTCGTACCATTGAAGCTTGCCTGTACATGGAACCTGACCCATTTGTTTTGTCAGACCACTTTGAACTTCACAGACTGATTCGATCGGTATTGCGGATCGACTTGGTTTATCCAATGTGTAGTAGGGAATGCGGGCCATTCAAACCGATTCCATAGTTCCTCCTTAAACAGGGCTAAGTAACAATATCCTGGAATAGCAGGTGTTACTCGGTCGAAGATCTTGGTTACAGTTTGAACCTGTTGTTGAAATCGCCTATTGGGGTAGTTACCCGGAAGGTTAAGCCTAATTCGGCGAATCTCTTGTCCAAGGAATCTAGTAAGGTTATCATTTCTAGATGCGCCCACGGTGTACTGTCCAAAGCTGTTGCCTCGCAACCGGTACATTTCTTCCCAACCGTGCATTCTGTGTTCTTGAGCAGATACATGAATTCGCTCAAGTTCTGGCATCATTGTGGTTTCAATGATGGCCGTGCTTTCTCTGTATGCCGGTTGCCATGATAAGATCTTATTGACGGTGGGAAATGCAGGCCAGTTGAATGCATCCCAGTACCTATGTTTAATCAGGATCAGGTAACAGTATCCCGGAATCCGATTATGTAGCATGGCCATTTGTGGTCGTTTGAAATAGCAGTCTGCTCCTGCATCCCATTCAATAGCACCCATATGTTTATGATCATGTCCGGAGCAGACTAATGATGCAATCATGTCCCAACCTCTGGGTCCCTTTGGAACACGCTCAATATGGTAACAATCGTTGTATCCATATGTGCGCCGGATGTTCACACGACCGTGGATATTGCGAAGGTTGTAGTCCCACAAGTTGATTTCTTGAATCTGAGGAAACGCCAGCCACTCGTACATGTCCCAAAACTGGTTTTTTATTAAAATAAGGTAGCAATATCCGGGTACATCCGGATGTAACGCATGCTTAGTATGCGCAGGACGGGGATATGGGTAAGGAATTGCTATTTCCTTTTTGACTTCCCGTTTCCAATTGTTGATTGTCCTTTGTTTTTCCTCATTGAACCCCTTTTTGGGTTCAGTATCCACGGATAACCAATCCGCTACACAAGGGATGGTACCGTTGTACCAATTTGCATCTGCGCCTGTAGTTCTGGTTAGCGACTTGCTAGGTCCAGAGTGGACAGTTACTGCTTGCGCGTATGACATGGGCGCTGACGTTGAGCGCACCGCTGAGGATTGTCCCGCTACCCAGGACTGAATGGTGGAGGCTTGTGCCTTTCCCTTCTTAGATTCCTTTTGTCCGCCAAATCGGGCGAACTTGTTGTACTTGCTGCGACCCTCCATTAGTTTCATGTCCTTCCAAGTATAGGACTCGTCTTCATGTGGGCGCAGGGCAGCTTTTTCAATGACATGAAACATGTCGTTTTTGTGGTGGTCCTGGAGACCATATTTGACCGTCTCATCGCGCATCTCGGGTTCCCAGGATAGTATTTGCGTTACAGTTGGCCACACTGGCCAATCGAACGTGTGGTAAAATTCTTTCTTGAATAGGTACATGTAACAGTACCCACTCCTTCGCCATGGCTTCTCCTCGTGGATATCCGTGACGGGCGCGCTTGGTAGTTTTGGACGAACCAGGGTATTAACCCAGTCCTCTGTGTATGCGAGATCTTCCCCAACGAGTTTGAGGAAGTCTGCTAGTCCTACTAGCGGATAGGTGCCAGGGTCGGTCTTCATGACCAGGGGTGAGACCAGGAAAGGCGTCGTATGCCTTGTTGGAAAGTCCTTCCTCTTTAGGCGGGCCTTCATGTATGGATCGGGTTGTTTCCCATCCAACCGTTCCTGGTTTGCGATCTCCTTGGTCGCTCTGTTGTAACTACGGGTTTTAATGTTCCCGTTTTTGGCGTGCATGAGCCGATTCCTTTCTTTTGCCGACAGAACCAAACCGTTGTGTCGGAGGGTGATAATATTCCAGCCCATTAACAAGAGCTGGATGTTCGATGGCGTGTCGAACAGTCTTTGGCGGATCTCCGACTCGGGATCCATGTTGTTAAGCAGCCCCTCTAGGGTCTGCCTATCCTTCTCCATTTGTTTGAGCTCTTGCTCGACCCATTTCTGATAATGCCGTTCCTCTCAGCGCTGCTTGAGAAGTTCTTCCCAAGCGTCCTCCTGAATTTGGAGGGACTCCTGTTCCAGCTGCCACAGCTGAAACGCACGTTGTCGTTGTTGGAGACAACGCTCCCTGTATTGCACCTTGCGCCATGTGTAGTATGCCCTAACGTGGGCGTCTCGTTGTCGGTTGTCCGTAATGAGGGCAACCAGCCGAGTAATTTCTTCTGCGCACTCCTGCGCCCATTCGATTCCGAATTGTTTGCCAGCCTGCACGAGAGTGAGGCCAGCGCGGGGGATGATGTAGTTGAATAAAGAAGCCATTATTGCTTCCCTGATGTCGCCTTAGACCTTTTAAGTAAAAAGGCTGTTGACTCTTCTTCAATACTCACACGTCCTAATGCGAATATTCTATGATGTGGTCAATAACGCACCCACACTCAATTCTTCGATTTATTTCCACCAACTGACCCAAAAGCGTGGTGCCTGGGGCTTCACTCGAGTGTCCTCGTGCTCAGATCGTTAGATCTGATACGTAATTGGTATCTCGAGACTGTTCTCCTTGCTACACGGCACACTAGTGGACTGCTTTTGCTCGTTCCTGAGCTTTTCCGAGACAAACAGTATATTCCGCTGACCAGTGCCTGCCCGCACTTTCAATCACACGGAGATATTCTCGTCCGAATGCCTTTTGTCACCAGTAACCTTTCGGTAGTAGTCCCTGATGACGATCAAGGAGGCTATCTGCTGTCGACGTCGATGGTGATCCTCGAGAGCAGCTCAGTAGTCACGTGGTGTAACGTGTACTGAGGTCCGTCGCGCAGGTTTGAGGGAACTCGTCGAGGACACGCACAACAGCGAGCAAACGATGCCCGAGGTGGTTGTCAACAACGGCGAGAGGTGTGGTAGTAAAAACTCTAGATTATGTTAGGACTAATCCCACACAACCACAGGTCTCACAAGAGAGAGGAGGAGAAGAGAATAGATTCGACACAGTAGACCAGTAAGCTGGGTAAGAGCAAACTATCTAGAGTCTTCAGACTCCTACCTATGGATACACCCTCCTTATATACCTTTGCCCGTGGTCCGTGCGCACAGACTACACTGCCTCCAAGGCTGTGTACGCGCAGCAATGGCCTAGACCCTTACATAGCCAGACTCGCCCGGACCCCTATGCCTAGACCTTCGTACAGCCACCCATGGCTTACCTAACCGGTCCTTCCATAACGGATCCCCCCAAGCCCCTATGCGTATTGGTATACCTTCCAGCATCCGTAGGCCTCCAGATAAAATATAGAAAAATAGAGAAAAATAAGATAAAGCGTCCAGTATCGTAACAGCGCGGCGGGTCTTGTGCGCCATCTTCCCAATCTAATCGCCCACTGTCCTCCTTGCCAAATCCGATGGAACTCGTCAAACGCCATTTCCGCATTCTGTATCTCATCTGCAATTGCGTGTGCTTGTATGAGATATTTATACACGAGGACAGAAACCCGAAGCATTGGATGGTCCCCAAGCTTGGCAAAGATCTGAGCAGCTCGCGTTGCTTGGCCGCGGGAAGCACAGCCATGGAAGAGGGCATGGTACGTCTCGATAGTCAGTCATGACGTGCCATTGATAGAAGAGATGGTTTCAAACAGAGCCAGCGCGGAAGACACATTTTCTTCCTTTTGCAGCAACTCTATTTTCTCTTCATCCTTCTCCTGATCGCTCGCTTCGAGTTCGCCGGTCAACACAGACCGACGGTTCATATGCATCTGGATAACCCGAATGAGTTTTTTGCACCTCAGAATCGCGATCAATAAGTGCTTGGATTAGGAAACTGTACATGTTTATTGTGGGAATGAGAGAAGCCCTGATCATATTGTTGTAAGTATCCATGATCAGTGTGAGCGGCTCGCCACGCTTGCGCGTAGCGACGAGAGCTTCCAAGGCCACGTTGAACTTGCGGACGTTGGGATTCATGGTTGTCTGACGAATGTGACGCACTGCATCTGCGACCATGGCTGGATCGGTGGTGTCCCGTGCGGCTTTGAGAGCAAGGTAGGCTGGGGTAGGATGATCTGAGAAATGCTTGGGAACATGGCCAATGTCATTTTGTCCAGGTAAGTGCTGTGGGGGATAAGGATGCTGTAAAGTCTGTGGCTTAGAGGGCTCCGAGGCAGATAGGCTTGCGGTGGGTGTCGTCGGAGAACGTGGAAGAGGTATGGCTGCTGGATCGACAGCATTGGTTGAATGTTGGCTGAAGGGAACAGTGGGATCAGGAGAAATGTCCGGCGCCTGTGGTGATGTTGAATTTTGGCGAGTAATAAGACGACGAGAAGGCTGTACTGTTTTCTGTGCAGATGTTGTACCCGTCAACTTTGCAACATCATTTTTCCCACTTGGCGCTTGTGCAAAAGCATGGCGCGATCGAGTATGTATCTGGACGGTCTTCAAAACGCTCAGGTTCTCCAGATGACCCATTGACTGACTTGACCTCCATATACGGTGTCCCTTTGTAGGTTGAAGTGCAACGGGTCGGGCAGAGCTGGGTTCCTCTTGGTTGTCGTCATGCTGTATAAAACTACCATCCTGAGACGTAACAGCATTTGCCTGAGTTACTGTGCAGACAGGTCCCTAGAAAGGCATTATGACTTATGTACATGCTGCAAACGAATGACTCACAGTAAATCCTGGATAAAATTGACTGCCTGTGTTTTGCTTAGCACCACCAGGGCCAGGACCATGGCCACCACTGCGGCTTGAGCTACCATTGCCATTCCAAGGACCGATGGTAGTAGGTCCTGCTGTGGAAGGGCCCGATCCGGTTTGGAGTTGAAAAACATTCCGGAGGGTTGAAGTCTGGTTATGTACAGCAGCGGCCACACAGGAAGTTGTATTCAGAATATGAGTTGTGACCTTTGGCAACATAAATGCAGCCACAAAGATCAAAGAGTACCACTGCGTCTAGATATTTTTAGTAACGCGCCAAATTGCCGAGTACCAGGCATTGCCTCGGCCAATAGTCGTGAAGGACAGAGTGAGTGGGCGGAGTCCAAGGGGCAGCCGCTCGCAAGATAAATGATGATGAATCAAGGTAGAGCCAAGTGTGTACGTGTCATGCTGTCAACTTTTCCCTGTTTCTTTTTTTCGTCAGGTGCACTTGGAATCTCAACGCGGGAGCTTCCGCGCCGCCACACTATCCCCTTTTGCCCCATAATCTCAGACGTCTTGCTGCCAATCACCCAATGCTGGGTATTGTTGCTGTAAGTCGAACGAATAACAAGCGGAGATGTGCCTGTTTGAGAGCATGTAATGGTAGTTTTGGTCGCATTTTCATAATCATCATATTCGAATGAGACATTAACGTCATGCGATCGAGTACCGCCCTCGTAATACGTCTGTTTGAGGCTTGGAAGGCGTTCTGAAACATTCCTTCCACCATTAAGGCTGACGTTTTGCCAAGGGTATTCGTAGGTTTGAAGAAGCTTGCTCCCATTCACTTCACGAGCCTCCAGTTTAGAAACTTGACCAATGAAAGGGAACTGCTGGGGATACGAGCTTGTTTCGAAAGCTCCGATGTGCTGGTATGTCCTCTTGATCGTCTCAAACCTGAGCCAGCCGTGGCCTGCGAATTCCAGCCTCATGTTCGCGTAAGTCAAGTCCTGTACTTCATGCACAGATTGATCCTTGAGGAGTGGAGTAACAGTGAGCTGTTTAACAACGTAATAGGGAAAATGAACAAGCTTGGTGATGCGCTATACGACGGGCAAAACCCAAAACCAAACCTCTCTGTGCGCGAGCGCACCTTCAGTGAATGACCAAAGTGTCATTCGAAGCAGGGTCGAGGCAGGGGGAAGGGAGAAACACACGTCTCGAACAGCTGGGGGCGAGTCCTAGGAGGTTCTCAGACTTGGCTGACTGTTCCGAAGCCAAATGGCGTCGGGGTGTTATAAACGAAGTGAGTGCTGGTCAGAGTTGGTGATCTCAAGGTGACCAGGTGGGGGTCGAAGGTGATCCAAGGTTATTGAGCGTGGCAAGGAGAACAATTGTGGCTGATGAGGAAGGCAAGGCGAGGACGACGCAGAATCTTGAGGCAAGGGACGAAGCAAGGTGAACGCGGGCTGAGTCAAAGACAATACTAGGGACCTAAACGAACTCAGAGGCGGTAAAACTCGCACCAAGACTCTGAGGGGAGGGAAGCAAGGTCAAGACTTCTTCTCTTCTCGACTAAGACATGCGCAGGCTTATATATCTATCAATATGTCATATGGGGAAACTCGAAACTCAGTCCAATATCTGTAATTTGTAAGGTCCACTTGACTACCATCTTCTCGAACCGCAATCGAAGCACGACGATGGGAACAGGTCCATGACAACGGAAACGCACATGTGCACCAGGCACCAACCGGGAATACTTCTCCACCGACATCGCCAACGTTCTCGACACTCAACAAGCGCTCCACGGGTCTTTGGGTATCTTGGTCGAAGTTGTTTGTGACTGGATAGCAACGCACCGCCTGCGTTGCGATGCCTTCGTGGTTTCTAGGCTTCGTACTCATGACAGAGCAGGTCCTCGAGCTGGGGATGGTGTGTCAAGTCCGCTGGAAGTCGTGCTACGTGCCAGGTTGAATAATATGGCATCAACTGGTGCGCTGGAATGAGCCTCGAATGCAGCACCCCTTCTCGATTGATGACCGCGTATCGTCCGAGGGTTCGTCCGACAATGATTAGTGGTCCTCCGGGTTCTATCTCCTTTCGGTAGCCTTCCTGCACTGCAACTGTGATAACCCTCCACACAACCTGACTGACGACGAATGTGGTGCTCCCTGCAAAGGCGAGCTCTTCTAATCGAACAGAGCTGTTGATTAATTCGAGGTGGAACCGGCTTCGACTGTATGGGTCCCTGGGCGCACGCAAGGTAGATGCCTCGTCCGGGTCGTGGAACATAGTTTCCAAGCCTCCTCGAGCACTGATCTGACATGTCAACATGGTTCACCTCTCCTCTGTCACCGTCCTCAAATCTCCAAATTGCATTCCTATCGAGTCCAGGATGGATATACTGGCACGCTTGGATGCTGGTAGCTGCAAGAAGGCTGCTCCTGGGGTAAGCGAGGCGAAGTTGTCATACGTTGGAGGTTTGACTGGGCTCGGAGAGACGTCTACCATGGAAGAGTCCGGATCTACTGTCGGAGGTTCGGTGCGTTCGGATATCCTTGCTGCGAGCGACGAATGGGCTGGCACTGAGAGTCGTTCGATCAAGGTCAATGACTGTATGGTCGAGGGGGTTCCGTTCATCCTTGGTCGAGTCATGTATGCTTCGGCTGGTTGGTCGTGAGCGTCTCTGGGGCCATGAGAGGGTGAGCATCTTGTCCTTATGTCGGTCGAGGCACTAGGCACCCGTTGTCGCCGAATTTGCAGTATGGTGGGGCCCTAGTGACTGAACTGAGGTCGTCGGGGTGTGGCCGGGTAGTGCAGAACGGGGACTGTCTAGGGGACGGGGGAGGTTTCAGGTATCTGCTAAGACTGAGGAGACCGGATCGAAGACCCCTTCTAGTCTCGAGGGCTTCGACCTTCATTTGCTGGGGTACTCTGGTACTATGGACTTCGACCGCGGGCGGGATGCTTCGACTAGGTTTGGATGACTTCGAGTAGGGCTGAATTAGGCTGGTGCAGGTACTGGCGCGTCCCAGGCGTATCATCGGAACACGTGCTAGCGATGTCTTTAGAAGACGACACATTCCGAGCCAAGGCATTGACAGCGGCTGTTGTATTTGAGATACCCTGGCCCGAAGTATACACCAATGAATCACTGAGGGGCGCATAAACGGTTGCTAGAGTAGTTCCCAGCCCCATCTCATAACCGGCGATGTAATCCACTGGTTGCGAATTCGTCGACTGACATGGCATAGACCTGACAGTTAGATTTCCCGACGTATCCATAGTGCCAAATATGCAATCCATGCGGGCAATACCACAAAGATCGGCCCATGACATCATCGATCCACGGGAGACTCCTGAAGGTTGCTCAACAGTGCTAATGTAGTTGAACTTTTCGCTGTCGAATAGGAATATGTTGAGTTTGGGCACATTCGTCATATCATAGAGGTTCAATAAATTCACTGCGTTGGTGGACATGGACCTGCTGATGGTCACATTCCCATCATAATAAGTGTCGGTAACTGTAGGCTGGCTGTCGGGTAGAAGAGTAACACTGGTACTACGCATACCCTGCATCTGGACTTTGCTTTGTGTGTTATTGGAAATAATCAATAGACTTGTCTTGGAATCGCTGTCAGCAGAGAAAGGGAGGACACTGGAATTTTCCGTCCACAAGATTTTGCCACTACTCGATGCGAAAGGGTCATCTGTACAGAAAGTGAGCATCCCATTTTGCGATTCAATCAATCCAACTTTGAAGTATCCGGTACTGCCTACGTTTATTCTGGAGGCGACGAATACGTCTTGAGCACTGATAAACATAAAAATTCGGAGAGCTGCAAGCTAGAGTCTCAACGCTTACCCATTCCCATTAAAGTCTCCAACGATAACTTTTGCTTCATTGAGAGTGGTGTCTGGAGGACCAGTGCGAGGATCGGACGCCGTGAATTGTGACCCGTTAGAGGTGAATTGGATGAATTTGAGAGTATTCCTTCCCCCGTTCAAGGTATCATATACATAAACGAGCCCAACTCGACCGTTTCCCTGATAATTCGCACTTTGGTAAGAAGAGGTCCAGGGTAGGAACTTGAACGTACCTCAAAATCCCCAGAATTGAATTGACCAGACATTGAATCAACTCTGAAAACCTGAGAGGTTTGCGCCTTATATCCATCAGCTGTCGAAAGTAGAACCGTAATTGTGTAAGTTCTGTTTGTTTCCGACTTTGATATGTGAATCTGGAAAGTGTTCAAGACAGGGATTATGGCGGATACAAAGGAGCTTACAAGATCAACCTTCCCATCTCCATTGACGTCTATGGGAAAGAGATGGTCGGGATAGGGCAGTCCAGTAGAACCAGAGCCAGGTGAAGGTGTGTTTGATATGTTCCCCTGTCCATCGGCCTTGTATACAGAGAGATTGAGCTTATCAAGGCCATTACTAGCTATGACGATGTCACTATGTCCGCTGGCAGCAACATCTAGTGGGAAAACAACAGAGTTTGTATTTCCAGTTGAAATCGTGGTGACAGTTTTTGTGGGTTTGAAGACTGATGTTTGCCCATCGAGGCGCATGCGTATGTAGCATGTGGATTGCTGCAGTCCTCACTGCGCTGTTGGACGTACTGGTGATGCTTGAGAGGTAGTCACCGGATTTACCCATGACATGACGAGTGCGTCACAGCTGCCTGTTCAGTCACACACTTGCTCTCACACCCTCCCCGCTAGCCAGCCATCGCCACGCCACTACATTACGCTCCTTCCTTCCTGGCCATGCCACCAGATCGTCACAAGAAGAAGAAATGCTGGTGCAAACCCACATGTGGCAAGCTTCTGAGCCGGACACAACGTGACCGTCACTATAAGAGGGTGAAGGGCGCTGTTATTATGTCTGAAACTGCAGACTCACAATCAGGCAGCAATGGCCAGGCTGGGAGCATGTAAGTAACATCTCTGACTTTATTATTTCTGGCATTTGCTGATAGTAACTCCAGCTCAGATGGACTTGGAAGTGATCATGAGACTACTGACCAGGAAGATGATGAAGTATACTCTAAGTATGCTGTGTGTGTGCCTAGTATTAACCATGAATCTAACAAATATGTATATACAGTACCAATATCAACAGTCATGAAAGGAGAGGTAGTCCTGCCCAACAGTGTGGCATTGTCATGTTTGTTGCTTTTATAATTTTGTTTATATTTCCTGATTGCAATTGTACATTAGCTCTGATATAGAATATATTGATGAAGAAAGTGAAGGCAATCTCATCCAAGATGCAGAGTAAGTGCTAGATATTGTTGTAATTTCTCTGGCTCATGGTGTAAAATAAGATCTGATCCTGATGGAGGAAATATGGGTTATATGTCTCCTGAAACTCATGACTTGCCACAGCAGCAGATATGCAGACCATATGAGATTCCTGATGATCAGGAATCATTTGCTTCAGATGATAGTCAAATCCCTATGGTTGAGGATATTCACATGGCCCAGGCTGCAGATCTAGATCTGGAGATTGAGACTGATGATGATGGGAATGATTCAGAATGTTCAGACATTGAGCCTATTCCATATTCAGAGGAGGAAGAAGATCTAAGTCATGTTTTAGATCTGCTTGGAATAGGTAGTCTTGACCCAGACCAGGAGGTTCGATCCTATGATATCAGTAAGTCCTGTTTCCTGCATCCTTTATTTCAGATCTGATATGATTCTCACCAGGGAATGATATCATCACTGATGTGGACAGAGATATGACTGCTGTCTAAATTCATGTCTTGCATACACTGGGGCTTATGAATATGACTTGCACTGCAAGTTCTGTAGGGAACCACGATTCAAGCATAACAAGAAAACTCCACAAAGAACATATTGTTATTTTCCACTCATCTCCCAGTTGCAAGGCCTTTTTCAGAGCATTGAGATGATAGGATTACTGTCATACAGACAGACATATGTTTCATCATCTGAAACAATTAGGGATGTGTTTGATGCAAAGCATTATAGGAAGCTTTGCCAGGAATATGTTGTTGTCAATGAAGTTCAACAACCACATAAATATTTCTCCTGCCCTGAAGATATTGCTCTTGGTCTATGTGTTGATGCATATCTTCTTTTCAACAGAAGGAGAGCAGGGCCATGTGGAACCCCAATTCTTCTTCAAAATTATAACCTACCACCAAAAATCAGAACTCACCTTGACAATCTTATCTGTGCTGGGATAATACCAGGCCCCAGACAACCAAAAGACATTGCATCTTTTCTTCTCCCTTTGGAGGAAGAATTTGTTACACTTGCTAAGCCTGAGGGGGTGGAAACATATCATCCTCTCAAAAATATTGTTTTTCCATTGCATGCTTATAACATATTCATCATGGGTGATATTGTTGCAATTGAGAAGTTGCTGGGCCTGAAGGGTCACAATAGTTTCAGTCCCTGTCAATCATGCAATCTGAAGGGAGTACAGAACATGGCTGGAGGTGCCAAAGTATATTACTTGCCACTCAAGTTACCAAAAAGAAAAGAATATGCAGCCTTGCAACAGGGAGGTGATCGTGACCCAGGAAATCTGCCACTGAGGAAACATTCTGACTGGGCATCAGTGGTGAAGGAGATTGAGACAGCAAAATCTAAGAAGCAGAAAGAAGAGATTGCAAAGCACCATGGTATCAAAAAATGTGCAGCATTGGAATGTGTTACTTCTATCAATTTGGCCAAGTCTATTCCATGGGATTGGATGCATTTGTTCTTAGAGAATGTAATCCCAAATCTGGTAAAACTCTGGACTGGTTCTTTCAAAAATTTGGATGCTGGATCAGGGCAATATGAGTTAGCTCCTGTTGTTTGGGAAGAAATTGGGAAATTGACACAGAAGGCAACCCAGACAATTCCATCTTGCTTTGTGCGATCATTGGGTAATATCTCAGAAGATAGAAGCAACTTTGTTGCAGAATCTTGGTGTTTTTGGTTTATCTACTTAATGCCCATCCTTTTCAAAGGCCGATTCCTGGAAGTGAAATACTATAAGCATGCTTGTGAGCTTGTGGAGATCATGAAGATGACACTGCAGTACACCATTACCCATGAGGAGATTAATGAGCTTGAGGAGAAAATAATTAAATGGGTAAAAAAATATGAAAGGTATGGAACTCAAAAGAAAAATGAAAGACATTGGTTGATACATCTGTATAACAATGGCAGATATTACTATCAATATAAAGAAGAGCGCTTGTCAACTTGTACTCTCACTATCCATGGATTGTTGCATGTTGCAGATAATATTCGTACTTGTGGTCCTGTGCACACTGCTTGGACATTTTTATGGAGCGCTTTTGTGGTTTCATGAAGCAATCACTGAAATCAAAGAAAATGCCCTGGGCTAATCTAAGCAAACAAATCTTGCATAGGGCATACCTCAATCAGCTTTCTTACCGTTATGACCTGAAGGAAGAACTTGGAGAGCTGGTTGAAAATGCAACTGATCATGTGGGTGAAAATGCAAAGCTCTATGATCACTGTATGTCATTTATTCTTCATTTTCTGAAGTAAAATCTCACATGCATACAAATAGATCCACTGCACATATTAAAAACACCATGCAATGTAAATTATTGCCCTGATAATGGTCTTCATACTCGAATTGCACTCTACCTGCACCAGCTGACAGGTTTACACAATGATCAAATTAAAACAAAGCTGCCTGAGATAATGCCTGTTTGGGGAAGAGTACATATATGCATGGGTGGTGATAGCATCCGAAGTGCTATGGCTTCCTCAAAGAGTAGGGAAGAATGCTGTGATGCATCATACATCAGGGTAAGTTGAACTTGTGATAGTAATCCAAAGCATTCATAAATTTGAATCATTGCTTTATTAATGATCACAGTATGAACTTGAATACCAGGAAGAAGACAATGACAGTGGAATTCAGTATGTTGGTTATGGGCAATTGCAGAAGATCATTGTATGGCAATTGTCACACCATAATTTCTTCCAAGACTATCAAAACAAAACTTTGCTTCTGGCACTTGTCACACCATGCCAAACCAAGGGTCAGGATGCAACAAAGAGATTGACAAGCTATACAACAAAGTTGGCTCCAATAGTCATGGATCTTCATAGTGTCAAAGCCTTGATTGGACGAGTGGAAGCCAATGGCCAGTGGTGGATCATTGATCGATATATACCTACCTTACCTGATACAAGTGACAGTGGTGAGTCTGGTGATGACTTTTTAGACATTTGATTGTTGCCTTTCACCAATTCATGGAGCCTATGATTTACTATGTTCACTCAAACATTTCTGCTATCTTATCTGCATGTACAAATAGATATGCATTATTAAACCCTTTCTCTTGGTCTGTCATCCTTATGCACAACTTGGACTATTCCCACTTCAATATGACTAATGGTAGTGACAGCACAGTCAATGTTGACAATTTTTTCTTCTTCTGTTATGACTTCACCTCCATCAATGATGTTCATAACCTCAATTAGAGATTCAGAATACTCTAGTTACATATGGATGCACACCAGGACCAGTGCTGTGCAGGTGCACTCAGTCATGACAAGTTGCCATGCAGCCCAAATCACCAACTCCCTCACCTGCTTCCTTGCCCGTTTGTCCACCTGCCCACTCCACCTCATCTACAACCTGCTTGCCCTCTCCCTCATCAGAAAATGCTGGCATCAGCTCCCCCATTCTGATGAGACTCACCTCAACACTCACCTCAACATTCACCCTTTTGTTACAGTTTCTTCTTCGTTTCATCTTTTTGTTTCATATCTCATTTCATATCCATCATTTCTCCTTACACTGCGCATTGTACTGCCTGGACGCTATCTCCTTTCATAGCTACCTTCATGTTTCCTTTCTTAGGTAGTCACTGCCTTGTTCCCTTTACAGCTTCCCTTGTTCTCTAATCGTATATAAACCCCATGTACTGTAAAGTAACTCCAGTTCCAACTTAGATGAGTTTTGCTCTCAACCTCAATTGACTCGAATGCTCTCCTCTCTCATCGTTCTCAAGACCTTCGTCATCGTTTGACTTAGTGTCTGAACTCTTCATCCAGTGACTGGGAGCGGACCAAGACTCTGCTTGTTGCTGTTGACTTAGAACGAACCATGACAAGGGCATTGTCCATAACACCTTTATTGAAACAAGAACCAGCTAAATATGAGTCATAAGTGTGAGCCATAAGTCACATGACTATTATATAAGCTATTATGATTAAATATGAAACACTTTAATCAATAGTTATTCAATCTTATCTTTATTAGATAAGATATGATTAGATATAGATAAGATAAATATTCATTACATTAGTTAATGTAATGAATGTAACTAATCTTTGAATGTAACTAATCTTATTGTAACTATTATAATAACTATCAGAGTTTCAACACCCTTAATGCTTGCCCTATCCACAGGTATACCCTGGGCAGGTGCATTATGTGTACCTGCACCTGTGGGAATGATACCCCAGCCTATACCTGCAGGTATGGGTATACAGGGTCCAGGATGACCTTTGGATACCTGAGATTTACTCATGATATTGCCTATTCAGCTCAGGATGCCATGCCCATCACTAATTGGCAGTAATTTCCAGGTATACACATAAATGATCACTACTAATTACTGTCTGATTTTGAAGGGAATGGATGTTGAAAGGCATACTATTTATCTGATTTTCAACCCCCAAAGCTTGTTACTTCCACAATCTAAAATGGTTGTTTTTCATTAACTTGATAAGAGTGAATTTCAAAATTACATGCATAAAAATCAATGTCCAAAATTAAGGCTTTGATTTTCAATGCCTGTTTGATGGGCACTGAAAAACACAATGCAAAATTCAAACTCCAGCCAATTGATTTTAAACCAATCAATGTCCAGGTCCTTGATTTTCATTCTATTTACTTCCCACAGTGCCTCTGCCTAACTGCCATATGCCTGACCAACTCTTCCTCCAACGGCCTCCTATATAGGCGGCCTGAGACACTGAGAGTGATCCTCTGCAATTCTCATGGCGTGTGTATACCCGCTACCTGCCTGAGGCTGCCCTAACTTGGCCCGATACGCAGAACTTATCTTATCTATATCCCACTGCTATTTGCCTCCACGACCCCGTCCCCCACTCGTTTGTCCTTCGCCTATCCTCTCTGCAGTTCTCACTCACCGCCTGCATCCGTCCGCCCCCTTGTCAGTCCTTCGCCTATCTTCTCTGTTGGTCTGCTCTTCGCTTACTGCCTACATCCATCCGTTTGCTCATCTGCCCTTCGCCTACCCTCTGCGGTCATCTTGGATTTCAAACTCCGATGGTCCAAATAATGAAGTGATTCCCACGTTGCGATTCTTTCATCCTTGTATCTCCCACCAATGTAATTTAATCGCTGATCTGACAATGTCACATGAGACATCCTGTCTTCTTCGTCCAAGCCGTGCGCGGTTTGGCTAGTGACTTGTGGTATCGTGCTGTTGATCGATCCATTGATGTTATGGCGGAGGAGGTAATTTGGGGGTATGGCTTTCAATCCAGTGTTTCACGAGTTCAGTTCTCAGCATTCCTTTATCTTGGGGATGATTCGCGCTGTGTAAGACAAAAGAATATTAAGCTGCATAGCCACGATCATTCTTTGGAATAGGCGAATTCTTATGTTGAAAATTATATGATCGCAAATTTGGGTGTTATTCATTACATAGTTGGGGCCAACGCTTCCTCTAGTGACCATTGCCTGCCAAGCCAAGGATATTACGAAGCAGGACAAATTCTTGATTTTTGTGTCTTTGATTATCACATTGTTTGGAATATGCAAAGTCGACGATGGTAACTCCTGAATCACCAATAAGGATATTCTCCTCATGGATGTCTCCATGGAGGACACCTGCATGATGAATGGACTTCAATGTTGACAGAACTGATTTGCTAATTTGAAACAGATAGTCGGTCGAACCCAAAAGAGCCTTACTGAAGAAAAAACCTACTGGTCAGAGATTGACAAATTGCCTTGCGACACTTCACAGAGTGGGACACCAGCATAAAGCATCACAAGAGCACAAGCTGCACCTTCGGAGTCATCAAAGATACCCAGCGTTGTCGCGATACCTTGACGAACTCCCTTTGACCGCAAATGGCGGTAGATCTCGTATTCGCTCTTGAGCGCATCCTGCTGTTCGGTGTCGAACGCAAGCTTGACAACAACATCCAATGCCATAGTAACACTCTTGAGATCTAGTTTAAGCGTGCCACAGTGGACCACGCCTGTTGCACCCCGCCCAATTTCTGATGTAAGGACAATGGTCAAACATTCCTCTGATCGGCAAGTGCGGATGGCTCGTGGAGAAAACAGAGGAGTTGGACACCTTGTGCATGCTATAATTGGAGGAGCAGAGCAAAGGAATGAGGCAGGGACTGGTGAGTCATATATACCGTATTGAAGGTAGAGAAAGGCCAAGTCGCGGTTATTGACCACATGTATCGCTTTCTGGTGCTCGTCAGGTACGTCAGAAGACTGACATACTCCACACATACCTCAATGGCTAACTGTTCATTGTCAGTAGGACCTCTCCTTCCTGCCAAGCCTTGGAGTCTACTACTCTTTCTCAACTCGCGTCCACCTTTGCTTCCACCCCCGTGGTATCCATGGCCGTCCTTACGACCACTTCCAGAACCCTGATTACGATCTTGGTCTTTGTCACCACTCATTAAGTCGCTGCTGTTATTGCTAGGGGGCTGTGGTCTGGGCTGCAGCTTGCGGTCAATGGTTTCTTGGATGGCAGCAATATAGATGCCAATGTGAAGTTTCCCATACCCAGGGTTGGCGCACGCAGGCAGTTTGATGAGGTCCAAAACGTAAAGCGTCTGGGTAGCTCGATGGCGGACACACACAAACTCATGGTTACCCGAATGAAGGACGATGACAGTCCCATCTACTCATACGGCTTGGGCCCATGCCTGCAGAAAGTTGACATATCAGCATTACTGTAGGGATCGTAAGTTGCATGTCACCTGTTGCACTAGATATTGTGCAGTAACCCCATGCCGCTCAAGGGAAGCTTTATCCTCCTCCTCTTCATCTCGTTTGCGTCTCTTGCCTTTACCCCTTGTAGAAGGCCCACGGTCAGGCCGATCGTGAAAGGCTTCATCTTCCTCATCTCGGTCACGTTTCTTGCCTTTATACTTTGTAGAAGGCCCACAGTCAGGCCGATTGTGGAAGGCTTCATCTTCCTCATCTCGGTCGCGTTTCTTGCCTTTATACTTCATAGAAGGCCCACCCTCTGATGCACTTGGTGGTGGTGGATGACACGTCGAAGAGCATACTGACCGCCTGGCAGTGACAGATTGTTGTAGGGTTGCATGAGATGTGAGTTGTTGTATATCGGTTTCTTCATTGCTATCCAAAGGACCATCCTATACTAGGATGAACACCATTTTTTCACGATTCAGAGAGTATGAACATACAGGGAGATGCCATGGGGAAGCCAGGGCATCAGGTCCACAGAGTGTCTCCTTATTTTGCTTTTTTGCTTTCAACCAATGCCCAGGGTTGCCATTGTTGCAGGTCTTCCAAGAAAACTTGCCCAGATTAGGAACTTCAGTCATTACTTTGGCAGAACCTGCACTTATACTTTTTATCTCCCATGTCACAAAAGGATGATTTTGCTGCCTCATGTTTGGAAAGATGGAAAAAAGTTCACTCTCTATGGTCTCCATTATCTTTTCCAGTTGTTCCGCCTCTTTACTACTTTCTGGCATTTCTGGCATGAAGCAGAGTATCCCGTCCATGATTGTATAGCTTTTGGGATGAATTGATTGCATCCAGTCCAAGAGACTGTGCCATTCCAAAAATACATTGGCAACTGCTTTCTCGTCATCTGCCACGCAGTTTATATTCTTTGTGGTGATGTCCCGTTGATGGGCTGTAAGGAAGCCATCCAGAGGTGGAAGGGTTTTTGAAGCAGCAGCAAGCGCATTATTGACATTGGTTGCAAGTTGGTTGACTAGAGATGGAAACCGCACTACCCTCTTAAGAACTAGATCGTCAGACAAATGTTTATTATAAAATGAAGGTTGGCGAGAGGCGGTTGATCCTTTCAGAAGGGGCTCCTTGGCGCTGGCAGGAAGGCAGTGATGAAAGAGACGAGGAGGATTCCAACTGAATAAGGCCCAGATTTCACGGTGCAGTTCAGCTGAGGCTTCAGCAGTGCTAGTAGAAGCCATGGTGAAAAGTGATAGCCGGCCAGTGACCGGTGAAGAGCGTGGGAGGAACTATAAGGGAGGTTGTCACGAGAGAATCTGATTGCTCTGGCACGCTCTACACTATAAGTACCCTTGCGCTGCTATACAATCTACCGGAGGGTGCACTGATGATGAATCGGAAGCCATTGAGGCACGCCAACCTGCACTTCTCACGTATCAGAACTCAAAATGATTCTTTACGACACGCGGTGATGCGCTATACGACAGGCAAAACCCAAAACCAAACCTCTCTGTGCGCGAGCACACCTTCAGTGAAGGACCAAAGTGTTATTCGAAGCAGGGTCGAGGTAGGGGGAAGGGAGAAACACACGTCTCAAACAGCTGAGGGCGAGTCCTAGGAGGTTCTCAGACTTTGGCTGACTGTTCCGAAGCCGAATGGCGTCGGGGATGTTGTAAGCGAAGTGAACGCTGGTCAGGGTTGGCGATCTCGAGGTGACAAGGTGGGGTCAAAGGTGATTCAAGGCTATCGAGTGTGGCAAGGAGAATGATTGTGGCTGATGAGGAAGACTAGGCAAAGACGACGCAGAATCTCGAGGCAAGGGATGAAGGGACGAAGCAAGGCGAATGCGGGCTGAGTCGAGGACAGTACTAGGGACCTAACGAACTCAGAGGCGGTAAAACTCGCACCAAGACTCTGAGGGGAGGGAAGCAAGGTCAAGGCTTCTTCTCTACTTTTCGACTAAGACATGCACAGGCTTATATATCTATCAATATGTCATATGGGGAAACTCGAAACTCAGTCCAATATCTGTAATTTGTAAGGTCTGCTTGACTATCATCTTCTCGAACCACAATCGAAGCACAACAATGGGAACAGGTCCATGACAATGGAAACACACATGTGCACCAGGCACCGACCAGGCATACTTCTCCACCGACATCGCTGATGTCCACAACACTCGACAAGCGCTCCACGGATCTTCGGGTATCTCGGTCGAAGTTGCTTGTGACTGGATAACAATGAATGAGCTGGCACCGAGAGTCGTTCGATCAATGTCAATGACTGTATGTCAAGGGCGTTCTGTTCATCCTTGGTCAAGTCATGTATGCTTCGGCTGGTGGGGCATGAGTGTATCTGGGGCTATGCAAGGGTGAACGTCTTGTCCTTATGTCGGGCGAGGCACTAGGCACCCAGTTTCGCCAAATTTGCAATATGGTGGGGCCCTAGTGACTGAACTGAGGTTGTCAGGATGTAGCCGGGTAGCGTGGAACGGAGACTGTCTAGGGGACGGGGGAGGTTTCAGGTATCCGCTAAGACCGAGGAGACCGGATCGAAGACCCCTTCTAGTCTTGAGGGCTTCGACCTTCCTTCGCTGGGGTCTGCTGGCACTACGGACTTCGACCGCAGGCGGGATGCTTCGACTAGGTTTGGATGACTTCGAGTAGGGCTGAATTAGGCTGGTGCAGGTACTGGCGCGTCCCAGGCGTATCATCCATCCTTCACTGAAATCTTGACTGTCCCCAGTCAATTGAGGGCTTTGTACTGCCGTGTATCACTGTCCAAAATGTATGTCCGAGAAGAGAAAGATTAAGAACACGAGGGAGATCTGTGAGGTGAAAGTTGTTGGAGCTACTAGTCCTAGTTTGAGATGAAAGAGAAGACAACGAAACAAGAGAAAAGGAACACGGGAAAGAAAAGAGAATTAGTCCACCTTGTTGAAAAGTGGCCTTCGGGGCTTCGTGCGAGGTTGCGCTTCGCGATTTTCAATAGTCTTCATCAAACTTCTCTCCTCCATTGTCATCACTCTCACCGAGGTCACCTACTCCTGGATCTTCTTTGTCTGCTGTCTCCGGCGGTCGAGCAACTTCTTCATCATCGTCTCCTAGGCTCGTCGAGGCCTGCATCTGGTGGAGACATTGTAAATGGACATCCAGTGCATCGTGAGGGACTTCTATTTCCTTTCGAGCAAAGTAGGGAACGACTCTGAATGCGGCCACAGGCCTGTCAAGGACGGAGCCGTCTAATTCGCACACAACATAGGCTCCTCCATGGTTTCGGACAAGGACGACGTAGGGACCGTTATAGCGGGCTCACATCTTTCGATTCAATGACTTCTCGATGGCGGTATTGCGGACGAGGACTAGGTCCCCGAGTTGAAATGAATAGTCTTTAATGCTTCGGTGATAGTCCGACTCGAAACGTCTGGCTGCCTTAATCCGAGCCTCGAAGACTTTGTCACGAAGGGCCTCTACTTGCTCTCGGCGTTTCTGCAGCTCGGTCGCTCGTCGGGCAATGAGATCTGTGGTAGACAAGAACGCTTTCGGAGGCGGCAATAGATAAGTGGCTTCGACAATATCCAAAGGGAGCAAAGGGTGCGTGCCGGTGACAGCGAAGTACGGGGAGACGCCCATTTGTCAACGAACAGTGACTCGCTCGGCCCAAAAGACAGTGTGTAGGGACCTAGCCCACTTCGACTGATCTCCGCTACAGGCTTTGTACAACGACTGTCTGACATCGAAGTGTGCGCGCTCGACAATCCCGTTGGCTTGTGAGTTATAACCTGAGATTCAGATGTGATTGATCTTGTACTGCTTGGACAGGTAGGTGCACGCGCTGACAATCGAGGAACCATTGTCGGACACAATCTCTACTAGTGCTCCCCATCGACATAAGAGGTCTTCGAAGAGCCAAGAACCAATGGCTTCAGCTGTCTGGGTGCGCAGGGCACGGTACTCTGGGTAGTGAGAGAGCAAACATCGTGCTTGAATCAAGTAGTGGTATCCCTTCGAGGGAGGTAGGTGCATGATATCAAGATCCTGCAATTTGCATTAATAGAACATGTCATGAATCTGACTTTGGTATGGCATACCAGCATTGTCAAACAAAGCTTGAAAGAATGGCTTATATCTCAGGAAGTTCTTTGTTTACCAATGTTTGTATGACATCACTGGCATCAGATTTAACCCCTCTACAACTTTTGTTAATAAATCATCTCATGAAAGTGACTTTTGTACCTCAGTATGCTGTGGCTGTGCAAAAAAATGCGAAGTTATGATAGTATTTTGCAATTATCTCAATGAATACTGGGTTTACAGGTGTTTGGTTGTCATATTCAGGGTCAAATTCACTCCCTCTACATTTTTTGTTAATTGGTCATGTGATGATTCTCACTTTTGGAAATCATGGGAAATGTGACAGTTATTGTGACAATCAAGTGTACTTAGCACTGTGGAAACTGTACATCTTATCTAACTTATGTAATCAATGTATATTCAATCTTATCTACATTACTAAAACTAATCTACTTATGTAATTAATCTCTATATCACATGATCTGGCTTACTAATCAAATTTCGAAGAGGGGGAATGGCAGAAACTGGGTGCTGCCAGCTGTCTTTATATACCTGTCTGGTGTGCACAGACCATCTGCTGCTGGGCACATAATGGCTGTGACAGTCAGGGCTGTGACTCACATGTGACAGCTTCAGCAGTGCAAGGACTCCCTGGAATTGCAGGACTAGTCCTTGCAAAATGCAAGGAAGTCCAGGCACAGTCCAGGTACATTCCAGGTCCATTTTGGCTGGGTTTCCTGCCAAATCATGATATGTGGAAATGCAAGGACAGTCCAGGCACTGTGCCTGGAGTCCACGTGGACTCCACAAGGAACACGTGGGGGAGTGTAAAGACCTCGTTCATTTAGCTGTTTTAACAGCGATTGACCCTTCCATTTAGCTGTTTTAACAGCAATTGACCCTTCCATTTTTGCCAATTTTTCTCCCATGTTGCAGTTTCTGCTACTGCATTAACATCAATTCTGGATATGACATTTCCAGGAAATTCCGTATAGTTCTCGTATTTTCAGAAGCCTAACTTGTCAAAGATTGTCTTATCAATAACTTGTATTGCTCTGGGGTGTTTATCGTAGAAATGCTTTATTTTTCTTTTTGCATTTCCTAAATGTTCTTTTGGCTCCCACAAATTGTGTTCTGCCATGTATCCTTTCCATTTAACAAGACATTCCATCTTGTTCCTTTTTAATTGTACGTTGAGGATTTCTTCTACCTCAAATTCTTCTTCTCTGTCAATCTCCACTGGTGGTGGAGCAGCCATTCTTTGTCCTTTTAGTGGTTTGACATAAGGACATATTCTTGAAACATTCACAACAGGATGAATTTGTTGTGAGAAAGGTAAACTTAATTCTACCACATTTGATGAAATGATCTTTTTGATTGGGTAGGGACCAATCCATCGTTCTGCCAATTTTCTGGTTGGGCAACCAGATAGGGAAAGATCTTTGGTTGACAACCAAACTCGATCTCCCATTTTGTATTCTGGTGCTTCGGAATGTTGTCTGTCTGCATATAGGTTCATGTCATCCTGTGATTTCTTTAAAGCTGACTGTGCTTCTTCATGAATTTCCTTCATTTTCTGCATGAAGTCTGCTGCTGCTGGATGACTTCCTTCCTTTCTGGGCTCAATACCCATTCTTGGGTGTTTTCCATAGTTTACAAAAAATGGTGTATGTTTTGTGGATGCCTGAATTTTGTTGTTGTAACTAAATTCAGCAATGGCCAACCATCCCGACCAATCTTCTTGTTGGTGATCTACGAAAATCCTCAGGAATTGTTCCAAATCCTGATTCATTCGTTCTGTTTGTCCATCTGTTTGTGGATGGAAAGCTGTAGATAAATCCGTGGAAATGCCTAACATAGAGTTCAGTTCTTTCATCATTTGAGTGGCAAACTGAGGGCCTCTGTCTGAAATAATTGATTCAGGAAGACCATGGAGTTTCCATATATGGTCCCTGAATAATGTTGCCAGTCCCTGTGCTGATGTTTCTTCGGATGTTGGGATAAAATGAGCCATTTTAGACATTCTATCACAGACCACCAAAATTGCATTATAACCATGCAATTCTGGTAACTTTGTTATAAAGTCTGCTGATATATGCGTCCATGGCTTTAATGGTGCCAAATTAGGCATCAACTTTCCCGCTGGTGGTTCTGGGAAGTTTTTGCTTCTTTGACACTTGTCACATCTGGCAACATATTTTTTAACAAATTTAGTGACACCTGGCCACCAATAATTTCTTGTGACAAGTTCAACCGTCTTCCACTGTCCTCCATGTCCAGCAATGGGTGTGTCATGATGGAGTCTAACTATCTCCATTCGTAACTTGTTGTCTTTTGGAACATAAACTTTTCCTTGCCAAAGGATAAGTCCTTGCTCCCTTTGCCATTCTCCCGCATTGAGTCACCTGACTCCTGCTTTCTTCATGGCTTCAACTGCTTTTACAACTTCCTCGTCTTTTTCTTCTGTTTTTCGAATTTTATTTAGAATTTCTTTTTCCAATGCATTAACCAACACATGACCTTGTTGGAGTGCTGTGATTCGGAAAAACTCCGGTTTTAACAAGGTGACTTCCTTGTTATCATCTTCTACCCCCTTTTTATGGTCTGGCCTCCTGGACAGAGAATCAGCCTTTCCCATAGTTACTCCTGCTTTATGAATTAATTTAAAATTAAATCTGCTGAGGTATAATGCCCAGCGTGCTTGTCTGCAATTTAACTTCTTTGCATTCATAAAGTATTCAAGATTTTTATGATCTGTCCATATCTTGAATTCTTGCCTTGCTCCTTCTAAATAATGTCTCCAGGCTTTGAGACATCTAATAATGCCCAACATTTCTTTATCGGGACATCATAATTCCTCTCTGTTTCATTAAGGGATTTGGAGAGATAAGCTACTGGTCTCCATTTGTTATCTTCACATTCCATAGATAACACTCCTCCCGTTGTGTAATCTGAGGCATCAGACTCTATTCTGAATTTCTTGTCAGAGTCTGGAGCGACAAGAAGGGGTTGTTCCATAAATGTTTTTTTTAATGTTTTAAATGTGTTTTCTTCTTCCTCCTTCCATTCCCATGCTTTGTCTTTTCTGACCAGATTGTGCAATGGTCGTGCGATTTTGGCAAAATCTTGGACAAATCTTCTATAGTAATTTGCCAAGCCCAAGAAACGTTGTACATCCTTAACACAGCCTGGTGTAGGCCAGTTGAGGATAGCGTCAACTTTCTTTGGGTCCATTTTAATTCCATTAGGGCCAATGATGACCCCTAGGAATTCTACTTCTTGCACATTCCATACGCATTTTTCTGGTTTGACATAAAGATCATTTTCTTCCAAACGCCAGAGAACTTCGAGCACTATTTTGTTATGCTCCTTTTCGGTTTTTGTATAAATAAGGATGTCATCAATGTAGACAATGACTTTTCCTTCATTTATCATATCCTGAAATATGTTGTTCATCATGGCTTGAAAGGTTGCCAGAGAATTGGTGAGTCCAAAGTACATTACTACTGGTTCAAAAGAACCTTCTGGTGTAGTAAAGGCGGCTTTCCATTCATCTCCTTCCTTGATCCGTACGTTGTTATAACCCCACCTAAGGTCTAACCTAGTGAAGTGTTTTGCTTGTCTGGCTCGATCTACAAGCTCTGATATCAACAGTAATGGATAGTTATTCTTAACTGTCCACTTGTTTAGATAACAGTAATCCTGTACCATTCTCTTTTTCCCATCTTTTTTCTTTACAAAGAACACTGGTGATGTTTGAGGTGATTTTGAAGGTTTGATGTACCCCTTTTTTAATTGATCATCAACGAAGTCCCTGACTTTGCTGAGTTCATCTGGTGATAAAGGGTATACCTTTCCTTTTCAAGGTTGATAACCTTCTTTGAGATCTATAGCATGATCCCATGGTTTTCTAACTGGCATTCTTTCTGATGCAGTTTTCTTAAACAAGTGTATGTACTTGTGATACTGCAATGGTACTAGATCTTTTGGCTCTGCCTTTTTTAGTTCCCTGATCCATTCGTATTTCTGTCCTTCCTTGTATAGTTTTGGATGTTTCCATTGATCGAGGAAATCCAAATCCGATTCTTCCCTTTCTCTCTGTTCCAACCAATGTGCAAAGTCCAACTCACGTTCCTTTTCCCAGATATACATGTTGGACTCCCAATGCTCTGCTGCTTTGGTTTTCTTCTGTCTCTCCATCATCCACTCCTTCTGTTTATATCCACATGATTGTGGACAACATGTTAATTTTATTTCTCCAGTGATCCAATTAATGTCTGGATTATGTTTTCATAACCAAGTTGAACCTATAATTATGTTAATTTTTCCCAACTTGCAAATTTCAAAGGTTGCACGTTCTTGATGTCCCCTGTAACTCATAATCAGATCTACCTCATGAGTAATCATACCTCCTTCATTGTTAGAACCATCTATGTTTCTAACTTGAATTGGTCAATCCAAAGGAATTAACCTAAAACCTTTTTTCTTTAGCAAAATTGGCATTCATAAACAAACCCGTTGCTCCTGAATCAAGCAACACTAGTTCCGTTGTTTGGTCGTGTGTGTCTAGAGTTTCTAGACCGATTTCCATTAGTATTTCGTCCTTCTGACCAATAGAACAAACTAAAAATTCTTTTTGTCCCTTTTTTAATATTCTTTTTTTTGGTTAAGGAAGAATTAAGCACAGGTCTAACCACCCTGCCGCGCTCCTGTGCTTTGGCACTAGAGACTGCTTCCTGCGGAGTGGTCCCAGAGACTGTTGAAGTCTCTAGGTCCACTATAGTACCTACCAAATCTTCTTCTTTGTCCAAAATCGAATATCTATTTAGAGAGTTCAGTACGGGACCTACTGACTCTCATCATCTTTTAACTCTTCGCTTTTTGCGAAGTATTCCTTCATTTCGTCAAAGGACATGGTTCGGATGTCCAAACCTGAACAGCAATTTCTTGCAATGTGCCCGATTCTTCCACATTTGTAGCAGTGCATCAGGGGATGCTGTGTCCTATCGACGTCCATGGTGTTAGGATCTTGAGGCTGATTTGCCGTATTACTACTCGAGGAGGGCCCAGCTCCCAATTGGTTCTGACTCGCTGATCCCGCATTGAATTTCCAGCGGGGTTTAGGCTGGCCAGTTCCTACCAGTTTCACTGTGTCCGGGCCTTTGGTCCCTTCACTCCTCTTAGTGGAGTTACTGTTCCTCGAGGAGTAATACTGCTCCTCAGCTTTGGCTTGTCTCCATTGTTGGTCGAGACGGACCGCTCTCTGGTACCATTTGTCTATGGTCTCCGGCACTTCATTGGCTTCCATAATCCTTTTAAACTTCATTTGAACTCTTCAATAAGAGCTCGTCCCTGATAACCCGTTCCTCGGGCTACCTTTTTAAATTTCTGCACATGTTCCTCACATGTGTGTGTGCCCTGTGACATCGTGCGCAGTTCTGATATTTTTGACAACTGTTCATCAGTATTGCCAAAATCCCTTTGTATTTGCTGGTATAATCGTTCCACCATATCTGGAACAGATTTGTGATCCTCGGCAATTAAATCCAGTAGATTGTCTCGCCAATCTACTGCAAATCCATCTGACATATATGACAAGACCAATAAGATCTTGTCTTCTTCCTCGGCATTTGCCATTTTCAGCTGTATATACAGCTGACAGGCATTGATAAAGTTTGTGACCTCGGACATTTTGCCTGAGAACACTGGTGGTTTGGCGACATCTATTTTAGATCTGCCAGATCCACCTGCTGGTGTGGGAATATTGAATACCATCCCTTCCAGTATATTAATGATGGGGGGCCAGAGCGGCCGGTGGAGCTAATGCTGCCTGCTGTGCTGCAGCGGCATTGTTTGCTTGTAATGTTTGCAGTTGTTCCTGCAATTGTTGGATTGTGTTTTCTTGGTGATTAAGGATTTCCAACAACTGCGCTGATGTCAGATCTTGTTCTACTGGATCTGCCATTGTAGGATAGACTGGTGGTGGTGTAAATGGGGATAGAGATCTCAAAGGCTGTGATGCCAATGGAGATCTAAAAGGTGGTGGTGGTGGTGAGAACGGTGGTGCGACTTCTCCAATGTAGTCTGCATCGGAGTTGAAAAGGTTATTGATATGGATTGTTGTGGGGTTTTGATGGATGATTTGGAATGGTGCTGGTTCCCAGTGATGTGGTTCTTCAGTGAGCAAAGGGGGTGGATGATGATGATGATGATGAACCCGATTCGGATGATGATGAAAAGGGATCTCCCTGCTCAGGTTGGAAACCGCTGTCATTCAGATCAAGATCTCCGAATACTTCGTCCCAAAAGTTATCTATTTCGTCTTCTGTAAGACCATGTCTCCTAAGAATAGCCTGTAGATCCTCGTCTTCAATTGTATGTAAAGTGAGGGAGGTTTTAACCTGTCACTTGTTTGGGATGTGCAGTCAGGGTCCTCAACCCTTACCCTGCAGTACAATATAGGTACGTTATTTATGGATTCTGGTATTCAAATTTGAAACTATTACTAATCTGGGGCCAAATGGTTGTCCAGATAGCACTATACTCCTAATGAGTACAGCCTTTCTCAGAAGTGCATGACCAAGCGGCGGCTACTTCCAAGGACTACTAAATTTGGTAACAACATATATACAGTATAGCCTTCAGGGGCCTAGACCAGGGCAATTTAATGTGTGTAGGGGCTGGTGAGGCTGGTCCTACGATGCGAGTGACATAACGTGTCACTACTCCGGCACTGGTATCCTGTGCACAGGTAACCCTATAAACCGGGTTAGGTTCTTTGGTTTGCGTAGACTGGGAACGTAAGATTGAGCTTCTATAGATGCTCAAAAGAACTATAGTTTGAAGTTTTATTGTCCGACAACAAATAAATGCTTTATACTCAGCGGACAAGTGTGAAGATCCCCCTGATATCAAAAACCCCTTAGCCCAAGGGTCCGGGTGCAAGCGTGATGCTCTAGTTCAAGCGGTGGGGCAGTAAGTGTGTATGCAGTTGAGTTCTACTATCAGGACCACCCTCGCCATGACAGCTTAGGGCCCCAAAAATGAACTGAGTAAGAGGGAGGGGATGAGAGTGGGGAAGAAACCCGAGAGAACTCGACTGAGGACTCTGGGTGTTACTTGCATGGTTTATATACAATACAGGCTGGTCTGTGCGCTAACCCCTACAACCCTAAAGGCTGTGGAACCCTATGCTAATAATAGTCCTGTATGAGTAAGACTGCTGCGCATTGACTGCGGATTAGTCAGCAGGCATGAGTCATTGGTCTGGTAGTCCGTAATCTAATCTAATTGTTATCTAATCTAATCTAATCTTAGCGCTGACTAGATAAGATAGATGCCGACTTAGCTAAGTGTTTGGCTACCAACTATTGTAAAATACAAAGAAAAGGAATATAAAATGACTTAGAATTGGAGCGTTCAATACGAGCCACAACAGACATGTCAGACAACAAGGAAACATCCTCGAAAGGAATAAAGGGAATCTCCATTAAGGAATTCAAAGGACAGTGCTCTAAGGCAAAACATTTCATCAACACATTTGATGACATATTCAATCTTGATGAAGGGTGCTTTGAAACATCGAAAAAGCGAATCAAATATGTTCTCCTTCACCTAGGGGAAGAACTAGACAATTGGAAAGCCAATCTTTGAGGAGAATTAGAAGCAGCAGAGACAACCAAAGGGAAATCAGCAGAAAGCGCATATACACTTTCTTGGGATAACTACCCCAGCTTCAGGCAACGATTCTTGAGCAACTGGGGAGAATCTGACAGTGCAGCTGGTCAAAGTGGGTGGAGACATCAACATCCCTGCCTACATTCAGAAATTCCGATCGCTCATACACTCCACTGGAATTACAGGGTTCATGGCGCAGCGCATTTACTTCTGCAAGGGACTCCCTGCATCAGTAGCAGCAAAGATCATCAAAAATCCTGCAGTCATCAGTATGGAAACAGCATATAACGCTGCAGAACGCCTGCACAACGCTTGGGAGACCATGAAACTAATGAACTGATCATCTGGATCAGGAGACACAAAGGGACGTTTCAAATTTAACCGAAACCAGAAGCCCTCTGCATCCGGATCAAGGGGAATTAATGCTGTGAGCACAGGACATCTTTCAGATGCCCAAAAGGAGGAATATCGAAAAACCGGCAAGTGTTTCAGATGTGGGACACAGGGACACATATCCAGGGACTGCCCAAACAAGGGGAATACCCAAACGTCATCCTACAAGTCCTCCTCCCCACAGAATCGCACAATCAGGGCGATAGAGGAAATGACCTCGAATGAATCAGCTGCCCAATGCATTAGGGCGCTGTTGAAAGATCTTCCAGATGAACAGCGCGAAAATACCCTCCAGGAACTTGAATCCAAGTTTTTAAGAAGGAGATGCCAGAAAGTGGTTGACACCTCCAGTACCATTGAACAGTTAGCACTCGACTCTGTAATTGTAAATTCAAATAATAACAAATGAATTTCCATTACCATGCAAACGACCCATAAACCCACTGAAATATCTGCTCTCATCGATTGTGGAGCAGAAAGAAACTTCATTAATGAACAAATATCAAAAGACCTACCTAAGGAACCCTTAAAACAACCAATTAGAGTCAAGAATGCTGATGGGACAATCAATCAGAATGGATTAATCACTCATCGCACTTGTCTCGCCTACTCGATCGAAGGGAAAACATACAACAACTGGTTATGGATCACCAATCTAGGAGATCAGGCGATAATCTTTGGAATACCATGGTTAGAACAGCATAATCCTATGATCAATTGGTGAAAGAAAACCCTCCAAATGGACGATGACTCAGAAGACACTGAACCTATTTGGTGCATGGCATTAGACAACTGACAATGGGGGGAAGACAAATATTGGATCAGGGTGAAAACATTGGTGTCACAGGCACTTGAACATCAAGCAAAAAGAGACAAAGCGCCCATAGTTCTACCTTCTGAATACACGCCCTGGCACGCCACCTTTGAGAAGAAAGCGTCAGAGCATTTTCCAACTTCTCGCCCATGGGATCATGTGATCAAACTCAAAACAGGATTTACACCAAAAGTCAACAAAATCTACCTGTTATCACTGAAAGAACAGTCAACCCTCGATGAATGGATTAAAGAACAACTTGATAAAGGATACATTCAACCGTCTAAATCACCACAAGCATCGCCATTTTTCTTCGTCTCTAAAAAGGTGTTGAGCAGCAATCATATGTCCGTCAGACATAGTTTGTCTCAGTGGTCGTCACTGTCATGAACGATGAGCTCATATGTCCGTTAGACATAGAGTCATACGTTCGTGATGACAAGAGTATTGTATCACTGTCATAGACAGTGACCAGACACCTCTCCAGGTGTTTTGAGTATTGTATCACTGTCAGAGACAGTGACCAGAGACCTCTCCAGGTCTTTACTCTCATAGAGAGGAGATACTCACATGCTGGAAAGCAAGAAAGAGCAACTGAACGTATATTCTCTATCTACAGGTCTTATATACACTTTTAGTGTATGTACATATTTGTGTATAGAACTGTAATTAAATATACGTAAATAAAAATAGAAAATATAAAAGAAAAATATAAAAGAAAATACCCTCTAAGGGGTCAAAACCGTTGATAGGTATAGCCGTGTTGAAGGCTATACTTAGGGTATTTGGGTGAAGGTCGTTCAACACCCCCCATAATCTGTACAGTCATGTACTGATTAGTAACGATCTTCTCACAAGTCTGCAAGAAGAGATGTGTATATTCCTTCAAAAATCTTTGAAAGAAATATGTCCAGAGACACCTTCACGTCTCCACCTTTCTTTTAATTGCCAAGCCCAAAAGGCTTTAGGAGGAAATGTCCAAGGATCTCGTCCTTGGAGGGCTTGGTCCATCCACATGGCAACAGCCGGAGTCATTGTGATTAATGGCTGTGGTTTTCTAGAAGGTGTAGGTGGGGTTTGCTCAAATTGGCAGCGAGATGAGCGTTCGCATTCGTGTCCAACATTGGAATGTCCTCCAATAGTTAGTATTGATTGTTGTTTTTTACTGCGTGGTTTCTTATTTTTTCCCATAATGATACAGCTGTTCAACAGTCTTTGGGTTTAACTGGAGTAATCTCAACAGTGATAGACTGTTCCCTGTAATGCAGTAAAATGAAGCAGTTTAAGGCCCTACTCCAGGGCCATCAGTAATCAATTTAATGATTCTGATAAACCTAACATTGGTATAAATTTTTGAAATAATATTCGACCAAGATTTTTAGTCAGAATATCAGCAGGATTTTCAGATCCTTTGATGAATCGTAATTCAATTTCTTTGTTATCTATGAGTTTTCGTATATGATGATATTTGATATCAATATGTTTGGAACGTTTTTCAGTAACGGGATTATTTGCAATAAATAGAGATCCCATATTGTCACCGTATATAGGTGCGATAGTTATGGGAAAATGGATTTCTGTAAGAATAGATCTAATCCATTTGTTCTCTCTAGCACAGTCAGATAAGGCCATATATTCTGCCTCTGTTGACGATAGTGCTACCGTTTTTTGTTTCCTAGACGTCCAAGATACTACTCCTCCTGATAAAAGAGTAAAGAATCCAGATGTGGAATGACGATCATTTTTATCTGAAGCCCAATCTGAGTCTGTATAACTCATTAAGCCAGATCTTAATGATCCATCGTATTTTATGCAGAGATCTATTGATTTGGCTAAATATCTAGCCATTCCTATTGCATTTTTTAGATGATCTGATGATGGATTTGCTGAAAATTGCGACATTTTTATTACAGCAAAACAAATGTCTGGTCTTGTTCCAATCATCAGATATAATAATGAACCAATAACCGATTGATATTGAGATCTAATAGTATGATCTAATATTTATCATTTTTAATTGGTTCATATCCAGTAGGAAGAGGAGTATTTGTATGAGTAGCGTCACTCATTCCTAGTCTCTGGATTATTTTATGCAAATAGGGTTTTTGATCGATGGTAATGATATTTCCATTTTTCTTTATTTGAAATGATAAGAAATTTTTCGATTGACCATCGATGAGATCTCCTAAATCTTTAGATTCCATCTATTCATAAACTCCTGCTTTTTACGCAATGTTATGATTTTGTTGGATCCAAAAACATTGAGTCATCGACATAGATATCGCTATGACTATGTTGGTTCCTTGTTTAAAAATAAATACACCAGCATCTGAATGTATTCGTATGAAGCCCATTTTTTCCATTGACTCGTCTAATGATTTCCACCAAGCTAATGAAGCTTGTTTTAATCCATAAAGATGCATTCTGCTTTATTGATACGGTTTGTATTATATTCTTGTCAGTTCCATATAGAAAGCAGCAGTCACATCTAGAAATGATATATATAAATTTTCTAGTGCTGCAAGTGCAAGTATGAGACGGCATGTCTCATATCTTACTACTGGTGAGAATATTTCATCGTAGTCAATGCCATCTATTTGGGAAAACCCTGGGCAACTAGACGAGCTTTTTTACGTCCATCGTCTTTTTGGACATAAACCCATCTACAACCTATAGCCTTTCGCCTTCAGGGAGATGTTGTAGATTTATTATAACGCCTCTTTTAATGAGCATATCCCATTCTTTTTGTTCAGCGTTAATCCATCTTGTTGTTCGTGACTGGTAAGCGAAATATTTCGTGATGATGTTCAGGTACAGCTGTATTAGCTGTTTCATTGATAGGATTGCACACGATAATAATTTATTAATTGTGAACGATTTAATCTCGTTCTTCTATCAATTTTTCGATTTCGACTGGATCTAAATCTCCATAGACATTATCTGGTCGATTTACTGATCGTCTAGTTCTGTTGGTCTAGGAGATGATGGTCTTGAAGGAGCAAATAAATCTTCTTCAACTTCATTTTGATCATCTGAATCATCACTTTCAGAATCATCTGATTCATCACTTTTAGAATCGTTTTTTGAACTATCAGATCCCTTTCCTTTGGGAGATATACTAGATTCGTCAGACGAGTTATTATCACTTTCTGATTTCGATGAATCTTCTTCTTCATCTGATGTATTATGTTCTTTAGACGTTCCATGAGGTATTTCTGGCATGAGATCCTCAAACTCTTCCTCTGGATTGAGGAATGTGGGATTTTGATTAGAGTTTCGACATTTTGGAAATTTTGTCTCGTCAAATACTGCTGTTGTTCCCATAAAAATGGTGTTGTTTTCAGGGTTCATAAATTTATACCCTTTCATTCCATTTTTATATCCCAGAAAGATCATCATCTTTGATCTGGCTTCAAGCTTATTTTGTCTGCGTTCAGCAGGAATATATACATAAGCTTGGCATCCAAACACTTGCAAATCCGATACATTCGGTTTTTTCTTTTCAATAAGAAAATATGGTGTCTGCCATTTATTACGAGCTATGGGAGTCCTATTATATAGGTAAACTGCGTGTTCAAGCGCAAACTCCCACCACGATTGTGGTAAGCAGGCATTGAATCTTAGGGATTGTGACTTTTCCCAAATAGTTTGATTCATCCTTTCAGCTCTGCCATTTTGTTGTGATGTATATGGTAACGATTTTTGGATTTCAATTCCAAGATCTTTGAGGTATTTTTCACTTTTAGTGAATTCGCTTCCTCCATCAAATCGCCATTTCTTAGGCAATTTTTGATATTTATTCCTTATTAAGGCAACAAATTGTTTCAGTGAAGATTCCGTATCGGATTTCTTTTTTAGTAAACCAATCCACAAATGTCCAGAAAAATCATCGATAAATGTCACAAAATATTTATATTTGTGATATGATATCATCGAAATTTCTTTAAGATCTGAATGTATTAAGTCAAAAGGAGATGAAGCTCTACTTTGTGACTCTGGAAATGATTTACTGCGCATTTTTCCTTTAGCGCATCCTGAACAAGTTTGTTTTCGTTTAGGAACAGGAATATTAGGGAATCCTTCTAAATGAATTTTTCCTTTATGGATACTTCATCTTGTGGATGTCCCAATCGTTTATGCCATATATGAAATCTGGTTTTGTGTTACAACATTTATTGATTCGCTATGAATCTCAGATCTAACCAATATATGGTTTGACCTTGTTCGTGTGGTGAGAATCTTATAATGGAAGATTCTTTGATTAGATCGATGTGATCTTTATTTCCTGAAAGGGAATATCCTTGATTTAGGAATGTTCCCATGGAGAGTAATCTCGTATCCATGTCAGGTATATAGAAGACTGGCCTGATCAATTTAATATCTGTCTTTCCATTGACGATAATTTTGATCATAACGGCACCTACGCCTAGTATCTGTAAAGTTTTACCTTTAGCAGCGGTTTGTACAAACCTTTTATCAATTAGCGATCGTAATATAGAAAGTCATTTTGATTGTGAGTAAAGTGTAATGATGCTCCTGAATCTAGGATCCATGACGACTCATTTTCTTTACATTTCACACAATTATTGCAATGAGAAAAATAATGTATATTTTCGCTATATACATTTATACTACCATGTCGCTGTGAATAGCATTTAGTAGTTTCTCTATTGACAAATGAATGACTTAACTCGTCACCGAGGCTTACAGCATCATCATCAAATAGAGGATCCATTTGATCGTCAAACGGATCCTTTGGGATGTCGTAATCTTTTTCACCATTATCGAATAATGTTTCTTCCAAAACATCATATGGATCTCCCACAGTTGAATAATCAAGATCTATGTCAGATCTTTTGCGTTTGGGAGGTGGTTCAAAAGATAATTCATCTTTTGTGACGGTGTCAAGTATTTTCAATGTTTCCGTCGTTGGTGTGACGCCAAGGCGATCAGCAGAGATCTAGTGTTTATAGATCGTTGCCATGTTCCTTTTCCATATTTTCGACTGACCCGTGAATCGGGTAGCTGATGGATGCATGCGGGCTTGTACATTTCTAGCCGCAATAGAAAGAGCCGGAGATATGATCTCGACGGCATTCTGCTCCTGATCAGATTCAGGAGGAACATCTGCTTCTTGGCGCGTTTCTTTCCCTTGCCTCTAAAGCCCTTGCGAGAGCGAGGTCTTTGGTTTTTGGATTCATCAGAACCCTGACGCTGGTTATCGTCATCCTTTTTCTGATTTTCCATGATGCATCTTTCTCCTTCCTTTTAACTCCGCTGATTTTATTCGCTTTATCCCTTGAGTTATACTGTTGCTTCATAGCATATATCCCCTTCGATATTCTCCGATGATGGAATCAGAGATTGTTTCGAAAGTGAATTTATCTGTTCCATATAATTGGAACATTGCTGTAGAAACAGCGGTCCACTCTTTCGGAAGAGCGGCTGCAAGTATAAGAGCTTGCATAAAGTCAGGAATGTCGACTTTATCTTCTCTGAGCTGTGAAAAATACGAGCCAAGTCTTTCGATTTCAGGAACAGGATCCTTTCCTGAAAGTTGAAATTTGACTGCTTTTTGAAATCGTTCAAAAATGAGCGCTGGGGTCGTCTTTTTATAGCTATTTTCTAGCGTTGTCCACGCTATGAGTAATCGTCTTCTGCAGCTATGTGTTGCCTGATTGAGTCTGATACTTTGAGATGTAAGCACGAGACCGCATCATTGAGTTTTTGCATTCTCGAAGATCTTTTTTATATTCGGTGGCAGCAGCAGCAGTGAGTGTAGCGGTAGACGCTTCTGCAGGAGGAGATGGTTTTGGAAATGATTTATTGATAATAGCCCAAGATCCGATATGGAGCAAATAGGATTTCATCCTTTCTGCCCAGACACGATAATTGATGCCAGAGAAGATGTTGATGGAGTCGATACCAGTGGAAACTTTTGAGGACGACATAGTATATGATATCTTTATCTATGAAACATGTTTTATTAGCGTCTTGTTTCATATAAAATAATTTTGAAAAATGTGAAAATTTTTCATCGTCGTTGATTATGTCCTTGAGACATGTTTTGTCATCGTTGACAACAATGACGGGCTTATCGGGGCCCATAACCTGTTGAGCAGCAATCATATGTCCGTCAGACATAGTTTGTCTCAGTGGTCGTCACTGTCATGAACGATGAGCTCATATGTCCGTTAGACATAGAGTCATACGTCCGTGATGACAAGAGTATTGTATCACTGTCATAGACAGTGACCAGACACCTCTCCAGGTGTTTTGAGTATTGTATCACTGTCATAGACAGTGACCAGAGACCTCTCCAGGTCTTGCACTCATAGAGTGGAGATACTCACATGCTGGAAAGCAAGAAAGAGCAACTGAATGTATATTCTCTATCTACAGGTCTTATATACACTTTTTAGTGTATGTACATATTTGTGTATAGAACTGTAATTAAATATACGTAAATAAAAAGAAAATATAAATGAAAATACCCTCTAAGGGTCAAACCAGTGATAGCCGTGTTGAAGGCTATGCTTAGGGGTATTTGGGGTGAAGGTCGTTCAACATAAACCCGCTGAAATATCTGCTCTCATTGACTGTGGGGCAGAAGGAAACTTCATTGACGAACGGATATCAAAAGATCTACCTAAAGAACCCTTAAAACAACCGATTAGAGTCAAGAACGCTGATGGAACAATCAATCAGAATGGATTAATCACTCATCGCACTTGTCTCACCTATTCCATCGAAGGAAGAATACAACAACTGGTTATGGATCACCAATCTAGGAGATCAAGCAATAATCTTTGGAATACCATGGTTAGAACAACATAATCCTACAATCAATTGGCGAAAGAAAACCCTCCAAATGGACGATGATTCAGAAGACACCAAACCTATTTGGCGCATGGCATTGGACAATCGACAATGGGGAGAAGACGAATATTGGATCAGGGTAAAAACATCGGCATCACAGGCACTTGAACATCAAGCAAAAAGAGACGAAGCGCCATAGTGCTACCTCTGAATACACGCCTTGGCACGCCACCTTTGAGAAGAAAGCGTCAGAGCGTTTTCCATCTTCTCGCCCATGGGATCATGCGATCAAACTCAAAACAGGATTTACGCCGAAAATCAACAAAATCTACCGTTATCACTAAAGGAACAGTCAACCCTCATGAATGGATTAAGAACAACTCAAAAAGGAAGCGGCACTTCGACCTTGCAGGATTACCGTACCTGAATGAATGGACGATTAAGAACGCCTACCCATTACCCTTAGTCTCCGATTTAATGACGAAGCTAGAAGGTGCAAATTACTTTACCAAACTTGATCTGCGCTGGGGATACAATAACGTCCGAATCAAAAAGGGTGACGAGTGGAAAGCGGCGTTCATAACCAATCGAGGATTATACGAACCAACAGTCATGTTCTTTGGTCTTTGCAACTCCCCGTCGACATTCCAAATGATGATGAACGAATACTTCCAAGATATGATAAACGAAGGATGGCTCATCATTTATATGGACGACATCTTGATCTGTGCAAAAACAAAAGAAGAAATGCGAGAGCGTACAGAACGTGTTCTGAATCGCTTACAGGAAAATGATTTATTCTTGAAACTCGAGAAATGCAAATTTTGCGTTCAAGAAGTCGAATTTCTTGGCATGATCATTACACCCGGACATATTCAAATGGATCCTGTTAAACTCGCAGGAATTCGAGACTGGCCAACACCAACAACGGTTAAACAAGTCAGATCCTTCCTCGGATTCGGAAACTTCTACCGGCGGTTTATTGGCAATTTTGCCGCTATAGCAAACGTTGACTGATTTAACCAAGAAAGGTTTACTTTTTGACTGGACGCCAACTTGTCAGAAAGCGTTCGAAGAACTTAAAAACAAATTCTCCTCCATGCCCGTTTTACGCATGCCTGATCCCACCCGACCATTCATTCTTCAAACAGATGCCTCGAACAAAGCTACTGGCGCGGTGCTTAAGCAAGCAGATACAACCAGAACACTTCATCCATGTGGATTCATTTCGCATGCCTTAACGCTTACAGAACAGAATTACCAGATTTACGATCGAGAACTACTAGCAATCATTAAAGGACTACAGGCATGGCGACATTTACTTCATGGATCGCCGCATTCCATAGTGGTTCACTGCGATCATAAAAATCTGTTATTCTATCGGTCGCCCCAACGATTAACCCCTCGACAAGCACGATGGTCCATGATGCTCTCAGAATTCGACTTGAAGATCGAACATGTACCTGGCACTAAGATGTTCGAAGCAGATGCTCTTTCTCGTCGACCTGATCATATGAAAGGCGAAGATGCTCGAGACGATGTGACAATGTTACCAGACAACAAGTTCATTCGCCTCATAGCTACAGACCTAGCCCAAGAAATTAGAGATGCTACGTCGCTTGACAGCTTTGGGCGCACGATCATCGAAGTCATCGAAACCCAACGCGCCCACCAATTAAATCCAAGCTCCAGGACTGGGCGTTTGTCGACGGAATCATTCGATATATTGACAGAGCATACATCCCAGATAATGGAACGCTCAGGACACAGATTGTCAAATCAGTTCACGAATCGCTCACCTCAGGCATCCAGGACGTATGAAGACCCTCGAACTACTACAACGGATTACTGGTGGCCAGGAATGTATAGACACGTCAAAGAATGGATCACAGGTTGCGCACCTGCCAACAGATGAAAGTGAATACTCACCCCAACACACCGGCTCTTCTACCTATTGGATCGAAGGCGACTCGTCCATTCCAACAAGTCACACTAGATTTTATCACAGATCTACCCATTGCAGACGGATATGATTCAATTCTGGTCACGGTGGACCATGGCCTTACGAAGGGGGTAATTCTTACTCCTTGCAAGAAAACCATCGACGCTCTAGGAACAGCCGATCTTTACATTTCAGAAATATTCAAACGCTTCGGACTACCAGATATACTTATTTCGGATCGAGGACCACAGTTTTCGGCTAAAGTCTTCCAGGAAATCAGAAAAACGCTAAGAATTGATCATAGAATGAGCACAGCTTATCATCCACAAACCGACGGAGAGACAGAACGAGTTAATCAAGAACTAGAGGTATACCTTCGAATATTCTGCGCGAACGAACCTCATAAATGGAAACAACTACTCCCAATCGCCGAATTCGCTCACAATAACCGACATCATGACTCAGTTAAAGCATCCCCATTCCAACTCATGTATGGAACGAATCCTGTCGCATTACCAACTGCTGTACAAAAGATGACAACACCAGCCGCCGAAGAACGCCTACAATTGTTACGAAAAGCTAGGGAAGAAGCGCTAGCAGCACACGAACTAGCAAGACAGATGGTTGCACGACGAATCAGAGACAAGGCAATTAAATTCGTACAAGGAGACAAAGTATGGCTCGAAAACAGGAATCTCAGTATACCATATCAATCTAGGAAACTGGCGCCTAAACGAGAAGGACCCTTTCTAATCGAACAAGTCCTAGGACCAGTAACGTATAGGCTCAAGTTACCGAAACAATGGCGCATTCACCCAGTCTTTCACACGTCACTCCTTATGCCATATAGAGAAACCGAAACACATGGACCGAACTACACGACTCCACCCCTGATTTAGTAAACGGACAAGAGGAGTTCGAAGTAGAAGCGATTCTCACGCATCGAAAACGCGGGCAGGATATCAGTATTTGGTTAAATGGAAGGGATACGGCCCGAATGACAACTCCTGGGAACCCGAACGCAATCTAAGCAATGCTGCGGACGTATTACAAGCATATAAACTCAGAAGACAGCTATGAAACCGCATGTCTCGCTATCGCAATCGCCAAACTCTTAAGCAAAACATTCGTTATACGAAAAGATACTGTTCTACCAGAGGACGATACTCCCCAAAACCCTATGAAAGCTTCAAAGGACGAATTGTCACCTTTCCCATTCCTCATCCGCCAATCACCCCCCTAGAACCGCCGCGGCTAGTCAATTTCATTCGAACCCTAGCAACCCGATTAATCGCCTATAAAACTCCCAGACTTTCTAACGGACACGTAATGCACCCACAGGGACATGTTGAAATCCCATTCAACGCTCGATTACATTATCTTCCGAAATATATGGATCTTACGTTCGATCCGGACGAATTACCACCATATCCAATCGCAATGTCACCTTACCTTCCATCGCCTAACAGACCCCTGAATCACACATACAATGTGTATACCGAAGCTGCCCTTCGTCGAGAGGATCCCGTAATCTTCGACTTCGCTAAGCAACTGGCAGAAGCAAGTAAAGAAATGGCGATTTTCAGATGGACCACCATGCAACGAATCCCTAACGCGGCATCGAATCTCAACAGAGTCCTTGAAAGTCTCAACTTCTTAGACGCATTTGACGACACCAGCGGACCCACTACACCCAACTCACCCGAAAGTATTGCGCCACAGGATCCTATCCCTGAATCAGACATGGATCACGAAGACGAAGTTTCCACCACTACCAGGGACGAGCTAAGCGAATCAGAAGAATCTGATGAAGAACTCGAATACGCTCCCAGCACTAGAGCATCCACATTTACTTATCGATCTGCAAATGGGGAACTCCGAACAGTCAATGGGATGACGAAACATTCAACTAAGGATAAAAGACACCTTCGAGTAAACATCGGATCCCCAACTTCATAACAGTTAAACATGTCTTCCTTCACCATCGTCGCTTACTTCGCCGCTCTCGCCTTCGCCTTGTCGGTCACCGCATGTGGCCATTATTATATTGAACCAGTAGATCTCCTTTCACCTTTCGTCGCCGCCGCCCATGACTTCCCCCTCGAGGTCTTCGTCGAGACCACCGTCACCATCGACGACTTCGATTTCGCCGACCTCCCTGAACTGCATGAACACCCCGCAGAGCTCGTAGAATCTACCGCCGCCATCACCACACCTCCCATCGTCGTCCGCCCTCGTAACGCAATGCTCCAAAATGTCAGCGACAGCCTCGCTGAAATCCTCGTCCTCTACAACCAGTTCGCCGAGCCTTTGGATTTTGTCACCGGGCTCACCATCACCACCGACCCTCACTCCCTCACTATTGAAGAAAGGGACTCGGCACTAGCGCAGGCAAAACAACTGCAACTAGCAGTTCGAAGTCTCCAATGGCGGGCTGAGACGGCTGCAGCGGACTTGGGCAATATCGTCACTTGGCTCGAGTCACGGCAGGATCACGCATGGACATCGGCATGGTAGAAGTTGGTGACTTCTCGCATACGAAGGGGGTAATGTTACAGTTTCCTCTTCGTTTTGGCCTCCTGTCTCAGCGGACTGCTTCATATCCGTCATTTCCCCTTAACTGCGCACTGTATAGTTTGGACGCTATCTCCTTTTATAGCCACCTTCATATTTCCTTTCTCAGGTAGCTATCGTTTCATTCCCTTTATAGTTTCCTTTGTTCCCTGATCGTATATAAACCCCATGTACTGTAGAGTAACTCCAGTTCCAACTTAGACGAGTTTTGCTCTCAACCTCGATCGACTTCGACGCTCTTCTTTCTCGTCGCTCTCAGAACCTTCGTCATCGTTTGACTTAGCATCTGAACTCTTTGTCCAGTGGCTGGGAGCGGACCGAGACTCTGCTTGTCGCTGTTGACTTAGAACGAACCACGACGAGGGCATCGTCTGTAACAATATGATCTCGACAGCATTCTGCTCCTGATCAGATTCAGGAGGAACGTCTGCTTCTTGGGCGCGTTTCTTTCCCTTGCCTCTAAAGCCCTTGCGAGAGCGAGGTCTTTGGTTTTTGGATTCATCAGAACCCTGACGCTGATTTTCGTCATCCTTTTTCTGATTATTCCATGACGCATCTTTCTCCTTCCTTTTAACTCCGCTGATTTTATTCGCTTTATCCCTCGAATTATACTGTTGCTTCATAGCATATCCCTTCGATATTCTCGATGATGGAATCAGAGATCGTCTCGAAAGTGAATTTATCTGTTCCGTATAGTTGGAACATTGCTGTAGAAACAGCGGTCCACTCTTTCGGAAGAGCGGCTGCAAGTATAAGAGCTTGCATAAAGTCAGGAATGTTGACTTTGTCTTCCCTGAGCTGTGAAAAGTACGAGCCTAGTCTTTCAATTTCAGGAACGGGATCCTTTCCTGAAAGTTGAAATTTAACTGCTTTTTGAAATCGTTCAAAAATGAGTGCTGGGGTTGTCTTTTTGTAGCTATTCTCCAGTGTTGTCCACGCTTTGAGAAGTTCGTCTTCTGCAGCTATATGTTGCCTAATCGAATCTGATACTTTAAGACGTAAAGCACCAAGACCGGCGTCGTTGAGTTTTTGCCATTCTCGAAGATCTTTTTTATATTCGGTGGCGGCAGCAGCAGTAAGTGTAGCGGTGGCAGCATCAGCGGGAGGAGATGGTTTCGGAAATGATTGATTGATAATAGCCCAAGATCCGATGTGAAGCAAATAGGATTTCATCCTTTCTGCCCAGACACGATAGTCGATGCCAGAGAAGATATTGATGGAGTCGATGCCAGTGGAAATTTTTGAGGACGACATAGTATATGATATCTTTATCTATGAAACATGTTTATTAGCGTCTTGTTTCATATAAAATAATTTTTTGAAAAATGTGAAAATTTTTCATCGTCGTTGATCATGTCCTTGAGACATGTTTTGTCATCGTTGACAACAATGACGGGCTTATCGGGGCCCATAACCTGTTGAGCAGCAATCATATGTCCGTCAGACACAGTTTGTCTCAGTGGTCGTCACTGTCATGAACGATGAGCTCATATGTCCGTTAGACATAGAGTCATACGTCCGTGATGACAAGAGTATTGTATCACTGTCATAGACAGTGACCAGACACCTCTCCAGGTGTTTTGAGTATTGTATCACTGTCAGAGACAGTGACCAGAGACCTCTCCAGGTCTTACTCTCATAGAGAGGAGATACTCACATGCTGTTAAGCAGGAAAGAGCAACTGAACGTATATTCTCTATCTACAGGTCTTATATACACTTTTAGTGTATGTACATATTTGTGTATAGAACTGTAATTAAATATACGTAAATAAAAGAAAATATAAAAGAAAATACCCTTTAAGGGTCAAACCGGTGATAGCCGTGTTGAAGGCTATACTTAGGGGTATTTGGGGTGAAGGTCGTTCAACAGTATACGGAGAAATGATGGATATGAAACGTTATATGAAACAAGAGAGATGAAACGAGAGGGAACTGTAACATACAGAGAGTTCTGGAGGAACGAGGGTTCAATGTATCTCATCTCCGTGCAAAATGCTCTCCTGTATGTCCCTTCGAGAACCAGAATTGTTGTATGGCACGGCTTCTTAGCCAGCAAGAGGATTTTGTGAACCAGCCATCCATGCTGGAAACCCTCATAACCTCAGCCAACCACAAGGCTATTTTCCTCCCGAAATTTCATTGTGAACTCAATCCAATTGAAATGGTCTGGTCTCCTCTCTCGCAAACACTATATATCATGCTAACTAAAAGCTACTACTAGTACTGGGATGGTGCAAGTATCGTTACCGTGAAGAAGACAAGAAGGATTTCCGAGCTGCAAAAGATGCTGCTGTCAAATACCTGGATGCGTGTCCCACTGATGTCATCAGAAGGTTTATAAATCGTACCTGGCGGTTTATGAGTGCTTACCGATTGGGTTAACTGGCAAGGCTGCAGAATGGGCCGTCCGAAAACAGAAGCAGCATCGGCAGGTGTCACAAAGGGCCATGATGTCTATGGATGCTATTCTCAACCCCAATTAGCAGTTTTGTATCGGTCGAATGACCAAAAGTTTGATTTTTTTTCGAAAAAAATTTGGCGCACGTAAAAAGTCGTGGGAAGAATTAATGGACATCATTTTTCGACGTATTTCACCATGGGGAGTCAGAATCTGCAGTCAGAATTGGCCCAAGAAATCTAGAGTACGAGATATCAAATTAGATGACTTTGTTTGTCCCCAACTGTAGCAAAGAGATTGGGGTCGGTGGGAAGATAACGGTTTGCGGGCCGATCCGTCCCCCAAAGCCATAATCGGTCTGAACGACAGGTTACAATATCAGAGTGATCTCCGTTCAAATACCAAATTCGTTCTATTGGTTACCGTAATCCGGGGTAGCTGAGCCATGTAAAGAGGCCAAACTGTGATGAATCTAGATACCATCGTGGTTTTCGTTGGACGAATCTCCACTCAAGTTACCATTTCAATTGGAGTCGATATATGCAGGAACTTGAATGCTCCCATCATAGTGGCGAAAAATTCGTACTGCATGCCACAGTCCTAGCATAGTGTCCTTCAATGAATTATTTGGAGGTCCAGTGTCTTACCACCTTCAATTTTCACTGGAAAATGCGCTTCAGTATTGGCTGAAGCATCCATTAAGCCGCGGGAACGTTGCTTTCTTTTTCCTACTGGTACAATCAGAAGCCCACGGTTGTAACACTGACCAACCAAAATGTAAAGAAAGAATACTAAGACACTCACAGACTTGGAACTCGTACCACGCTATCACACACACACACACACACACACACACATACACTTCATCGATGAAGTATACGCTCGCATCGCCTGCGTGAGCACTGCAAGATCGCAGTAACAATGCAAAACAGTGGATATATAGTTTCATTCTACGCGGGACTCTGTGACCTTTTTGGGTTCCGTGAGACTTGCAAGACGACACCGATTGCTCATGGCTTTCCTCGAGGCTGGCAATATGCTCATCACTGATCCTGAGTGCGCATGGAGATCACAAACGAGGTTCGGGCAGGAAATATTTAGCACAGGTGATGACGAGGCGGTCAGTTCCAAGGCCTCATGACAAGACTGAACGACTTCATTTCAACTTCTCAGCGGCGCGATTGAAGCAGTCGCCGTTGAAGGGCCACCAGGTTTGTTGAAGCTTCTAGATTTGAAGCTTAAATTTTGTACCTGGTCCTGTGATTGAAATGGAAGGATTGTGCACGTCCATAGCGAATTAGGATGCGGCGCTGGGGTTAGAAACCTCGTGACAAACGACTATATTACGCGCTCGGAACATCGTACAGAAACCTGGAGATGATGATCACGATGGTCACCGGATAATGAACACACCGGTAATTACGCGGCTTTAGGAACCCACTTCAGTCGCCCCGTGACGTAAGTTTCAGGTGCAGCTGACTGAAGTGCCGCCTTGATGCGCAAATGGGTTGTCAGTCTTGCGAGGGGAAAATCGACCATGTGCGGCCCAACATGTGCTCCGGGGGTAATGAAGTAGACTCCTTTCAACTGTTGCACGTTATCGAACTGCAGGCTTGCTAACATGGTTTCGAACGGCTCGGGTGCGGGTTTATGGAATGAGCCGACGAAGGGATAGTCTTTGCCCTCGAAACGAAATGAACCATGGAAATGGCTGCCAACGCCGGTGAAATCGTAGCAGTGTGCTGTGTGAGGCATGTTTTTTCTATCAAGCCGTCATCCTATGGATGAGTCGCCCAAGAGGGAGGTTTCGCACCTGGATGTTGTGCTAGACTTGTGGGAATAGACTTTACAAATGAAGTACTCATTTTTATGAGTTACGAGCCATCACTGTGTCACCTTCTTGGGCAGTAGGATATTTCAACGATATGTTCTTTGAATTAAGTTACTACTTCCATTACAGGCCAAGTGTGTTAGGAATTCCCGGGGTCCGTTTACTGTGATTCTGGGGTAAGATGTATTGAGGGACAGGGTCGATCTATTCTCATGTTGGGGACATCCCGGCCAGAATTCGATTTAATTGTGCGCGAAAGCTGAAGGACTTTGACATGAGGCCAGCGTCAGAGGCGCGTCAGGTCACAGTCACGTAACGCGCATCCTCAGACCATGAGCGTAAGCTGCGCCCTGTCTCGCCTTTTCTTGTTCTGACCACAGCTTAGACGTTCACGACCGTAGAGCCGATGGAAGATGACATCTTAAGCGATGTCGTACCAAGCAACCTCGTTTCCAGACAGGTTTGCATCCCTCCAATCAATACGAATATTTGACCGACTGTGATGTCTAGGCGAGTCAAAGCGCTGACGGGGAGAGCGAATACGTAGACGAGGGGCCGGAGGAGGATGAGCTTATGAGCGAAGATGAGGCGGTCAAGGCGTGTCACTCTGCGTTCGGAGCGAGTCAGTTCTTCAGGACAGGATGGCAGGAAGAAAAACCCTCCATAGCGACCGTGAAACTGCAAGCCCAAGCGGTCCGCCTACAAAAGAGGCAGAAACGGAAGGTGGCAGAAGGACAACTGCAGGTTAGACGACAGGAAATGGACAAAGCAAAAGTAACCTTCTCCCCTCATCTCCTCACGCGATTTCACTCTAGGTAGCAGACGCCGTGAAACGATACTCTTATTTACTGGGACAAACGGAGTTATTCAAACACTTTATGGATATCAAGGTTCAGGATCTTGCACCTGATTTCTGCATTTCTAACTGAATATGTGGCGCTGCTGGATTCTCAACCGAAACCAAAAGGCCGTGGCTGGAAGAAAGCAGTGTGCGTAGAGGCTTCGATAATTTACTGCTCGCATTGCTCATCACCGTACAGAGACACCAGTGCTCGTCACCGAAAGTCAGAGAAAGAGGAAGATGAGGAACTTTTGAAGGACGGGGAGCTTGCTGTGGGTGGAGACGACCAACCGATGGTAGTCGAGGAATCGCCTAACTGTGAGTTGGCCGAAAATATTCTACTCCTCATCCCCGCTAATAACAACGGCCAGTCATTTATGGACAAATGAGGCCCTATCAGTTACAAGGCTTGAACTGGATGATTTCCCTGCATCACAATGGTATGAACGGCATCTTGGCCGACGAGATGGTACGTGGCCGCTTTAGGTGACCTGGTTGAACAATTCTGAATTTGTCCGTTTTAGGGATTAGGCAAAACGCTTCAAACTATATCATTCCTGGCCTATCTTAAGCATTATCGCGACATCCCCGGCCCTCATCTGATCGTCGTGCCCAAGTCCACTCTCCAAAACTGGAACCGTGAGTTCGAAAGATGGACTCCGGATTTCAACGTCTCCGTTTTGACAGGAACGCGCGGACATCATTGCTAATCGGCTAATACTCCAAGAGTTTGAAGTTTGCATCACGTCGTACGAGATTTGTCTCATTGACAAGTCTGCCCTCGCAAATTGTACTGCTCGTTGTATTGCATTGTTCACCCGATATTGGAATCTACCTGTTGTATCCTACTACAAGCTCGTATTGTATCTTGTTGCCAATGTAGCTACAGTTTTAGTACGTTCAACCGTAAGTAGCAGGAATAAATTTTTTGGCGCATTTACAGCTCATATAATGACCACTGAAAGAAGCCGCTCATTGCAGCTTTGGTGAGTGGAACAGCTGCTCATGGCGCTTTGGCGAGCGTGTACCTTGTGCTAATGAGCTCAGACCCTTATCTAAGCTGAATAAGCGGCCAAAGCTGTGCCGCATGTTTTCCTTCCCGAGTTCCGTTACTCGTGCGTACTTGCATTGCTTGCGTGGTCGAGTCGTCACTTCCACTTCCTAAGGACGGCGCAGATTAATTGGACTGGTTGACTAACCCATGTGCCAGAACGAGGACACAGTCGATACCCGAAACAGACAGGTGGAGATAAGGGACGTTGATAGTGGAGAGACCTTACTCAGTTTCCGACATGGCACTGGATGCAAAGGGGGTTATAGTTACGAGGTAGTACTGGCTTATATGTACATGTAAGTTCTCAAATGGCGAGCCTTCGCAATCCTGCAGCTAACATGTGTGCCAAGAATGGGGCACAGTTGGATCAACCGGTCCGAATCCTTTTCAGAGCCGCGGATATCTAAGCTGTCCGCAGCAGACAGGCAGTGCCGTATCCACCACCTCGTCGTTGGGTCGTAGATTATCCGAAAAGCAACTTGTTTTGACTGTCATGTCAGAGACGAACGTTCAAGGTGTCTCCTTTGCACCAGGTGAGATAACGTGATGATCGATTGCCTCATGCCTATGAGCCGAGATGTAGACCAGAGCTCGTCGCTATCCTCAAAGAGCGTTACAAATGCCCCCATTTCCGTATCCTGGTCATTGGCCAGGCTAATGCAGGCAAGACTACAATTCTTGAGAAGGTTTGCGGTGTCGCACGAGGGACTGAACCCGTTATATTCGACAAGAACGGTGTCAATCTTCGTGCTCCGAAGCCCAAGTCTAGCTTCATTTCACGATTCAAGTGCCTTTTCCGTACGAAATCATTACCATCCTTAACAGGGCACTTGAAGCCATCCATTAAGGTCCATTGGCTCATATTGATGTGTTTGATCATCCACTGATGCATGTATAGCGTGGTATACATGATATTGAACACCAGATAATGTACAACGGTAGCAATTTCATTTTTCATGATTCACGAGGCTTTGAGTCTGGAGCAACGGAGGAGATGGATAAAGTTTGGGAGTTCATTAAGCAACGAGCTGATGCTAATGAACTGAGGGATCAATTACATGCCATCTGGTATTCTTTCCTTACTCATTCCTTGTATTAACTGATATGGTTTGCATAGGTACTGCATTCCGATGGATGGTTCTCGGCCTCTTCCTCCTCGAGAATTGTCTTTCTTTCAAAAAGGGACTGGCAAAGGTGAATCATTTCCCAATGGCATCTACTACCTTTGTCCATGAATATCCCAAGTCTTACACATGAAGATTTGTGGCCTTCATTGGGTAAAGTGTTAAACTGCAGCATGCTAACTGGTGATTGTTGTATGCAGTCCCTTTGGTAGCAATTTTTACGAAATTTGATGGCTTAGTGCATCAAGAATTTGCTAAGTTGCATGATGTAGAAGATGGACAGGTCAAGTTGGAACAGGCAAGAATTAATGCTGAACTGACTTTTCAGAATGTGTATCTGCCTAAAGTTATGAAGGCTCAGCATGCTCCAAAAACATATGTAAAATTGGAAGGTGAGCTGAGAGTTGTACATAGTACAAATAAATCAATGGATATCCCCTTAGAGATGCATGAGCCACACAATACTTGCCCTGAATTAACTGAAAAAACAGTGGATGCCATTGAAATTGCTAGCCTCAGGCAACTGTTCACCTCAACACAGATGAATAACATGGATATTTGTGTTCAATCAGTTCTTAGGTTAGTATGGTCAATTAGGAAGATACTGCCATGTGCCTGACATATATTGCAGAAGCATCATAAGCAAAAATAAGTTCAAGTGGCCTCTGGTGTTCATGACAGTGTCTCTAGAATTCCCCCACTTTTGGGTATGTGGATATGATGCATTTGACACAGAGGCTGACACAGAAGAAACTTCTTTCATGGGATCTGATGCCATGACCAACAGAATGTGAGTGAGACTGCAGTTCTCTTCTTTCATGGGATCTGATGCCATGACCAACAGCTTGTGAGTGAGACTGCAGTTCTCTTCTTTCATGGGATCTGATGCCATGACCAACAGGAAGTGAGTGAGACTGCAGTTCTCTTCTTTCATGGCATCTGATGCCATGACCAACAGTATGTGAGTGAGACTGCAGTTCTCTTCTTTCATGGGATCTGATGTCATGACCAACAGGAAGTGAGTGAGACTGCAGTTCTCTTCTTTCATGGGATCTGATGCCATGACCAACAGTATGTGAGTGAGACTGCAGTTCTCTTCTTTCATGGGATCTGATGCCATGACCAACAGTATGTGAGTGAGACTGCAGTTCTCTTCTTTCATGGCATCTGATGCCATGACCAACAGAAAGTGAGTAAGACTGCAGTTCTCTTCTTTCATGGGATCTGATGCCATGACCAACAGTTTGTGAGTGAGACTACAGTTCTCTTCTTTCATGGGATCTGATGCCATGACCAACAGAAAGTGAGTGAGACTGCAGTTCTCTTCTTTCATGGGATCTGATGCCATGACCAACAGGATGTGAGTAAGACTACAGTTCTCTTCTTTCATGGGATCTCATGCCATGACCAACAGGATGTGAGTAAGACTGCAATTCTCTTCTTTCATGGGATCTCATGCCATGACCAACAGGATGTGAGTGAGACTGCAGTTCTCTTCTTTCATGGGATCTCATGCCATGACCAACAGGATGTGAGTAAGACTACAGTTCTCTTCTTTCATGGGATCTGATGCCATGACCAACAGAAAGTGAGTAAGACTACAGTTCTCTTCTTTCATGGGATCTGATGCCATGACCAATAGAGAGTGAGTAAGACTGCAGTTCTCTTCTTTCATGGGATCTGATGCCATGACCAACAGAAAGTGAGTGAGACTACAGTTCTCTTCTTTCATGGGATCTGATGCCATGACCAACAGGAAGTGGGTGAGACTGCAGTTCTCTTCTTTCATGGGATCTGATGCCATGACCAAAAGAGAGTGAGCAAGACTGCAGTTCTCTTCTTTCATGGGATCTGATGCCATGATCAACAGAGAGTGAGTGAGACTGCAGTTCTCTTCTTTCATGGGATCTGATGCTATGACCAACAGGATGTGAGTGAGACTGCAGTTCTCTTCTTTCATGGGATCTGATGCCATGACCAACAGAGAGTGAGTGAGACTGCAGTTCTCTTCTTTCATGGGATCTGATGCCATGACCAACAGGATGTGAGTAAGACTGCAGTTCTCTTCTTTCATGGCATCTGATGCCATGACCAACAGAGAGTGAGTGAGACTGCAGTTCTCTTCTTTCATGGCATCTGATGCCATGACCAACAGAGAGTGAGTGAGACTACAGTTATCTTCTTTCATGGGATCTGATGCCATGACCAACAGCTTGTGAGTGAGACTGCAGTTCTCTTCTTTCATGGGATCTGATGCCATGACCAACAGCTTGTGAGTGAGACTGCAGTTCTCTTCTTTCATGGGATCTGGTGCCATGACCAACAGAGAGTGAGTGAGACTGCAGTTCTCTTTTTTCATCTGATGCCACGACCAACAGTATGTGAGTGAGACTGCAGTTCTCTTCTTTCATGGGATCTGATGCCTGACCAACAGTATGTGAGTGAGACTGCAGTTCTCTTCTTTCATGGGATCTGATGCCATGACCAACAGGAAGTGAGTGAGACTGCAGTTCTCTTCTTTCATGGGATCTGATGCCATGACCAACAGGAAGTGAGTGAGACTGCACTTCTCTTCTTTCATGGGATCTGATGCCATGACCAACAGTTTGTGAGCAAGACTGCAGTTCTCTTCCTTCATGGAATCTGATGCTATGACCAACAGGTTGTGAGCAAGACTGCAGTTCTCTTCTTTCATGGGATCTGATGCCATGACCAACAGCTTGTGAGCAAGACTGCAGTTCTCTTCTTTCATGGGATCTGATGCCATGACCAACAGAAAGTGAGTGAGACTGCGGTTCTCTTCTTTCATGGGATCTGATGCCATGACCAACAGAATGTGAGTGAGACTGTAGTTCTCTTCTTTCATGGCATCTGATGCCATGACCAACAGAATGTGAGTGAGACTGCAGTCCTCTTCTTTCATGGGATCTGATGCCATGACCAACAGCTTGTGAGTGAGACTGCAGTTCTCTTCTTTCATGGGATCTGATGCCATGACCAACAGTTTGTGAGCAAGACTGCAGTTCTCTTTTTTCATGGGATCTGATGTCATGACCAACAGGAAGTAAGTGAGAACAATATTAGTGTGCTTCTCATGTAGGTCTATGTGTAGATTGTAAGTCATTCTCCATTTCCCCCCTCATTTGGTCCTGCCCTTCAATATCTTAGGTACATCATCATTTTGCATAGACTGCATTGCACTAATTAGTTTACCAGCTGGTATGCATAAATTCATTTCATGGTCACCAGAAATGTTGAACAGATCTTTAGCAAGACATTTTGGCTCTTTGGACAGTTGAAGGAAATGATGAATTTGCCAATAATGTAAGTGTCTATGTCCTTCCTCTGCCTAGCAGCTGACATCACATCATCAAGTCCACAGATTGTCAGATTCTGGCAAGTATGTATTCTTTTGTGAGCTAATACTATTAAATCTTAAAATTTCCGAGCAATGATTATTATTACCATGAAATCTTTTTGGACAAAAATGCCTTTCGCAAAGGCTATGAAAGTTACCTTGGAGCAGTTCAAAAGCCAGGATTATGTAGAGAAGCTCAAGTCTCAAATCACTTCTGATACTCTGCCTCCTCAAAATGAGGAGAGAATCACATTTCTTTTTGAGAAGATCAAAAACATATGATGGTATGTGTATTTATTCTACATGCATATGGTGCTACCCTTGACCTCCAATCCAGTACTATTTGTCTATCTCTGTGCCTTTGATTGTAACATTAGTATATGGTTTCAAGTCTTTTGTATGCATTTTCATATGTCCAGTAACTTGTTTTTGAATCTCAGCCAACACATAAACCCAAGCAGAAGTACTACACTGGCAGAATAGAAAATGGTGTTCTGGTATTTACTGCTAAGAATGTTTTTCTTTTTTTTCCCTTTGTTTAGGCCCCTTCATACTATTAAGTACATGGTAGGGCATTGTACACATAGTGTTGCCATGGCTTGGCTAAGCTAGGCTATGGCTAGGCTAAGTTGCCAGAGCTGGTTTTCAGCAATAGCTCAATAGCCATAGGTGATTATTTGGCTGCAAACTGGCTTAATAAGCCTGCTATAGCTGGCTATAGCCAATTTATCAGCAGCTCTGCCAGTGCACAACTGTTGCATGCATGCACCCACCTTGCCACCCACCACTTGACACCACCACTACCCATCACCACACACTACCTACCACTTGCACCACACACTGCTAGTGCTAGTGTTGTCAACAGCTAAGCTACTTGTTTTTGAAAAATCGCAATTTAGCTTCAAATAAAATAGATAAAATCTGAAAATATTTGAGCAGATAGATCTCTCCAATAGCCGATGGGTCCTCTGCAAACACTGAGCAATCTGGTCAGCTATATCTCATTGCTAACTGATCAGATGGCTTAGTGTTGGCAGGAGACCCATCGGCTATTGGGGGGATCTGTCTGCTCAAATATCTTCAGACTTTTATCTATTTTATTTGAAGTTAAATTGCAATTCTTTGAAAACAAGTAGCTTAGCTGTTGACATCACTAGATAGTTTTATGATGACAATTTGTCATCCAATCTAATCAATGACATGATGCCACGAGGATTGTCTGAGACAATAACAAAGTATAGTCTGGCAAAATGTGATTGAGTGGACAGTGCTAAGTCCAACAAATGAGACTCAGGCTTGAGATGACTTTGGTGGATGAGAGTGCTTGAACAACAACTTTGACAATCTCACCAGAACTTGTACTCCAGACCCCTATGCCTAGACCTTTGTACAACCACCCCATGGCTTACCCAACCAGTCCTTCCATAATGGATCCCCTAAGCCCCTATGCATATTGGTATGTCATCCAGTGTCCATAGGCCTCCAGATAAAATATAGAGAAAATAAGTAGAGTTGTAACATGACCCCCCTTAAGGCTTCATGTCCTGGGAAGCCATGTTGGTCATAAATGAATTAATCTGAGCTCCTAACAAACTCATGCCACACATCTCCTTTGGCATATATATCTTTCTGGTTGCCTTTCTACCATTGCCAGTTTTGTTTGAGCTTGTCCAAATATTCTCACTCAAACTTGCCATCCTCCCATCCATACAGCCACTTTGTGATAGGAATTGCCATGTGGTTCTGCCATTTGCAGAAACTAGCACTTATGTCATGCACATTGACCATCTGTCTGGGTGCGCTAGGGTTTGTTTTATGAAACTTCTGAACTTCCTTCTTGGCGTTGTCCAGATTTTCTGCTGGTTCCCATGTGGACTCCTTGACAGGATAGTTTTTCCACTTGACAAGGTATTCCAAACATCCACCACCACACCCACTGACTTGACTATCCATGACCTCCTCCACCTCATATTTGTTGTCCTGAGACTCCTCAACCATCTGCACCTCCTTGTGTGAAACAGCCTTTTCCTTCTGTCCAGGGAACACTGGCTCCTTATATGGTTTAAGATGGATCTCATTGAACACATTGTAGATTTTCCAGGATGCTGGGATCTTCAACTGATATGCTGACTGTCCAACCTTCCAATGGTCCCACAAATTTGCCATCTAACTTCTTTGTTAATCAAGAGTAGGGAGGTTCACCATGCTGAGGTAGACTTTATTGCCAGGTTGATATTGACATGCTGGTGCCTTTGACTTGTTGTACTTCTGCTTCATGGTTTTGGCAGCATTTTCCAGCGATGCAGTGTTGTCCACATGAATTCCCTCGACTTGTTTTGCCAGATCTTTGACTGCTACCACCTTTGGGACATATGTCAGATTTAACCCTTTATAAGGGTGCTGCCCATAGTTCATGAAGAAGGGGAATATCTTGTTGCTGAGTGTACTTGATTGTTATGACAAAATTGTGTGATGGCCAATCACTCCAATTGTTCTGTCAGTGATTGACAAACATGGTAAGGAACTCCTTGACTGTTTGATTGACTTGCTCCATCTGTCCATTGGTTTGGGGGTGATATGCCATTGAATGATTTGCCTTAATCCCCAGCATTCCATACAGATCATCCATGAACTTGGAGACAAACTGTGGTCCACTATTGCTGATAATTTTCTTAGGCAGTCCATGTTTCCTGAAGACATTATTCTGGAATAAGGTTGCAACTCCCTGCAACTTGATGGTGGATGTGGTTGGCAAGAAGTAGGACTTTTTTGTAAACTGGTCCACAATTACTAGGACCATGTCATTCCCTTTTGATTCTGGCAATGGGCCGATCAAATCCATGGAGATGACCTCCCATGGTGCATCTGGGACTTCATTAGGATGTAGAGGGGCCACTTGAGCCTGCCTATCTGGGTTTGCCTTTTGACAAGTTTCACATCCAGTGATGTAGTTCTGTATGTCCTTTTGCATCTGTGGCCACCAAAAATCCCTAGTTACTATTTTGACTGTTTTATCTATCCCTGGATGTCCCAGTACTTTACACTCCCCCACATATCCTATTGGACTCCGATCAGACTCCTTCAAGTCTGATCAGACTGTCTAAGACTAAGATAGTCTTATCAGACTCTGGTCAGACTCCGATCAGACTCTGATTGGACTCTGACTGACAAACTGAATAATTAACTGCAGAGAAGAAATTTGCCCTGTCTGGTCAGACTCTGGTCAGACTCCAATCAGACTCTGATTGGACTCTGACTGACAAACTGAATAATTAACTGCAGAGAAGAAATTTGCCCTGTCTGGTCAGACTCTGGTCAGACTCTGACTGACAAACTGAATAATTAACTGCAGAGAAGAAATTTGCCCTGTCTGGTCAGACTCTGGTCAGACTCCAATCAGACTCTGATTGGACTCTGACTGACAAACTGAATAATTAACTGCAGAGAAGAAATTTGCCCTGTCTGGTCAGACTCTGGTCAGACTCCAATCAGACTCTGATTGGACTCTGACTGACAAACTGAATAATTAACTGCAGAGAAGAAATTTGCCCTGTCTGGTCAGACTCTGGTCAGACTCCAATCAGACTCCAATCAGACTCTGATTGACAAACTAAATAATTAACTGCAGAGAAGAAATTTGCCCTGTCTGGTCAGACTCTGGTCAGACTCCAATCAGACTCCAATCAGACTCTGATTGACAAACTAAATAATTAACTGCAGAGAAGAAATTTGCCCTGTCTGGTCAGACTCTGGTCAGACTCCAATCAGACTCCAATCAGACTCTGATTGACAAACTAAATAATTAACTTGTAGAGAAGAAATTTACCCAGTCTGATCAGAACAACTGACAACCTAATTAATGTTACAAAGTATGTATGTTACAACTAAATTACTCATTTTCACTATCACTATTCTCTCTCTCCACACTTTTCTCACCCTGCTTCTGCTTTTCAATCACATTCCTTGTGTGATAAAATAGCATGGTATGTGTTACAGTTCTCTCTTTGTTTCATCTCTTTGTTTCTGTGAACCATTTCATATTCATCACAGTTGCACTTTACACAGTTTGGACGCTATCTCCTTTTATAACTACCTTCACATTTCCTTTCCTAGGTAGTCATAGCCTCGTTCCCTTTACAAATTCCTCTGTCCTCTAATCGTATATAAACCCCATGTACAGTAGAGTAAACCCAGTTCCAACTTAGACAAGTTTTGCTCTCAACATCGATTGACTTCAACGCTTCTCTTTCTCATCGCTCTCAAGACCTTCGTCATCATTTGACTTAGTGTCTGAATTCTTTGTCCAGTGGCTGGGAGCAGACCAAGACTCTGCTTGTCACTGTTGACTTAGAACGAACCAAAGACGAGGGCATTGTCCGTAACAGTATGCATTAACCAGTTAAAGTTAGCTGGCACCATTCTCTTCAAAATTGACTCAAACCCCCCTATCCAAGCATTCAATTGCTCACATGCCTGGGTATTGAAGGCATGCTTATAATAAAGCTGGCCATGCTTGTCCCTTCCAGAAACAACAAGATTTGGTGCTGAACCATCAAGTGGTGCAGGATTGCACCATGTTTGGCATAGCATATCATTCTTGCTGTGATTCTTGTAATGGTACAAGTCAACAATGAAATGGGTGGTATTCTTCCATATGTCCCACTGACCCCTACTGATGCATGATCTCAACAGAATACATGCCTTGTCTATGCACACATATGATGGTCTGGACTCTTCTGTTGGGTAAATCTCTTCCAGGTAATCCAGTATTTGTGTTGGTGACTCTGATTTGGCAAACTTGGTCCATGCAATTACCACTCCACATGGTGCACATACAGTCTCAACACAATAAAACCTTGGAGAATTAAAGTAATTCTTCTGCTGTTGTCTCACAGGAGTAGCCTGATCATGAGGCTGTTGATTCTGTTGGACCTGTGGAAGCCAAGGCAGGTTCTCTCCAGGATGCCTCAATACTCTCTTTGCACCTCTCAGTGCCTGCTGTGAATGACTCTCAGCATGTCTTCTCCATTGCTCTTGATGTTGCAAGCATGACAGTGTTCCTGTCAGCTTTTGTCTTGCACAGTCCATGACATGACATCTATTACCATGCTCTGACTCATGATAAGCACAAAATACACCACCCCTATAATTTGCAAGGTCATCTTCACACTTATCATATGCACAATGCTGAAAAACAATCAGTGATGCTCACATGTTGTGCAAGTGCTATACATACATTTGGTCCCATCACTATACCATCCACAACTACCATCTTCACAGGTGCCCTGTCCACATCCATGTCCTCTGCATCATTACTTTGGACATGGTTGCAGGTGGTTTATGGCAGCAGTTGTGGGCAGTTGAGTCGCAGCCAGTGATGGGTGGGCAGTTCATTGACGTGGGGTTGTGGGTGTGTGGCATTGGTCGGGTTGCAGTGGCAATGCATGGGGTTGTGTGTGGCAGCAGTGGCAGGCAGTTGGATAGAGGACAGTGGCAACACTTTACACTCCCCCACGTGTCCTTGTGGACTCCTTGTAGACTCCCGGACTCCTCAGGACTCCTCAGGACTCCCTGTAGACTCCTGGTAAATTGACATAAAATGAGCCTTTCAACCAGGAGTGGACAAGGAGTCCTTGTGGACTCCCTGTTCACTCCCTGTTCACTCCTCATTGACTGCAAAAAAGCAAAAAATGCCAGGAGTTGTCCAGCCAGGAGTGAACTGGGAGTCCTTGTGGAGTCCTGCTCACTCCTTGTTCACTGCTGCAAAAAAGTAGTAAGTAAAAATGCAAGGACTGGACAGGAGTCCCTGTGGAGTCCTGCTTACTCCCTGCTCACTTGTCATCACTGCAGCAATGGCAACAAAAATCTGTTAATGTCACATAACAAATCTCAACAACTACAACTACACTATTCCAAACCATCATCATCTGCATTAATACCAACACCATCACCACCACCATCACCATCCACCTGTGGCCCCTTTTTTCCCTCTCTGATTGTTTGTTGATGACATGTCTTGTGTGATAGAAGAGCATAGTATGCAGGAACCAGTTAAAATTTCCACTGGTCATCCTTTTCAATATTTGCTCATATCCACCTAGCCATGCATTCAATTGTTCACATGCCTGTGTATTGAAGGCACGCTTGTAATAAAGCTCTCCCTGAGCTGTTCTTCCTGCAATAACCAGGTTTGGAGCAGAACCATTCATAGGGGCAGGATTGCACCACTCCCGACACAGTTGGTCTGTTGCTCTGTGGTTGGAGTAGTGATATGTATCAACTATAAATCTAGTTGTATTCTTCCATTCTTCCCATTTTCCATTTGTTAGACAGCTTCGAAGAACTAAACAGGCCTTGTCAATGCAAACATAATCAGGCCTGGACTCGGAAGTGGGATAAACTTTCTCCAAAAAACCCATGATATTTCCAGGTGACTCTGACTTTGCAAATTTTGCCCAAGCTACAACAACTCCACAGGGTGCACATATGGTTTCTACACAGTAGAATCTTGGTGGAGTAAAGGAATTTCTTGCTGTATGTGTAGTTTGTTCTTCATCATGTGGATGCACATTATTGTCTGACTGAGGCATCCATGGCCATGTCTCATCTGGCCTTCGTAGTGCTCTCCTAAAACCTCCAATGCCTGTTGTCTGTGATTCCTTAAATACATTTGCCAAGTACCTTGGTGTTGTTCACAGGCTTCAGTTCCTTGTACCTTTGGATTGGAACAGTTTGCAACATGGCAAAGACCACCATACAAATGTTCATGAAAAGCACAATACATGCCACCTCTTGAATTTTGCAGGTCACTGATGCAGTCTTTATAGGCACAGTGTGAATGGCCCATGACAATGCCATCCAGAACAACCATTGTCACAGGTGCATTTTCTGTATCTGTACTTGGACTACCTGGCTCATTTTCTACATTGGTTTCACCTTGGAGAACTTCATCCATTCCCACCATGCCTGATATGTCATTAGATAAGATGACATCAGCAGATTCCTTATATTTGTGTGTACATTCTTCACAAGTATGTTGTTCAGCAGCCCTGATAATTCCATCCTCACCAAGGGTTTTAAATGCCTCTCTTGTGACCTCATCTATTGACAGACCATCTTGCAATGTGAGGTTTATGTTTAAGTTTGAAGCAATGAAACATATAGACTCTTGGACAAATGCTTGCCAGATCTGACGTCTTGACACTTTCCCCAGATGACTCAGTCCATCATTGCAGAAATCTGAAAATGCAGCTGCAGATGCATGGAAAGTGTATATGCCACTCAGCACAGCTGAAGTAAATCTGCGATCAACCCACAAATTTCTTCCAATCTTGACATACTTAGCAGCATTGAGATATACCCGCTCATGTCTATTCCCATTTGCTATAGGTGCCCTCTCATGATCAGCATAGCACAGTGTTTTGCACTCTTTGCAATACCCTGACAAGACAGGTACTTTTTCATAAGAAATGAAGTTCTTAATGAGTCGCACATGTGGAACATCTCGCTGTCTTGTCCATTGATATAAAGCATTTTTATTGCAAGCATGTGTCTGACAAACTGCTCTTCCTGGACAAAGAATGTGAACAGGCTGTATTTCCTCTTGTGAAACAGGCTTTAAATTACCCTTGAATTTTCCATTTGTTTTGCATGGGTACAAGTCAAGAAGTCTTGCAAGTGCATCAATTTTGAGACCATGAGCAATGGCAACTTTTTTCTTATCTGTAATGCCACTATGCAAGTCTGATGCCTTCAACAAGTGGCTGCTTGTCTCTTTGAGCCTGTCATTCAGTGCATATCCCAGACATCTAATCCAACCTGTTGCTACTGTGCTCCTCCTCCTTTGCCCCTTTGGACTCCTTTGACAAAAGTGTAGACTAAGCAGATCAACATTCTCTATAGTAGTGAAGAGGGTCATTAACACCACTGATAATGTTACAGTGGAGCTAAAGTGATCCTCAACAAATTTATTGAACACCTTGAATGTGATATCAGGGAAAGGTTGCTCTCCCTGTGCAGCAACAGCAGGAACATAGCATAGCATCACAATGATGACCATCATCCAAGTAGGGAACTGAAAAAAGACATGCATAGGACTACCTAATTTCAAAAACACAACACATAGGTACAATTCAATGCTTACTTAGCCTTCCTCTTGTGGCTCTTCTTTGTGGCCAATTGAGATGGCCCTTCACCCTTGTCCACATTGTCCCTCTTGTTCTTACCCTTCTCCCCCTTTCCCCTTCTTCTCTCTTTCTCATCTTTAAGATCAGCAAAGTTATAAGTAGCCTTCCTCTTGCCCCAAACCTCTGTGTCTGTGGGGCTACCAACTTCATTCTCCAGCCACTCCTTGAGCACAGGGAAATTATTGATATCAGAAAATGCAGGAACCACATAAGCAAACCAGGTTGACTTGGATGCAAAAAGTTCAATGATAGTGATTGCAGTAGGCCTCTTTCCAGGCCAGGTCCCACCCCCACCTTCTGATCCAATGCCTGCTGAGCTTCCAGGCACCCTTTGTATCTGGCATAGTACTGCCTGATCCCAAGAGCCTTAGAGCTCACCTCCCTTGTCAATTGCTCAGGAATGTTGAGCAATGTAATAAGTTCATTTTTGGAGTGCTCTGCACCTGTAGATTTTTTTTTTTTTTTTATTTTTCCTACTTGTACACTCACAGGAGGCTCAGACCTGCCTTGAGCTTGAGGGGTGTAGGCCATCTCAGTGTCTAACTCCTGTATGGCTTTTAGCTCTCAGAAATGTCAGATATAATTTTTACTTACAGCACAGATGGTCACAGTAGGTTTTCCATCAAGAATTATCCACTCAAGTTCTTCATCATCAATAAAGGCACTGCTGAAAGGGCCTTTGATACTCCACAATCCATCTTCTACCACATATATAATCCTGTTTTGTGCTACAGCAAGTCAATATCATGGTTTTTGAAAATGCAAGCAAAATCACTCACCTTCAATGTAAGGAGCCCTCTTACCAAGACTTGTTAAGACAGGGCCCAATGTTGGGCAGACAGCTATCTTAAAAACCATCCTGGGAGCAGTATCCCAGGATCCTTAACCAGGGCATCATGCACCCTGATGATCCCCTTACCAGAAACAGTTGGCAGGGTAAGATCTTCTGTGTCTCCAAGGTTGAAGACATTCCCTAAGGCATTGCCCCTTAGAATACCTCCAGTGGTGCGAGAGGAGCCTTCCAGTGCAGGCATGGGTCCTATTTCTTATTCATGTCAGAGACTTGTAGTAGTACATAAATAAGACTCCATCTTACCATCATCCTGATCAAAAAATATATTCCCACCAATCTGTGCCTTTCAGTCAGTTAGGGAAAAGATGGGCATCAATTTGATGCTATCAACTAACCTCCTTTATTGATCTGAATTTTCATCCTGTTTCCAGCCTTCAGAAATATAATTATGAATATGCCTATTCAAACTGACCTCATCCCCAATATCATCTTGCACACCCAAACTCTCCATGTCAAGATCTCTCACATCATGCTCCTGATCATTGCTACTTCCATCATCATCACTAACATCCCTCTTGTCACCATCATTGCTGGTGTTATTGACTGAACCTTCTCAAATGAGTTTCTCACAAGAAGGCAACATGACATACTTGACTCCTCACTACTTTCCTCCAAGTCATCTTGTCGAATACGAGTTGATTGAATTTGGGCTGCCTTTGATGGGGCAAAGGAAATAGCAGACTTGCGAACACGTGCAGGTGGTGCAACAGGTACACCACTGTCCTCAAGTACTTGTTCAGCCCTACAAGAAACATTGTACATAACTGTACAATGTAGGTATAACATTATAGGTATGACTTACGGTGTGTTCTGAGTTGGTGCCATAATGGCATCTTCAGCAGCTCGAGCAGCTGATGTTTTCCTAGTGGATCTGGTTTAGCCCAGTTAGCTATGAGCTTGGGGGGTGGGTTGCTGCTTACCTGAGGGGCAGGAATATTTGCAGGCGAGTGGTGGGAACAAATCAGTGGTGGGCGCAAATCGTGGCAGTGGGAATTGTTGGTGGGCGCAAACAGGTGTGGTGGCAATGCAGTTAGCTACGGGCTTGCCGAGGGGGTGGGCTGCTGCTTACCTGAGGGCGGGAATATTTGCAGGTGAGCAGTGGGAACAAATCAGTGGTGGGCGCAAATCGTGGCAGTGGGAATTGTTGGTGGCGCAAACGGTGTGGTGGCAATGCAGTTAGCTACGGGCTTGCCGAGGGGGTGGGCTGCTGCTTACTGAGGGGCGGGAATATTTGCAGGTGAGCAGTGGGAACAAATCAGTGGTGGGCGCAAATCGTGGCAGTGGAATTGTTGGTGGGCGCAAACGGGTGTGGTGGCAATGCAGTTAGCTACGGGCTTGCCGAGGGGTGGGCTGCTGCTTACCTGAGGGGCGGGAATATTTGCAGGCGAGCAGTGGGAACAAATCAGTGGTGGGCGCAAATTGTGGCAGTGGAAATTGTTGGTGGGCGCAAATTGTGGCAGTGGGAATTTTTGGTGGGCGCAAACGGGTGCGGTGGCAATGTGGTTAGCTACGGGCTCACCGAGGGGGTGGGCTGCTGCTTACCTGAGGGGCGGGAAAATTTGCAGGCGAGAGGTGGGACGAATTGGTGGTGGGCTCGAATCGTGGCAGTGGGAATCGTTGGTGGGTGCAAACAGGTGCGGTGGAAATGCAGTTAGCTACAGGCTCGGGGGGTGGGCTGCTGCTTACCTGAGGGGCGGGAACAGTTCCAGGCGAGCTGCTGGGGCTGCGCTAGCCTCCTCATCGAGCACGTCGGCTCGACGTGCTTTCTTGCAGTCCTTCTTCAGACTCTTGATGGATGCTGTTGATTTTGTCCGTTTGCGAGTCGAACGGGGAGGCGGGGAGTGTGGGGCAGCGGCCATATGTGCTGAGCGAGTCATGGGCATGTGGGAGACGAGGCGCACAGCAGTTGTGACCGTGTAACGCAGTTGTGACAATGTGAAAGCTGTGGCGCGGCGAGCGGCGGATTTGGGCGACGTGGCTGTGGCGAGCGGAGTGGCGGGGCTTGCCGCGGGCGTCTAGTGAGGTGCGAGGGGCGGTGGGCAGTCCGTGGTCGAATCGATGGCCAGTGCGAGTGGACTGGCTGGTTTCGTTGGGTTAAAACGAGGTTATTTCCTGGAAAAGTTTGTTAGTTGGATGCATAAACAAAAATAAATACATACCGGGGGCCCAGACGAAACGTTCGTCTGGGCCCGGGAGGTGTTTCGGGTGCGGGCGAACGGCAAAGTGGTGTGACGGGCCGATGCTGATGCGTGTGACGTGGCAGTCGTTGGTGACCAGCGAGTGGTGTGACGTGCAACGGCGGTGATGGTGAGCAACGATGGTGGATGTGGACGACGTTGGCATGGTCAACGGGTGGGTGACGGTGACGGTGACGATGGGGCGGCGACGGTGGCGTGTGACGCGGTGGTCGCAGCTCGCACGGCAGTGGCAAGTGTGACAAGCTACCCACATGACAGCACGTGATGATCAACAACACGTGTCACACAGGTGCAGCTGTGTCATGTGACAATCAACAATGCTCAGATATATAATCTGGGCATGTTTACACTGATAAACAGGGAGTCCTTGCACTCCTTGTGGACTCCTGATAGAGGGAGTCCAGAGGAGTCCCGGGATTTGTCAGGAGTCCACCAGGAGTCCACTGGGAGTCCTGGCTCACTCCTGGCACATTTTGGGTGGGGATGAGGGGTCTTCTGGGGAGGTGGGAGTCCAGGAATTTCCCTCTGGAGTCCCGGGAATTCCCGGGAGTGGTCAGGAGTCCTCAGGAGTCCACAAGGAATACGTGGGGGACAGTAAAGACCTCATGAAGTGGCAGTTGTGAACCTTTCTTTCATGAACTTTTTTTTCTGCTGATGCCCATGCAGACTCAACAGCTGCACATTTTCTGTTATGCTGAACAAAATCACCAGAACACTTGTCAATGAAATTGATGAGCTAAAGTTCTGCTCAATAAAAGTGCTGAATGCCCTGAATGTTATGTCTGGGAATGGCCTCTCATTCACTGGAGCTGCAGAGACCAAGGGAATAAATAGTAGCATGGCCAGTATCCCCCATAATTCATGTAGACCTTGGAACATGAAAATCAACCTGCATAGTCTAAAAAGAAAGCCAATACTGTTACATTGAACTACAGAACTCCATTCATTTACATATCTGCTTACATCTTTCCCTTGCTCCTAGTCAAGTGCTTCTTTGAGCTTAGGTCATCCTTCTTCTCTTTCTTCTTCTTCTTCTTGTCATTCTCATCCTCCTTTGCTTTACCCTTGCCCTTTGCTTTAGCTCTTTGATTCTTGTCATCCAACCAGTTCTTCAGGTCTTTGAAGGAATGTGAAGTTTTCTCTTCCCCCCAAATCTCAACATCTGGAAGTGCATCCTCCTCATCATTCAACCACTGTTGCATCTCAGGATACTTTGGAACTCTGCTAAATTGCTTCTTGAGATGCTCATGCCACATGGTTTTGCCAATAAACAACTCCACAATTTCTGTGTCAGATGGCTTTTTTATCTCCCATGCACCTGTAGTGGCCATACTCTCTGAGAGTGACAGGGCTCTAAGGCAGGCCTGATATTTTGAATAATATAAGCGCAGTCCTGCATCAGTCTTGCTAGCAGCATCCCTGAGCAAGTGGCTAGGGATGTTTAACAATGCCACAAGTTCCCTCTTGTAGCCAGCACCTGGCTGAACAGCGGGCTGAGAAGGTGCAGGAGCACCAGATGACTTGGCCTCAGAATCTGTGACCAAAGGTGTGAGTTCACTTTCATTCTCCTGAATAGAGTAATTTCAGTCACATTTCTATTTGAACATGAACAGTTACACACCAAGGCAACATAAAGGATATATGTCCCACTTTCTCTTTCCCAGGAAATTGGATCATTACCTTCCAATGCAACCTTGAAGCTGCCTTTGACACTCCAATCACCATCTTCATACACAAAGATCCTCTTACCTGTAAAACAAAGTGATTATGACAGGTAAAGGAAATGAATGAACCACTTACTTTTGACAGGTGAATAGAGCTTTGCGAATTGAGTCAGGACTGGGGTCAGTGTTCCCTTCACCTTTACCCTTACTGTCATTTGAGCCTTCTTGGAAGAAGGATCATCTCCAAGACTGAAAACCTTGATTTTCCCATCCAATGATCCAATGTCACTTTGTAAGGCATCCTCAGCATCCCCAACATTAAAAACATTACCATGGGCCTTTCCACGAAAAAGGCCTCCTGTGGTGCGAGAAGCACCTTGAAGATCTGAAGGATTTGCCATGTGAGCTATAAATTAGCTATTGAATGATTTTAAGATAACTCACCTTCACCTTGACCAAATAAATTGGCAGGGGAACCCCAATCAACCTTGTCAATGTAAAGAACATTATTAAAAAGCCAACATCATAAGAAATACCTCAAATCCCCCATTTCCCCCATTATCCTCATTATCCTTCTCTGAGATAGTAACCTGAACCAAATTATGGCTGGATGTTGCTAATTTATACATAAAACATACCTGAGACAATCCAACTATGTTGGCTGCTTCTTCCTTCTCCTCAGGAGTATCAATCTGCCCAACTATGAATAAAGTCCTTATTTAACTGGATATGGCTGTCACCTTGGACTTTCCACTTTCTGCCTCACTTTCACTCTTCTCAGCACTCTTGCTCACCTCACTCTCCTCTTCTTCACTTGCACTGCTGCTGCTGGATTGCTCATACTCACTCCCACTGCTTCCCTCATCTTCAGAAGGTAGGGCTTCAATTTGTTAGTGGAAGGTACTACTGACTTACACTAATAATAGTAATTACCTTGCATTTCTTGAGTACGTTGCACACGTCCTGTTGACTGGCTTGGTTTGGTCTTCAAAAATGCAACTGTTGCTGAACGTGGTCGCTCAGGTGGAGCAACAGTAATACCACTGCTTTCAAGGACTTGCAAGGCACTGGAGACATTAGTTACATTTAAATATTTTATAATAAATAAATAGATATATGATAAGTAGAGGGTACGTAGGCAGCAAGGGCAGTAGAGTGGTTGCATGGTGGGGCAACAGTTGACATAGGAGGGCAAGGAGGCATTTGGTGTTTGCGAGGTTGTGAGGGTGGGGTGATGGTTGACGTAGGAGGGTGAGGTGGCGTTTGCGAGATTGCGAGGGTGGGGGCAAGGGTTGATGTAGGAGGGAAGGCGGCACAACATGGTGTTTGGGAGGGCGAGGCGGCGTTTGCAAGGTTGCGAGGGTGGGGTGATGGTTGACGTAGGAGGGCAACATGGCATTGGCGACGTGGTGTTTGCAAGGTTGCGAGGGCGGGGCGATGGTTGATGTAGGAGGGTGGGACAACAATTGACGTAGGAGGGCGAGGCGGCATTTGCGAGGTTGCGAGGGCAGGGCGACAGTTGGCGTAGGTGGGTGGGGCGATGTTTGACATGGGAGGCGTTTGTGAGGTTGCGAGGGTGGGGTGACAATTGACATAGGAGGGCGAGGCGGTGTTTGCAAGGTTGCGAGGGTGGGGCGACGGTTGACATAGGAGGGTGACAGCGTCAGGTGGCAGTGGTGTGCAGTGGTGGCAAGGGCAGGGCAATGGTTGATGTAGGAGGGCGACGAGGTGTTTGCGAGGGTGGGGCAATGGTTGATGTAGGAGGGCAACGAGGTGTTTGCGAGGGCGAGGCAGTGTTTGCAAGGGCAAGGCGGCATTTGCGAGGTTGTGATGGCAGGGCAACGGTTGACATAGGAGGGTGAGTAACATTTCCGAGGGCGAGGTGGCATTTCCGAGATTGTGAAGGCAGGGCGACAGTTGACATAGGAGGGCAAGGAGGTGTTTTCGAAACCCATACATGAGGAAGGTTTGACAAAAAGGAGAAATTACTTATGCGGCGAGAGCGCCCCCACTTGTTTCAGCTCTGGAGGCAGTCTCGTCTTCACGAGTATGGGCAGCAGAGGTTTTTCTGCAAAAATGAGTGAGTTTGTTAGATAAAAAAAGAAGACCACGCACCGTATACCCTTGCCCTTCGATGCAACAGGCATCTCCTCTTCATCTCCATCCTTCCGCTGCTTCTTTGTGGCTCTCTTCTTGGCCGATCAGTCGGATGCTGCTGATATGGCCCGTTTCCTACCACTCCTCGACTTGGGTGGTGATATGGTGGTGATGCTGGGCTGCGACCGGGTGCGAGTCATGGCGACAGTGGGATTGAGCAAGGGTGTGACCTGTCATGGTGAACGTTATGTGAGGAGGCTGTGCGGAGTCCACATGGAATATTCTGCACGGCCATTCCGCGGAAATTCCGCATTCCGTGCACATTCCATGCGGAATGGATGAGGAACGGACATGGAGCCACACTGCCAAATGCAGCACAAAGGTCAAATGCACGGAATGGTGTGGATTCCGCACAGATTCCACGCAGTATTGGGGGGGGAGTGTAAAGTACTCCAAATTTGTGGGACCACTGGAAGTCATGAAGAAAATTGGGCAATCAGCGTACCAGTTGAAAATTCCAGCATCCTGGAAAATCTACAATGTGTTCAATGAGATCCACCTCAAACCATATAAGGAACCAGTTTTTCCTGGTCAGAAGGAAAAAGCAGCCTCATGCAAAGAAGCACAGATGGTCAAGGAGTCACAGGACGACAAGTATGAAGTAGAAGAAGTCATGGACAGCTGTGTCAGTGGGCGTGGCAGTGGATGTTTAGAATACCTCATCAAGTGGAAAAATTATCCAGTCGAGGAGTCAACTTGGGAACTGGCAGACAATCTGGGAAATGCCAAAAGGAAAGTTCAGAAATTCCACAAGGCAAATCCCAGTGCACCCCAGCGAATGGTCAATGTGTGCAACATCAGCACTAGTTTTCAGAAATGGCAAAACCACATGGCAATCCCAATTGCTAAACAGCTGTATGGGTGGGAGGATGGCAAGTTTGAGCACAAATACCTAGAAAAGCTCAAACAAAACTGGCAATGCTGGAAGGGTGACTGGCGCAATATATATGCCAAAGAAGATGTGCAGCATGAGTTTGTTAGGAATTCAAAATGATTTTACAACATGCGTGGCTTCCTGGGACGTGAAGCCTTAAGGGGGGGGTCATGTTACAACTCTATCTATTTTTCCTTATTTTTCTATATTTTATCTGGAGGCCTACAGATGCTGGAAGGTATACCAATACACATAGGGGCTTGAGGGGATCTGTTATGGAAGGATTGGTTAGGTAAGCCATGGGTGGCTGTACGAAGGTCTAGGCATAGGGGTCCAGATGAGTCTGGCTATGGAGGGGTCTAGGCTGTTGCTGTGCGTGCATAGCCTTGGAGGCAGTGTAGTGTGTGTGCACAGACCATGGACAAAAGGTATATAAGGAGGGTGTATCCGTAGGTAGGAGTCCTAAGACTCTAGATAGTTTGCTCTTACCCAGCTTACTGGTCTATTGTGTTGAATCTACTCTTTTCCTCTCTCCCTTTGTGAGACCTGTGGTTGTGTGGGATTAGTCCTAACATTTGTCAGCTTCTGATTGTCAGAATTTTGGGTTTGGAATCTTGATGATGAGGGGTTTGTTGTTTTCAGCTGATGTAGATGGTTTTTTGCAGCAGCGGAGGTGATTGTAGCAGTTGTGGCATTTGTGGTGGTGTCTGTGGTGGGGATTGTTGGGGAGATGGTGGTAATGGTATTGATTCTGGTTCTGTTTCTATGTGCAGAGGGGGAACTGGCTGCCCTGGTGGTGTGGGCATTATGGTTTGCGAGCTGGTTACTCCTGACTCCCCCTCAGTTTGGAAACTGCTAATTGTTGTTGTTTTCTGAGCTTCTATGGTAGTATTAATAAATGTGAAATTCCTTGATACTTTAATCATCTTTATATTAGTGTTGTAATACCTTATAGATTTTGATCCATCTCTGAAACCTGTTAGTGTCATTTTCTTTGATCGTGCACTCAGCTTTGATATGTTTTGTGATTCGTCAAGTACCCATACATTGCTTCCAAATTCTTGTAGGTGGGATACATCAGGTTTGATACCATACCAGGCTTTGTAGGGTGTTTTCCATTCAGTGCTTTGGTTGGTGCGCAGTTTCTAAGGTAAATGGTGTGAGCAACAGCTTTGTCCCATAGAAAAATTGGCAATTTTTCATGATTAACATTGCACATGCTAATTCTAGTAGCGTCCTATTGAATCATTCTGCTATTCCATTTTGGGATGGTGAATATGGTGCCATTTGTTACAGTTCTCTTTTTGTTTCATCTTTCTGTCTCAGCGGACTGTCTCATATCTATCATTACTACTCATGAACTGCGCATTGTACAGCCTGGACACTATCTCCTTTTGTAGTTACCTTCACATTTCCTTTCTCATGTAACCACAGCCTTATTCCCTTTTATACTTTCCCTTGTTCTCTAAGCATATATAAACCCATGTACTGTAAAGTAACCTCAGTTCCAACTTAGACAAGTTTTGCTCTCAACCTCACTTGACTTCAACAGTCTTTTCTCTCATCATTCTCCAGACCTTTGTCATCATTTGACTTAGTGTCCACACTCTTTGTCCAGTGACTGGGAGTGGACCAAGACTCTGCTTGTCACTGTTGACTTAGAAACAAACCATGATGAGGGCATTGTCTGTAACACAAGTTGAAACTCAGGAACTGCTCAGTGCATCGTCACTAGCCAGACACCATTGATACCAGAACCTCCCAGATCAGACCACTGAATGACTCTGTTTGTTACAGACAGAACTACCTTAACTGAAGAGAATCTGACAGTGCAGCAAGGACCCTGAATGATCTAGATAAAGTTAAAGTGGGTGGAGAGATTGACATCCCTGCCTACATTCAGAAGTTCAGATTGCTCATACACTCCACCAGAATTACAGGATTTATGGTGCAGTGCATTTACTTCTGTAAAGGACTCCCTGCATCAGTAGCAGCAAAAATCATCAAAAAACCTGCAGTTGTCAATATGGAAACAGCCTATGATGCTGTGGAGCACCTGCATAATGCTTGGGAAACCCTTAAATTGATGAACCAATCATCTGGATCAGGAGATACAAAGGGGCATTTCAAATTTAATTGAAACCAAAGGCCCTTGACATCTGGATCAAAGGGAATCAATGCTGTAAGCACAGGATGTCTGTCAGATGCCCAAAAGGAGGAATATCGGAAAACTGGCAAGTGTTTCTGATGTGGCACACAGGGACACATATCCAGGGATTGCCCAAACAAGGGGAATGCCCAAATGTTGTCCTACAAGCCCCCCCCCCCCCCTCTACAGAATCGCGCAATTAGGGCAATAGAGGAAACAACCTCAAATGAATTGGCTGCCCAATGCATCAGGGCCTTGTTGAAAGAACTTCCTGATGAAGAACACAAAACTACCCTCCAAGAACTCAAGTCCAAGGGTTTTTAAGAAGGAGATGCCAGAAAGTGGTTGATGCCTCCAGTACCATTGAACAGTTAGCACTCGACTCTGTAATTGTAAATTCCAATAATAACAAACTAATTTCCATTACTGTGCAAATTACCCATAAACCCACTGATATATCTGCTCTCATTGATTGTGGAGCAGAAGGAAACTTCATTGATGAACAAATATTGAAAGATCTACCAAATGAACTCTTGAAACAACCAATCAGAGTCAAAAACGCTGACAGAACAATCAATCAGAACAGACTGATCACCCATTGCACCTGTCTTACCTATTCCATCAAAGGAAGGGTGTACAACAACTGGTTATGAATCACCAACCTAGGTGATCAGGCAATAATCTTTGGAATACCCTGGTTAGAACAACATAATCCTACTATTGACTGGTGAAAGAAAACTCTCCAAATGGACAATAATTTAGAAGATGCCAAACCTATTTAATGCATGGCATTAGATACCCAACAATGGGGAGAAGATGAATATTGGATCAGGGTAAAAACATCAGTATCACAGGTGCTTGAACAGCAAGCAAAACAAGATGAATTGCCAACTGTTTTACCTTCTGAGTACATACACTGGCAAGCCACCTTTGAGAAGAAAGCATCAGAACTTCTCACCCATGGGATCATGGAATCAAACTCAAAACAGGATTTACACCAAAAGCCAGCAAGATATATCCATTATCACTAAAAGAACAGTCAACACTTGATGAATGGATTAAAGAACAACTAAACAAAGGATACATTTGACCATCTAAATCACCACAAGTGTCACCATTTTTCTTTGTCTCTAAAAAAGAGAGTGGCACACTTTGGCCTTGTCAGGATTATCAATATCTAAACAAATGGACCATCAAGAATGCTTATCCACTACCCTTAGTCTCTGATTTAATGACAAAACTAGAAGGCACAAATTACTTCACTAAACTTGATTTGCACTGGGGATATAACAACGTCTGAATCAAGGAAGGTGATGAGTGGAAAGCAGAATTCATAACTAACTGAGGATTATATGAACCAATGGTTATGTTCTTTGGCCTTTGCAACTCTCCTTTGACATTCCAGACTATGATGAACAAATATTTCCAGGATATGATAAATGAAGGATGGCTTATCATTTATATGGACAACATCTTAATTTGTGCAAAGACAAAGGAAGAAATGCAGGAGTGTACAGAATGTGTCTTGAGATGTCTACAGGAAAACAACTTATTCTTGAAACTTGAAAAATGCAAATTCTGTGTCCAAGAAGTTGAATTTCTTGGCATGATCATCACACCCAGACACATCCAAATGGACCCTGTTAAACTTGCAGGAATTCATGATTGGCCAACACCAACAATGGTCAAGCAAGTTATCAGGACTACCCTTGCTGTGACAGCTTAGGGCCCCAACAAGTAGACTGAGAGAGGAGGAGATGAAGGTAGGGATGAAACCTGAGAGAACTTGACTGAGGACTCTGGGTGCTACTTGCATGGTTTATATACATACATACATGGTCTGTGCACTAACCCCTACAACCCTAAAGGCTGTAGAACCCTATGCTATTATTAGTCCCATGTGAGTCATACTGGACAGCCATGACTGCGCATTTGACTGCGGATTAGTAAGCGTGGCTGTACCCTCAATCCGGTAGTCCGTTATCTAATCTAATCGTAATCTAATCTAATTTAATCTTAGCGCTGACTAGATAAGATAGATGCTGATTTAGCTAAGTGTTTGGCTACTACATATGTAAAATACAAAGAAAAGAAATTGAAAATGACTTAGAAATTTGAGTGTTTGATATGAGTCATGACACAAGTCAGATCTTTCCTTGGATTTGGAAACTTCTATCAGAGATTCATTGGCAATTTCACTGCCATAGCAAAGCCACCAACAGATTTGACAAAGAAGGGTTTACTTTTTGACTGGATGTCCACTTGTCAAACAGTGTTTGAAGAACTCAAGCACAAACTTTCCTCCATGCCCATTTTATGCATGCCAGACCCCACCAGACCATTTATTCTTCAAACAGATGCCTCAAATAAAGCTACTGGAGCAGTATTGAAACAAGCGGGTGCAACCAGAATGCTCCACCCATGTGGATATATCTCCCATGCATTGACACTTATGGAACAGAATTATCAGATTTACAACTGAGAATTACTCGCAATCATTAAAGGACTACAGGCATGGTAACATTTACTCCATGGGTCACCACATCCAATAGTGGTTTATTGTGATCATAAGAATCTTTTATTCTATCAGTAACCTCAACGATTAACTCCTTGGCAAGCACAATGGTCCATGGTGCTCTCAGAATTTGACCTGAAAATTGAACATGTACCTGGCACATTCATTCATCTCATTGCCACAGACCTAGCTCAAAAGATTAGGGATGCCATGTCACTTGATAGCTTTGGACACACAATTATTGAAGTTATTGAAACTCAATGAGCCCCACCAATCAAATCTAAGCTCCAGGACTGGACATTTGTTGATGGAATCATTCAATATATTGATAGAGCATACATTCTGGACCTTGGAATGATCTGGATGCAGATTGTTAAAACAACTCATGAATCCAGGATGCATGAAAACCCTTGAACTCCTACAATGAGATTATTGGTGGCCAGGAATATATAAACACATCAAAGAATGGATCACAGGCTGCGCCACTTGCCAACAGATGAAAGTAAACACTCACCCAAATACTCCGGCTCTTTTACCAATTGGATCAAAAACAGCTCACCCTTTCCAACAAGTCACACTGGATTTCATTACAGATCTCCCTATCTCAGATGGATATGACTCCATTCTGGTCATGGTGGACCATGGTCTTACAAAGGGGGTAATTCTTACTCCTTGTAAGAAAACCATTGATGCTTTAGGAACAGCCAACCTCTATATCTCCACAATATTCAAGTGCTTTGGACTGCCCAATATACTCATCTCAGATTGAGGACCACAGTTCTCAGCTAATGTCTTCCAAGAAATCAGAAGGATGCTAGGAATCAATCATAGAATGAGCACAGCTTATCATCCACAGACCAATGGAGAAACAGAATGTGTTAATCAAGAATTAGGAGTATATCTTTGAATATTCTGTGTGAATGAACCCCATAAATGGAAACAGTTACTCCCAATTGCTGACTTCACTCACAATAATTGACACCATGACTCAGTTAAAGCCTCCCCATTTCAACTCATGTATGGAACAAACCCTGTTGCACTACCAACCACTGTACAGAAAATGACAACACCTGCTGCAGAGGAACACTTACAATTATTATAAAAAGCCAGGGAAGAAGCATTAGCTGTGCATGAGCTGGCAAGGCAGATGGTTGCATGACAAGTCAGAGATAAAGCAATCAAATTTGAACAAGGAGATAAAGTATGGCTCAAAAACAGAAACCTCAATATTCCATATCAGTCTAGGAAACTAGTGCCTAAACAAGAAGGACCCTTCATAATTGAACAGGTGCTAAGGCCAGTAACATACAAACTCAGACTGGTGCATTCATCCAGTCTTTCACACATCACTCCTTATGCCATATAAGGAAACTGAAACGCATGGACCAAACTACACTACACCACCTCCTGATCTCATAAATGGACAGGAGGAGTTGAAGCCATTCTCACACACCAAAAATGTGGAGTGGGATATCAATATTTGGTTAGATGGAAGGGATATGGTTCAAACAACAACTCCTGGGAACCCAAACACAATTTGAGTAATGCTGCAGACACCTTACAAGCATATAAACTCAGAAGATGATTGTGAAACCTCATGTCTTGCTACCACAACCACCAAATCCTCGAGTGCTTTACTCTCCCCCACCTAAGATGCTTGGAGTCTGAGCTCAATCCGAGCTCAGTACTCGGACTGCTCAGACTCTGCTCGGATTCCGAGCTCCAATTCCGAGCTGCATAAGTTGGCAGATGGACCACCAAATGTGCAACTCGGATTCCGAGCTCAATCCGAGCTCAGGCTGAACTGAGTCCGAACTGAGTCCAAGCCAAGCTCGGAAAAATCCAGGCAGTCCTCGGACTGGCCTACTCAGACTGAACTCGGACTCCAAATGGAGTAAGAGTGTCCGAGCTCAGGTGGGTTGGGCTGTGTGTTGCTGCCATATATATACAGCATGTTATATAAGCACATGTGATGCCTGCATGACATGCAACACAATGCGCGACACATGCGTTTGTTGATTGTCACGTGTTGGTCATGTGACCATCAGCACAGCAGCTGTGCGTTATCGCATTATCGATCACACATCACTCTAGCACTAACCTCGTCACTATGCCCAGCACACGCTCGTCCCAGAAGCCTGCCACCCAACCGCCCAGCAAGAGAAGCCGGGCGCTTTCTTCTGTTTCGGTCAAGGAGAAAAAGCGCCCAAAAGTAGCTGAGGCAGCAGAAAGGTGAGTACCTCGACACCCTCCTGTAACTTACTCACCTTTGGATCCATAGTCCCGACGTTGAGTCTGGGCCGACGGTGAGTGTCACAAGGACAAGGGGTAAGGCAGTGGGAGGCAAACTAAGAGGAGGTGGTGGCAGGTGCGTCCTCTTCGACTAAAATTTATCATATGCTAATCGCAACAGAAAAACATCGACCGCCTGCATCCTGGAAGACGCCCAAGCAGCAGAAGAAGGTTCTAAGCTCACACTGTACGTCCTTTATCTCAATACCCAAATGCATTTCTAAAGAACTCCCTCCCTTCCTCCTCCCCTACCCAACTCCCACCCCGGCCTGCGCCCTGCCTCTCCCAACCACGGACAATGGAACCATACATTTACACACCCCAACGGCACCTTTTTGGCCTGCAACAACTGAACCGCACCCCAACCACGCCATCACACCCGGTTTTTTTCAACCGCATGCAACCCAATGCTTTCCCTTTGATGCCTGGCCTGCGCCCCACCTCTCCCAACCATGGACGACTGAACCATACCTTTGCGCACCCTGACGGCACCTTTTCGGCCTGCAACGACTGAACCGCACCCCAATCGCACCCGTTTTTTTCAACCGCATGCAACCCAATGCTTTCCCTTTGACGCCTGGCCTGCGCCCCACCTCTCCCAACCATGGATGACTGAACCATACCCCAACGGCACCATTTCGGCCTGCAACAACTGAACCGCACCCCAATTGCACCTGTTTTTTCAACCACATACAACCCGACACTTTCCCTTTGATGCCTGGCCTGTGCCCTGTCTCGGATGACTGAACCATACCCCTAATATTGTACTATAATTATACTATGTATAATACATGTTTTATTTTGTCCTGTAATACCTACAGTACTGACAAAGCTTTGGAGGAGAGTGGGATATCTGTCCACCCTCCTAAATGTTCTGGCTCAGTCATGGCAGTGTGGACAATACCAATATCAATATACCTGAAACAAGGCTCCATCGCTCAGACATTGAAGCTGCTGCTGCTACAGACACAGTATGTATTGAGAATTTGCCTTTCAAACTTACTAACTTGTGAGCAAGGAAAGTAGCAAGGCAGAAGATGAGGGTGAAAGCAGGGAGGGAGACAAGGCCAGTGATGAGAACAGTAACAAGGCAGGCCAATCTATATATTTTTTTCTTTGAAAGTACTAATTAGGCCACAAAGGTAGGTGAAGATGAAAGTGAGGAGGGTGACAAACCCAGGGATGATACCAGCAACAAAGTAGAAGTCTTTGTGTTTTTTCTCTGAAAGTGCTAACTATGCTACAAAGGAAAGTGAAGATAATGATGATGGGCAGGGAGACAAACATGATGATGGGCGTGGAGACAACCATAATGATGACCACAGTGACAAGGTATACATGTTGCATGTGGTTTCATTTGTATAGACTGATAAGAAGTAGATTGAAGAATCCAATGTCTTTCATGAGGGTCCTGGTGAGTAATTATAAATTATTCTTTGCTTTTGCATGCCAAACTGGATGAAGAGCATGACCTACCATTGGAAGGATCATCCAAAACCATTGGGGGAGTCATCAGGGGCAAGGCATCTGGCAATGTTTTCAGCCTGGCTGATGCTGATGTCCATGATGCTATCCATGACAAGATTCAGGCTCAGGGCCTGGTTAAGGTCTATAAACACTGTGTTGATGTTGTCAATGACCCCAAACCCAGCATGGTTCTCAAATCTGAGGTTACTCCTTCTCTTGTCCCATCCTCAGAAATTATCTAGGAAATATTCTCCTGTGAGCAGTAAGTGGCCTCTTTCATGTAAACTTATCACATTTGTTAACAACTTTTGTAGGGTTGAATCAGAGAATATTTGTGCATGAAGAGGGAAATTGGATTATCAAAGGCAGGTACAGTGATGCTATTGAGGATGATGAAGATGTGGAATGGTCAGTTGTGGATGGGAAACACACAGTTTCTCTTTGTGCTGTCAGTCATTTGTCTCACCTCATCTCCCTTTGCCATGACCTGACCTGTTGCAGGAGGATGAAGCCACCAGACTCAATCATGGGACTGTTTCTGGAACTAACAGCACCACTTACAGTTTTTCAGCTTCAACAACCCTTCTGGAGCCTCTGGAGTCCTGCTCAGTTATCAGCTCAGGAGATGAAGGCTTTACTTGACATACCTACCCATCTGACTGATGGACATGACACTTCTTTAAAGTCATATTATCAGAAGTACAAGGCCTTTGTTCAGGCCCAGCATACAGTGGATTCCATGGTATCTCAGGGCAATGGCCTGCCCAGAAGAAGCCTACCATTACAGAGTTGATCAAGTTATTTGTCTCTCCTTCTATGTGGCATTCACATGTCAAGAAACTTGCCAATGTGGCTAATTACCCAAGATGCAGGAGTGGTTGGAGTGAGGGGATAATGCCCTTGATGATGTAGAAGTTTGGGGTTTCCAGAAGTCCTCTGGCTACACATTTATGGACTTGGCAGCATATATTAAGGAGCAAGATGAATCCAGAGGGAGGAAGGGAAAGAAGAAACAAAGTGTGACTCAGAGTGATGTAGGTTCCAATGGGGAGAGGGGAGTACAAGGAAGAAAGGGTCTAAGAAGAAATCTGGAAAGAAGTAAGCTCCATTTATTGCTTGAATCATATGCAAATTGTTGTAGTTGCCTTGAATTTTGTAAAGAATCTATCCTATGCATACTGAATGGACTATCAATCTATATGTGGTTGATTTGGATGATGGGCTTAATCCCCACAGCTGCAGGAAGAACAGAGCAGCCTTTCCCAGACATCCAATTCCAAACATTCAGCAAGTTTGTGGAGAATAATTTCAACTCAGCAATATCTCTATCAACTGTACTTATCCATGCACGACAACAAAACCCACAGTATGGTGGGGAAATTGCCAATGTGACTACTGGTTGGATAAAATGCTTATCACGTGCAGTTCAGCACAAGGGAAGAGGACAACCAATTCTGCCAGATGAAAACAGTGATGATAATGATGATAATGATGATAAAGTCAACATAAGACTCAGCTTCAAGCTTGATGCTCTTGCTAAACTTCTTAAGCTGCATCCCTATAATAAGAGAGGGAAATTCATTGGAAAGTTGAAACCAGTCTCAAACAAGGGAATATTGCCAGTACATATCATTTGTCCAGACTCAGTTGTCTGTGAAACTATAGCATGTAATCCTAGAGCATTACTTCAACACACAAGACCAAGGGACATTCCTTTGGTTACTCTAGTTAAAAACTTCATTGCATATGAGCAAGTGCCTCTGCTCAGTGGATATTGCCCATCTTGCAAATCAGTCTATTATGCAGATCATGAAAGTGCTCCAGACAACTGCAAGAATCATGTGACAGGGTATATTTGAATTCAGCCAAATATGTCAAGATTGGGCAGAACTTATGGGTTGACAGACTGTTTACCTCAGCTGTTATGAGTGGTCTTTATAACTTTCATGCATCAGCAGCCACTTATGCACAATTTATTAACATGGCATTTGAGTCAGTAAAGGTGACAGGAAGAACAATCTGGCAAGCCTTCATACAAGAGTCAATACGGATGGTAGCAGCTGAGTCCAATATAAATGCAACAATGACAGATAACCTGCCAATTGATGATGTCACAAGACAAGCATTTGCACTTCTGGGAATGGTGGTATTATTAAAGGCTCATTGGAGCACAGTTGCAATGAGTGCACTCAAAAGTACAGAGAACAGTCTGCTAATGCTGGTGGTGTAGACCCTTCAGCCATGGTTGGTGCAGAGAATACATCAATTGCACCACAATTTCAGACAATTGTTGTTGAGGATTGTGCTCCTGTGAAGATGATTGTGATGGATGGGATTGTTATGGGTCATACTGTAAGTCAATACATTGATAATGTTAAGTTACACTTGCCTATGCATTTTCAGTATTGTGCCTACCAGAATTGTACTGGTGACTTGTTGAATGCACGTGGTGGAGTGTACTGTGCTCTTCATGAAAATTTGGTTGGGAGATTATGTCATGTTACTGATTGCAATGGTGTTAAAGTACAAGGTTCACAGGCCTGTCCTCAGCACCAAGGAAGGTGGCAAAGACATTTGATTAATCATGAAACATGGCCATGGGTACCTGCAAATGACAATGTACAACAGCCTCATGATACAGAAAATACAGAAGAGAATCCTGGAAGAACAACCAGAGAACTTTTTAATCCTCCATGTTATTACTGTGTTGAGACTATCTGTGCCCCATGTGGTGTTGTCATTGCATGGGACAAATTCAAAGAAGGCAGAATCACCCAGAAACATATTGAACTTCCTCCAACAGGTTTATCCAAGACATGAAAACAGGCCAGCATATATATGCATTGACAAGGCTTGTGTAGTGCTCCGAGCCAGTGTTGCAAATGGGTCATGGGAGAGTTGGAAAAACACCAGCAGATTTATAGTTGACTCTTTCCACTATATAAACCACCGTGCTTCAGATTTGTCATGTCGCAAATGGTGCAACCCAGCACCATTAGATGGATCAGCTCCTAATTTGGTTTATGTGGAGACAGATGAAAGAGGCAGGCCATATTACAAGCGTGCATTTAATACACAAGCATGTGAGCAACTGAATGCATGGCTAGGTGGCTTTGACCCAATCTTGAGGAGAATGAATTCTTGGAACTTCAACTGGTTTTTACACTGCATGCCAGCACTTTACACTCCCCCACATGTCCTTGTGGAGTCCAGGTAAAGTCCCTGCACTCCAGGGACTGTCCAGGTTCAGTCCAGGCACAAGCAAGGTCATTGTAGGGAATCCAGGTTCAGTCCTTGTGGAGTCCAGGTACAGCATATATTTTTCAAAAACAGTGTTTAGACACAGTTTTTACATTCTCCTGATGCTCAATCTAGTTAGTGTACATGAATGTGATGCTTTGCATGCCTTGTACACTGGTCTATGGGTAGTTACCACATATGTATTAGTTAAAACTTAAGTGACCATGTAGCAGGACTTATATATGTACTCCATGTAAACTCCTGACATTTTTGTCATTGTAACAACAAATACAAATACAAATACAAATATAATTACAGGTTCTATGTGTCGCGAAATTGGACAAAACCGTTTTTGGAAGGAAAAATGTAGATGATCATCAATGATCTTCAGTGATTGTCTGTTATCACCTGTGTTCATCATAGATTATGATTAATGAGCATGTACACTAGTGAACAGAAGTGATAGTTCATGGTCCATTCTAATTGCCTACTTTCTTATCCATTGATCCTCAATGATCAATCATGTTCATGAATCCCTCACAAGCATCCACAGTTGTGCTACAGACCGCCAGGCTGCTTGCTAACGTTGTTTCACATTTGCTCACCATTGTCAATGACCAATCAGGAAGAAATGGGTTCAGATGGCAAAAGCTGTTAACAGTTGACTCATGTCTGCTCACTATGGTTCATGATAACAAATTGATATTCATCAATGATCACCAGTGATCATGGCTGTTCTGGACGAGGCACGATGAAATGAGATGAGTGCAGATGATCATTTGAGATCATCAATGATCACTATATTTTGTCCAGTTTCGTGGAGCAAACAGGTTCTCATCACTTTCACTCTCACTTTCACTTTCACTCAAGATTGACATCAAATAATTTATACACAGGTACACAATATATAGTATATAATATATTTGAGGTGGGTGTGGGCAATTTGACGTGGTGGCAGGTGGTGGTGGCAGGTGGGTGTGGGCAATTTGATGTGGGTGTGTATGATTTGTGGTGGCAGTGGGTGGGCATTGGTGATTTGACGTGGCGGCAGGTGATTTGGGGGGGGTGGTGTATGATTTGACATGGTGGCGGTGAACAGGTGGTTCGAGGTGGGCGGCGGGTGGTTCAAGGTGGGCGGCGGGTGGTTCAAGGTGGGCGACGGGTGGTTCGAGGTGGGCGGCAGGTGGTTCAAGGTCGGTGGGTGGTTCGAGGTGGGCGGCAGGTGGTTCGAGGTGGGCGGTCCGGTGGCAGCACATGGTGGTGGGTGTGGTGGGCATGGGCATGGGTAATTTAGGGTGACGCAATGGCAGGTGAAAGAGGGGGCAATTTGAGGTGGGCGGCGGTGATTTCGGGTGGGCGGCAGTGATTTCGGGTGGGCGGCAGTGATTTCGGGTGGGCGGCAGTGATTTCGGGTGGGCGGCAGTGATTTCGGGTGGGCGATGGGCAATCCGAGGTAGGCAGCAGTGATTTGGTCGGGCAATGGGCAATCCGAGGTGGGCAATGGGGGTGGCGGGTGGCAGTTCAGTGGTGACAGTACGTGGTGGTGGGATCCAAGGTGGGCAGTGGTGATTTGGGGCGGGCAATGGGCAATCCGAGGTGGGCAGCGGCGATTTGGGTGGGCGATGGGCAATCCGATGTATGCGATCCGAAGTAGGGACAAGGGTAGGGTAGAATAGATGAGTGACAACGGAAAAAAAAAAAGACAAATGACTTACCGGGATGTGGGGGCTTTCGTCGACGTCCCTGCAGCTCCCGAAGCCTGCGCGGCAGATGCTTGGCTATTGTTGGCATCGTCAGTTGCTCGAAAGAACATAAAAAGACGAAAAAACCTGTTATAGACTTCGTTAGTCGATAGAAAAATAAAACATGGTGCGCTACGCACCTTTTCTTTCCTCTCCTTTTTGGTTTTTCGGGTCTTCCTCGGTGACAGCGGAACTGCGCGGGGTGGCAATCGCATGGTGTAGGCTGGTGATGAGCATGGGTGACGTGGCTTGTGGCAGTGATGCGTGATGTGTGACAAACTGTCAATGAGTGACGGCGGAGTGACAGCGCAGTGACGGCGCAGTGACAGTAGCGACAGCACAGTGATGGCTGTGACAGTTGGCCTGGGCTGTGACCAGTGTTGTCAACAGCTAAGCTGCTTGTTTTCGAAAAATCGCAATTTAGCTTCAAATAAAATAGATAAAAATCTGAAAATATTTGAGCAGATATATTTCCCAAATGGCCAATGGGTCTTCTGCCAACACTAAGCAATCTGGTCTGCCAGTGGTGAGATACTTGATCAGCTACAGGATGGCTAATTTATTAGCTGATTTCATAGCTGGTTAAATATCTCATCACTAACTGATCAGAAGGCTTAGTGTTGGCAGAAAGCCCATTGGCTATTAAAAAGATCTATCAGCTCAAATATTTTCAGACTTTTATCTATTTTATTTGAAGCTAAATTGCGATTTTCTGAAAACAAGCAGTTTAGCTGTTGACATCACTAGGTGTGACTCACATGTGACATTTTCAGCAATGCCTGGACTCCAGGGACTCCCTGCCCAGTCCAGGTGCAAGGACTCCCTGGAATTGCAGGACTAGTCCTTGCAAAATGCAAGGAAGTCCAGGCACAGTCCAGGCACAGTCCAGGTCCATTTTGGCTGGGGTTGCCTGCCAAACCATGATATGTGGAAATGCAAGGACAGTCCAGGCACTGTGCCTGGAGTCCACGTGGACTCCACGAGGAACACGTGGGGGAGTGTAAAGACCTCCTGCATGCTTATGTATCACACAAGGCAGGTGGTCAAAAGACAAGGAAGAAAGACAAACACAGATGAGCCTGAAGAACTATTTGAGGATTGACCCTTACATAGGAGAGTTCATATGTACATTGATACACATATGTAAACATGGTATAATACACCCAGAACATCCTCAATAAGATGCTGAGACTGCAACCTGCAAGATCAGATCAGGATTTGGGCTCCAAAAGTCCAAAAGTCTTCTTCAATCTGAGTGGAATCCGAGTCCAGTCCGAGTCCAGTCCGAGTCCAGTCCGAGTTCAGCTCGGATTGAATGGTGAAAGTTCCCAACTCGGACTGAGCTTGGACTGGACTCGGATTCCACTCGGATTCTTATCACTTTTGTGACTTACTCAGACTGAACTCGGACTGAGCTCAGATTCCACTCGGAGTACTCGGACTGAGCTCGGATTCCACTAGGATAGGTGGGGGAGTGTTAAGTGCTGAAATCCTCAAACAAAATATCTGATACACAAAGAAATATTGCTCCACTCACAGACAATACTCTTCAAAACTCTACAAAAGTTTCAGAGGCCAAATCATTACATTTCCCATTTATCACCCTCCAGTCACCCCTTTAGGGCTACCTCAATTAATCAATGTCACCTGAACCCAAGCAACCTGATTGATTGTGTACAGGACTCCCAGACTCATCACAGGACATTTGATACATGCACAAGGACATGTCAAAATCCCATTCAACACCCACATACGCTATCTCCCAAAATATATGGATCTCACATTTGATCCTGAAGAATTACCATACTACCCTGATGCAATATCACCTTACCTCCCATCACCTAACAGACCCTTGGATCACATATACAATGTGTATACTGAAATGGCCCTTTGCCAAGAAAACCCTGCAGTCTTTGACTTTGCTCAACAGTTGAAATGTGCAAGCAAAGAATTAGAAATCTATAGATGGGTTGCTAACCAACATATCCCAAACACACTTTCAAACCTCAACAGTGCACTTGAAAGTCCCAATTTCCTGGATGCATTTGACAGCACACTATACCCAACTCACAGTGTTGTGCCACAAAACCTAGACCCTGATACAGGCACCAAATCTGAGAACAAAGTCTCCACCACTACTAGGAACAAGTTAAGTGAATCAGAAGGATCTGATGAAGAACTTGAATATGTTCCCAGCATCAGAGTGTCTACATCTTCTCAGAAGAAGAATTCCTGACTATCAATTACAATGATGAAGCATTCATATCAGGACTACCCTTGCTGTGACAGCTTAGGACCCCAACAGAAGACTTTAGAAGTAGAGGAGATGAGGGTAGGGAAGAAACCCAGGAGAACTCAACTGAGGACTCTGGGTGCTTGTTGCTCAGTATATATACAAAAGTACATGGTCTGTGTGCTAACCCCCTACAACCCTAAAGGCTGTAGAACCCTACACTATTAATAGTCCCGTGTGAGTCATGCTGGACAGCCACAACTGCGCATTGACTGCAGATTAGTTATTGTGGCTGTGTCATTGATCCGGTAGTCCGTTATCTAATCTAATCGTAATCTAATCTAATCTTAGCGCTGACTAGATAAGATAGATGCCGACTTAGCTAAGTGTTTGGCTACCACATATGTAAAATACAAAGAAAAAAAATTGAAAATGACTTAGTGAAATGGAGCATTGAATATGAGTCATGACAATTCAGTTGAGTACAAAAGGATGCCCCAAATGCTCTATCCTTTCAATATCCATAACACATACAATGTTCTTCTTTGTTGTTGTTCCCTACATTGCTGCCCTCCTCTTCACCTTGCTGGTCACTGCCTGTGGCCACTACTATATTGATCTCACCACTGTTGCCCCTCCCTTCACCTCTGTTGCCCACAACCTCCCACTCGAGGTCTTCATTACCACCACCACTACCCTCAGCAACTTCAAATTTGCCAACCTTCCTGCACTCCATGAGCACCCTGAAGAACTTGCCAAGGCAGTTGCTGCCCCCATTTCCCCTACTCATATACCTATCATCCAACCATGTAACACCATGCTTGACACCATTGGTGAAAACCTCACCACCCTTTTCACCTACTTCAACATGTTCTCTGAACTGCTCAACTTTGTCACCACCCTCACCCTCGCCACTGACCCTCACTCACTTACTTGAAAAGGACGTCAAGAATGTCATCAAATGGTTGGAGTCTAGGCAGGACCATGGCTGGACAAATTCTTGGTAGAAGTCAGTGACTTCTTGCATACAAAGGGGGTAATGTTACAGTTTTCCTTTCTTTCATCTCCTTTGTTCATCAAGCTCTTTCTGAACTGCCTTTATCTCATCATCACTCATGGAACTGTGCATTGCACAGTTTGGACACTATCTCCTTTCATAGCTACTTTCACATTTCCTTTCTTAGGTAGCCACAGCCCCATTCCCTTTATGGTTTTCTTTGTTCTCTAAACATATATAAACCCCCAACTTAGACAAGTTTTGCTCTCAACCTCACTTGACTTCAATGCTCTTCTCTCTCATTGTTCTCCAGGCTTTTGTCATCACTTGACTTAGTGTCCAGACTCTTTGTCCAGTGGCTGGGAGCAGACTGAGACTCTGCTTATTGCTGTCAACTTAGAACAAACCACGATAAGGGCATCATCTGTAGCAGGGTGTGGTTCAGTTGTTGCAGGCTGAAATGGTGCCATTGGGGTGTGTAAAGGTATGGTTCAGTTATCTGTGGTTGGGAGAGGTGGGGCACAGGCCAGGTGTCAAAGTGGAAGTGTTGGGTTGCATGTAGTTGAAAAAAACCAGGTGTGATGGCGTGGTTGGGGTGCAGTTCAGTTGTTGCAGGCTGAAATGGTGCCATTGGGGTGTGTAAAGGTATGGTTCAGTTATCTGTGGTTGGGAGAGGTGGGGCACAGGCCAGGTGTCAAAGTGGAAGTGTTGGGTTGCATGTAGTTGAAAAAAACCAGGTGTGATGGCATGGTTGGGGTGCAGTTCAGTTGTTGCAGGCTGAAATGGTGCCGTTGGGGTGTGTAAACGTATGGTTCAGTCATCTGTGATTGGGAGAGGTGGGGCACAGGCCAGGTATTAAAGTGGAAGCATTGGGTTGCATGTGGTTGAAAAAACGGGTGTGATGGCATGGTTGGGGTGTGGTTCAGTTGTTGTGGGCCGAAATGGTGCCATCGGGGTATGTAGGGGTATGGTTCAATCATCTGTGGTTAGGAGAGGTGGGGCACAGGCTGGGGTGGGAGTTGGATAGGGGAGGAGGAAGGGAGGGAGTTCTTTAGAAATGTGTATGGGTATTGAGATAGAGGACATACAGTGTGAGCTTAGAACCCTCTTCTGCTGCTTTGGCATCTTCCAGGATGCGGGTGGTTGATGTTTTTCTGTTGCAATTAGCATATGATAAATTTTACACACCTGCCACCACCTCCTCTTGGTTTGCCTCCCACTGCCTTACCCCTTGTCCTTGTGACACTCACTGTCAGCCCAGATTCAACATCAGGACTATGGATCCAAAGGTGAGTAAGTTGCAGGAGGGTGTTGAGGTACTTACCCCCCAGCTGCCTCAGCTACTTTTGGGTGCTTTTTCTCCTTGACCAAAACAGAAGAAAGCACCTGGCTTCTCTTGCTGGGCAGTTGGGTGGTGGGCTTCTGGGACAAGTGTGTGCTAGGCATAGTGACAAGGTTAGTGCTAGAGTGATGTGTGATCAATAATGCAGTAACACACAGCTGCTGTGCTGATGGTCACATGACCAACACGTGACAATCAACAAATATGTGTGTTGTGCATGTGCTTATATAATATGCTGTATATATATGGCAGCAACACACAGCCCAACCCACCTGAGCTCGAACACTCTTACTCCATTTGGAGTCCAAAAGGACTGCCTGGATATTTCTGAGCTTGGCTTGGACTCAGTTCAGCCTGAGCTCAGATTGAGCTCGGAATCCAAGTTGCACATTTGGTGGTCCATCTGTCAACTTATGCAGCTCAGAATTGGAGCTCAGAATCTGAGCAGAGTCTGAGCAGTCCAAGTACTGAGCTCGGATTGAGCTCAGACTCCAAGCATCTTAGGTGGGGGAGAGTAAAGTGCTCCATCTTTATCTTCATCTATGCCTGGCTCCCATGGCTGCACAACAATGCTAGATACTATTATATTTAAAAATGGATCAAGAAATGTTGGACATACTGAGAGCCTGGAATGACTGTCCTTGTTTTACCATCTCTGTTTCTCTCAATGATATGGCCCAAAGGATGACATTTGTTAAACCTGCTTCTGCTAGGCACCCATGGCTTGGGTTGCCTGCCTTTTCTCTTTGATGACTGTTGAGGCTGCTTCTTTCTTGATCTTGTTATTGCCTCCTCTTCCTTGGCCTTGCTTCTGGTTCCAATTACATCATATTCAATGCAAGAAAAATTGATTTACTTGCCTGAACCTTCCCCTGACTCATTATCATCCTGGCTCCTCATCCTTCTCTTTCCATTGTCCCTTTGAAGCCACATGGCCATGGTGATATTCTCATTGAATGAAGGAGGCTGCTTCCCATCTAAGGCATAGATATCCCCTTCAGTCATCCCATTATCTGTTTCATCTGAGGGCATTGTAGCCCCAGACCTTGGTTTGATGTCCAGGGCCCCACCCTGCCAATCATAGCTGTTTACTGCAATGCTACCTCTCTTCCTCCAGCTGAGAGTTCTGTTCCTTTGAAGAAGAGTATCATGCAATGTACAAGCCACTGCATCAGGAGTACATTCTGAGATGAATGCCTGTAAGTGCTCTTTGCTGTCCTGCATGGAGGAGGACAATGCCATGGCAACTTGCCAGAACAGTACTTCAAAAACATCTATGTCTGCAGATGTTGGTCCTTGGGTCACAACCCAGAATGCCTTAATCCAAGATACATTAGACAACTCCAGAATGATGCAGAAGAGCACAAGCCCTATGAGATCATGCTGCTGCATGATGTCTGGCACATGTGCCTTGTCAACATCTGCAACAAATGAGATTCTGATTTAGGAGCCCACAAATGTTTGAACAACCCTCTTTCAGGGTCCTTGTACAATAAAAGTGACCTCCAAAACAAATGCTGTTTTCAACTGTGACCACAGCATGTGGTGTGTGGGGTTTCATGTAACTGGGACAAGATTAGCTAAGAGCAGGAAAAAGAGCTTGACTTACAGTCTGTCCCCATGACTCAACATTACAGCATGTACCTCCCATAGGTTCAAGTTGTGGGTTAAAGTGTTTATATATTTTGCTGTCTGCAAAGGCTAGCCTCCCTTTCTTCTCCCTGGCAGTGACCCACCATTTCTTCCCTGTCTGAACATCAATGTATGTTCCAAAACCATTGCTCTCAATGTGCCAATTAGTTATTGCACCAGCAGTGGCTGCCAAGCCCCATCTGATGTCATTGATGGGTTTTTCAGATTCCCTTTTTGCATAAGGGCCTCTGCATTGTATGAACCCAGGCCACTGTGTCACTTGACAGCTGTAAGTCAGGCTCCTTGAAACCACTTGGGTTGGGGAACTCCAAGCCATTGAGGATCCTACCTTGAGGATGTGTAGCATGCTCCTCAAAGTCCCTGTCTTGACCCAACAGGCCAGCCCATCCTCATCAGGCTCAATGGATAGATCTAAAAGCATTCAGTGGATGGCTTGCTGGTGGAATTTGGTCTGCTGTGCTTTAAACCTTTTACCACAATATTTTTGTCAATCAAGAGAGCTTGAATCTCTTGATCTGATTTGGCTTCAAATTGCAATGCTGTCAATGTGACAAAGCCAGACTGCTCAGACTTCTCAGACTCCTTTGGCACAGCAGCCTCTGCCAATATCCTCAAGAACTCCCCATCTGGAGGGGAAGGGAGGCCAAGATCAGTAAAAAACAATATAATAAATGGCAAGAAACTCACACAGTGAGTTTGCTGGGAGGCCTTGTCTTTGTGAATATGATTGATGGATGTTTTTCTGCTGGGATATGATACATGCAAGTGATGACAAATGCATACCTTTTTTCCAATTTGTGCAATTTGCCCTGCACTGGCTTCATAGGTGTGCTCACTGACTCAGTGGGTGTCACAGCACTGCTGTGTGGTCCAGGTGAGCAGAGCAACAGGCTGGGGAGGGGTTCCATCACCTGTCACAACATTATATATAAAGCTGGGGCATGTGCATTATTGCCCCAGGTTGAACTACTTGGACTCAAGTCAGAGTCCAAGCCAAACTTGAGCACAATCATTATTAGGACTGAATATTCCCACAATCTTCCAAGGTCTTTCACACTTTGTACACATCCCCTGACACCTTTCTGTGTGGGGCTGCATATATATTTAGACAAGGCACACTTATACTTATGTAGTATTGCTAACATCCCCATCAACTGCCAATCACCTGCACAACACCCACTGCTGCCACTTACTGTCCTATTCATTTGGTCCATATCTCAGAATGTAACCATTCAATTTACATAATTTATATTTTGTTGGAAAGCCCAGCCTTACATCTATCAGGCAGGCATTGATGAGTTTATATTTTTAGCTGATGTACTTATGTAGATATAGGGCAATCAAAACAATGACATCAACCATAGTAACACTTCTTCACCCCCTATTGTTAGCTCTATAAGCTGTTATAGCAAATCCTGTGAGGTGTGTACACTATTTGTTTGGCTCAATAATATCAAATTTCCCATGGTATACAAATGTGAGAATTTTAACATGACCTATCAACAAAACATGTAGAGGGACCAAACCTGACCTCAAATACATAAACCAAATAATTGTAAACATAGTACATCATGAGATATTTGTGATTTTCTCCCAGAGAACCAGCAATGGAAACATGAAAGTCAAAATCATAGTATGCAGTATTAGCATCAAGTGTGGATGGAGTGAATCTGACCCTGATCAAAATAAGCATATACATGTAAACAATATGATTATGTGAACTTGTGAAATGTGACATGTTGTACATGTAAGAAAAGTGGGGGTGGGCAATTTCGCACAAGTGTGACACATGTGACCGGCGTGTGACACCTGTGTGACTCACCAAATCCTTGACCCAGGAGCTTACCTCTTGCCACAACTAATTTGTGGCTTGCTTTTGGGTACAAGCAGGGCATATTATATAGCATCTATGAGTATATGACAGTTATTATACATCTGGAGTGGCAGAAGTGTTTCAACTGGCACATTGCCTGCCAAATGTCACCCTATTGCTGGGTCCAAACTTGTAAGGAGTGTTCACCACTCCAGACACATTGTATCAACTTGAAGTAAGGGAGAAAGTTTTTTGGTTTTACATTCTCTACAACTTGTATAAGATGGAAATTCAAATTTTCTGATGCAATACTGAGAACCATGCATCTGCAGTGCCTGTTTGGGTGGTTAGAGCACATATTTTGGAAATTTGTTTTATACAGGTTTTAGAGCATAAAAAACCAAGAAACTTTCTCCTTACACCAAGCAAATCCAGTAAGTCTGGGATGCAGTATATCCCTTGCAAGTTATTGAGAAATGCAAGGGTGTACTGCATCCCAGACTTACTGGATTTGCTTGGTGTAAGGGAGAAAGTTTCTTGGTTTTTTATGCTCTAAAACCTGTATAAAACAAATTTCCAAAATATGTGCTCTAACCACCCAAACAGGCATTGCAGATCCATGGTTCTCAGTATTGCATCAGAAAATTTGAATTTCCATCTTATACAAGTTGTAGAGAATGTATAACCAAAAAACTTTCTCCCTTACTTCAAGTTGATACAATGTGTCTGGAGCAATGAACACTCCTTGCAATGTCTTGAGGTTGTGACAGAGGTGTCACAACATGAGGTTGCTGTATGCCAAACCACATTTCCTTCCTACCACCATCATCCCCAGTCTTACCCTTCATTGTATGGATGCTTTTAACTGATATACACATAAACTGATGCTACAACAGACCAAAGCTACATTCAATGCCACCAAAACGAGGAAAAGCAGAAAGACAGCAAAATGCAGCTAATGCCAGGGCAAGATCTGCACAGAATAGACATGATTCAGAGAGGACTCTTAGAGAGTTGGAACCCAGCAGCTATGATGAGGCATTAGAGACAATAAAATGCCTGGAGGGGAAATTATCTGATGAGCAGAGTCAATCAGCTGCTTTTGAACTTGCTTTGCAAAATGAGAGGGAGAAAGGCTCTCAATTGAAAGAGGATCTGGAGAGACAATTAGCTGATGAACAGAGTCAATCAGCTGCTCTTGAAATTGCTTTGCAAAATGAGAGGGAGAAGGTCTCTCAGCTCAAAGAGGACCTGGAAAAGGAAAAGCTAAAGTATCAGGAGCTCTACAGGACACTCCGTGTTGAAAGACGAGCTAAACAGCGTGGTATCAAGAAGAAGGAGATGTTAGAGGACCAAATTAATCTTCTGAAGTCAGCAGCATTGGAAGATTCTAAAATCAAAAGGAGATTTTCTCTAGTGCCAACCATGCTGTAGAGTCACTCCTCAGGTTGGAAAAGGAGAATGCAGGTTTGAGGAGTGATCTTTCTTTATGCCTAGAGCGAATGACAAGACGTGCTCAGTCATGTTCTCTTGAGCTGAATACTCTAAGAAAAGAGCTCAGGAAAAGCAAAAAACAAACATACAGGCTTAAAGGGCACTTGCAACTTGCAGCTACCAGAAAGGAGCTTGCAATGACAAAAGCTAGACAAAAAGTCCTCAAGGAGAAATCTGTTCATAATTTAATGTGTAAAGGGGTTTATACAGAGGACACAAGGAATTTAATACGATTGCTAGTGAAGGCTGGTTGTTCAAAAGATTATATTGGTCATGTAATATCTGCTGTTCTCAAGTCTGCAGGGATCACAACAGTTGGATCTGTCAGTCGAAGAACAGTCTCCAGAGTGCTTTTGGAAGGATGGATAGCTTCTCAAATCCAACTAGGATATGAGATGCAAGAGGCAGAGAGTCAGTTTCTTTGATTAACTTGTCATTGACTACATTTAACCATATTCTATTTAGCCATGACATTCAGTGCTGATGGGACCAGCCATCGCAATATTAACTATAATTCTCGTCATGTGAATTTAAAGGCTGCAGATTACAATGGTGATGATGGTCCTAATAAGCAAGCTACAAGATTTCTTGGAATAATGGCATCACTTGATGGCACAAGTGAGCAGTCACTGAAGGACTGGGACAAAACTTTGGAGACAATCACAGACTTTTTCAACAGATCTCCCATGGGACAACGTAATGGAAGTATTATCCGCACAGTTGACTTGTTTTCCAAACTTGCTGGCATGCTTACAGACCATTGTGCAAAGGAAAAAAGGATGTTGCAGCATTGGAAAAGAAGAAGATAGAAGCAATGTATCAGAAACTTGGAGAAGATACTCTTGTTGCTTCAACAAATGCAGAGTTACTACCAAAGTTTCTAGAGGCATATGATCAGATGATTAAGGATCAGGGTGGCCAAGATAAATGGAAAAGTTTACATGAACAAGAGCAGAAAGAGAGAATAGCTAGGATGACTGAAAAAGCCATCATTGAACTTGGAAAAGATGCATATGAAATGCTTTCAGATGCTCAGAAAAAAACCCTAAGGCTTTTTATCTGGGCTGGATGTGGGTGCCACAAGGACCTGAATACAGTCAAGGCTGGCTACACTGAGATGGCTATGTGGTGGGATGAAAATGACATTACACCACCAATCCTATTGGCAAACAGAGACAATGCAGCTGTATTAAAGGAGGTCTCTCATGACCAGGATGTTGTGACTCCAGCACAAGAACGTGCATTTGAAATGACTGCAAAGGGTGGGATAAAAACTGCACAGATAGCTGGTGCAATACTTAACCACAAAGATGATAAAAAAGGACATCATAATCAGTTTCGTTTTTGGTGGGAAAAGGAAACCAACATTGAGTTCACTTTTCCTGACACCTCCAACACACGATATCAATCATACTGTGAGGCTGCTGGTGTTCTATTGTTGCACAAGGAATTGATCCTGAAATATCTGGACTTTGCTGTCAATAAAAAGCAGACAAAGCAGTTCAGTCACATGGAAAAGAATTTATGGGATGCCTTACACTGCCAAGCAACATTGACAGAACTTGCAGTATTAGCCATTTATGCTCAATCTGTTAGTCACCCATACATGAATGAAATTCGTGGGAAGCAGAGTAACATGCTGGACATGGGTCCATTTCATCATAAAGTGTATGGTCATATAAAGAGTATCACCAGAAACCCTGCATTGCTTATTGGTTCTGATGCATCTCATGAAAAGGGTGCAGTTAATGTTAGGACGGATCCAACACAACCACAGGTCTCACAAAGGGAGAGAGGGAGAAAGAGTAGTATTGACACAATAGACCAGTAAGCTGGGTTAGAGCAAACTATCTAGAGTCTTAGGACTCCTACCTACGGATACGCCCTCCTTATATACCTTTGGTTCTGGTCTGTGCGCACAGACTACACTGCCCCCAAGGCTGTGTACGCGCAGCAACGTTCCAGACCCCTCCATAGCCAGACTCGTCTGGACCCCTATGCCTAGACCTTCGTACAGCCACCCATGGCTTACCTAACCGGTCCTTCCATAACGGATCCCCCCAAGCCCCTATGCGTATTGGTATCCTTCCAAGCATCCGTAGGCCTCCAGATAAAATATAGAAAAATAGTATAAAATAAGAGAAAGCGTCCAGTATCGTAACATGACCCCCCCCTTAAGGCTTCACGTCCCGGGAAGCCACGCGTGTCGTAACTATTCATTTTGAGTTCCTAACGAACTCATGCCGCACGTCTTCTTCGGCATATATATCTCGGCGATCACCCTTCCAACGCTGCCAGTTTCGTTTGAGCTTTTCTAAATATTCGCGCTCAAACTTGCCATCCTCCCACCCATATAGCCGTTTCGCTATAGGGATTGCCGTGTGATTTTGCCATTTTCGGAAACTCGCGCTAATGTCGCGCACATTGACCATTCGCCGCGGCGCACTAGGATTCGCCTTGTGGAATTTCGTAACTTCCTTTTTTGCGTTTCCTAAGTTCTCCGCTGGTTCCCAGGTTGACTCCTCGACAGGGTAATTTTTCCACTTGACGAGATATTCTAAGCGTCCGCCGCCGCGTCCACTGACGCGGCTGTCCATTACTTCTTCTACTTCGTATTCATCATCCTGTGACTCTTCTACCATTTGCGCCTCTTTGCGCGACGCGGCTTTTTCCTTCTGACCAGGAAAAACCGGTTCTTTGTACGGTTTGAGGTGAATTTCATTAAATACGTTGTAGATTTTCCAGGACGCTGGAATCTTCAACTGGTACGCTGACTGCCCGATTTTCTTGACAACCTCCAGGGGACCCACAAATTTACCGTCTAGTTTTTTGGTGACGCGTAGAGTCGGGAGGTTGGCGGTGCTCAAATAAACTTTGTCGCCTTTTTGGTATTGTCGCGCGGGAGCCTTGGACTCGTCATATTTGCGCTTCATTGTTTCAGCGGCTTTTTCAAGCGCTGCGGTGGCATTGGCATGAATCCCTTCGACCTGCTTTGCTAAGTCCTCCACTGCTACCACTTTTGGTACGTAAGTCGGATTTAACCCCTTGTACGGGTGTCGCCCGTAATTCATGAAAAATGGGGAATATCCAGTGGCCGAATGCACTCGATCATTGTGGCAGAATTGCGCCACAGCCAGCCAATCACTCCAGTTGTCCTGTCTATGATTTACGAACATTGTGAGGAATTCCTTGACCGTCTGATTGACACGTTCCGTCTGTCCGTCCGTCTGTGGGTGATATGCGGTGGAGCGGTTGGCCTTAATTCCCAACATTCCATATAAGTCGTCCATGAATTTGGACACAAACTGCGGTCCTCGGTCACTGATGACCTTTTTCGGCAATCCGTGTTCCCTGAATACGTTGTCCCGAAACAGCGTGGCAACTCCTTGTGATGTAACGGTGGAGGTGGTGGGTAGGAAATACGATTTTTTTGTGAACCTGTCCACAATAACCAGGATCATATCATTTCCTTTTGACTCCGGGAGCGGTCCAATCAAGTCCATTGAGATGATCTCCCATGGCGCCTCTGGTACTTCGTTAGGATGCAATGGCGCTGCTCGAGTCTGTCTGTCCGGTTTAACCTTTTGACAGGTTTCACATCCAGCAACGTAATTCTGAATGTCCTTGCGCATTTGCGGCCACCAAAAATCCCTAGTCACCAATTCGACAGTTTTATCTATTCCCGGATGTCCCCATGAATGGTAAATTGCCAACAATGATTCACGAGTATGGATGTTTGCAGGTACATAAATTCTACCCTTCCACTCGACCAGTCCATTTACAACCTTAAAGTCCTCATTATGTTCGTCCAGCCCTTTTCGCACCTGCGTTTCCCATTGTCGATTTGGAATTTTCCGGATATCCTTAATAATATCCTCAATAGCCCTATCGTCGTCGTAAACTCTAATAAATAAGTCATCCTTGAGCAGGATGACTCCCTCGTTATCCGGGCCTCCGGATGATGGTCTGTTCGCCGTGATAAGATATCTGCCTTGGAATTGGACTTCCCTGAGCGATGCTTGATGACAAAATTGTACTCCTGTAGGTCCGTGACCCATCGCGCCTGTCGTCGATTGAGATTCTGCGGTTTCCGGAAATACGTCAGGTTCTGATGATCCGTCAATACTTCCACGATCTCCTTAGCGCCTTTGAGGTAGTGCGACCATTCATAGAATGCATGCATGACCGCCAGCATTTCCTTGTCGTAGATTTCATAGTTTCGCTCAGCGTCGTTTAAGGCCTTTGAAATAAACGCGACCGGTCTCCAAGATTCGTCCTTTCCTTGCTGTGACAAAATTCCACCGATTGCAAAATCCGAGGCATCTACTTCGATGCGAAATTGACCCTCGTCATCGGGAATTTTGAGTACAACCTCCCTCACCACAAGGTCTTTCAGTCCCTGAAAGGCGGTGTCTTGCAGTTCGGTCCAGAGCCACTCATCTTTTCCGGTTAGCTTGGTTAATGGCTTAGCCATTGACGCAAATCCCTCCACAAATCGTCGGTAAAAGTTTACAAAGCCTAAAAATTGCTGCAATTCCCGTTTACAGGTTGGTGTCGGCCATTCTGCTATTGCTTTAACTTTGCCCGCCTCCATACGGATGGAGTCTTCACTAATCACCAAGCCCAGGAAATCGATTTTGGTCGATCAAACCAGCATTTTTCCGGCTTCAAGGATAATTTATGGTTTTCCAGCTTTGCCAGTATCCGATTAACATGTTTGGTGTGTTCGTCCTGTGTAGATGAAAACACCAAAATATCGTCCATGTAAATGACAACCCATCCTTCAGCAACTTCTTGTCGGAATATATCATTCATCATGGTTTGGAACGTCGCCGGGGAGTTCGTTAACCCAAAGAACATGACTAACGGCTCGAAAAGGCCCCTGTTTGTCCTGAATGCTGCTTTCCACTCATCGCCTTGCTTAATTCGGACGTTGTTGTAGCCCAACGGATATCCATTTTAGAGAATATCTTAGCTTTTGACAACTTGTCCACCAGTTCCCCAATAAGCGGTAGTGGATAGCGATTCTTGATCGTCATCTCATTTAATCGTCGGTAGTCCTGTACCGGTCGTAATTTGCCATCTTTTTTCTTTACAAAGAAGAAGGGAGACGCCATAGGGGATTTACTTGGTTGAATTCGTCCTGATTCCAAGTTTTCTTTCAGGAATTCGTCCAACTGCGCTTGTTCGTCTCGATTGAGCGGATAGATTTTACAATCTACTGGCTTAGCTCCGGGTATCAGTTCTATGGCATGATCCCATGGCCGTCGTGGGGGTAATTCGTCAAAGGTCTCCTTTTCAAAGACCTTCCGGTGCTCCAAGTAGTGCTTAGGCACTACTTCCTCTAAAGTGCGCTTTTGGGCGGCTTCTGATTCCTTAGCGGCTATATTGGTTGCTACCGAGCGTAGTCGTAGCTCCGGTTCCCCAATATCAATGGCCAATAATCGTTCGCCTTCCTGTAATTGTTCCATGTGGTCTGATTCATCCTCCGGTTCTTCTACTTGAGATGCCGTCCAACAGGTTCCTGGGCATCGCGTGAACCGTACTTCTTTTCGTTTCCAGTCGATGGCCGGATTATGGTGCTTCAGCCAATCGTGACCTAGGAACAGGTCTGTCTTCCCCAAACGCGCCACACTGCATTCGATTATTTCTTCATGATCCCCAATTCGCAGTTTGAATTGTGTCATGTATTCAATGCTTCCCATTGAGTTCCGGGATCCGTCCGCATTGTAGACTGGTAGTGGTTTTATCAACCGCCGTTTATTTAATTTGTGTCGTTCCACAAATTCTTCGTTAACACAGGAGCCAGTACACCCTGAATCAACTAATGCTAATACATTAATTGTTTCGCCCGTGTCCATGGTTGTTAACACACAGTGCAGATCTATTTCCTGCTTGCCTGTTGCGTGTACCAACTGCTGGCGCAATTGTGTCAGGTTCCACAGCGCTTCCTGTTCCGATAGTTTATTGAGGTCATTTACCAACTTGGCATTGACCTCGTTGACTCGTTTAGTCGGTACCCATTCCCTTAAGCAACGAACTGCAGTGTCATTGTTTTCCTGCCAGATTCGTCTTAACACCCACTCAGGGGTCCATGGAGTTAACCGATTTGTTTTCACGCTCACACTTAAGTTTCGTATCCGGTGAATGAGAGGTGAACATTCATATAATAATTCTGGTAATTGTACACAGGAATCATTTTCCGATACAGAAACTTTATTAGCCAGCAGCGCGGAGCGCGTGCCTACTGGCTGTCTCCAAAACCCTTCTCCTTTCCCCATTCTTTCCATTGCTCCTCTGTGAGCTCCTGAATCTTTAACTCCCTAACACGGCCTTTTCCTTTCTCGGCCCACGTGTGTTTTTTGGGTTCCTTGCATTCTCTCGCAAAGTGACCCTTCTTTCCGCAGTTATAACATGCGCCTGTTCCTTTTTTGACTTTATCTACATCCATGGCATTGGAATCGTGAGTCGATGATGATGCCTCAGCCGGTTTGTACGTTCGCGCCACTGGTTGAGGTTTTTGGTAATCTTTCCTTGAACGGTGTCTTTTTCTGTCGATCACCATAGGCGTCTCGAGCCCTTCGGTATGCCCGTGCCAATTCCGTGACCCTTTCCATGATCCGTTCCAAGGTGTCCCCTGCGTCTAAGTCCCCGACTCGGATCAATTCAAATCCTAGGTTTGGATTTAACCCTTTCTGGAAATGATCCTTCGCGGCGCTAGTGTTCCATCCTGTTAGCGGTAATAAGGCCTTGAATTCAATGATATAATCCTCAACGGCCCGACTTCCTTGTTGTAACTTCTGGATCTGTTCGACTGCATGTTCACGAGTTTCTTTTGACATGAAAAAGTCATGCATTTGCCGTTTCAGATCCGCCCATCCCAAAAAGGGAGGTTTCAGGGTCTGTGGATTGCGTTGATAGTGCGCGGCAACTCCTATGGTGGCAGGGACAAAATGTCCTTCCCTTCGCTGTTGGTAGGATAGAGTAGCTGGCCATCCTTCTTCAGCTACCTTCTGATTGAAGTCGGTGTCGCTATCAATTTGCTCCTTGAGTTTAACCGCCGCCCATGTTCCTGCCCTATCACCTTTGCCTTTCCGGATTCGTCCAAGCGTGATATAAATTTCGCCTGCCATAATCGCTTTCGTGTGCCAGCTCGAAATACACATCCATGGCTCGGCACCATGCATCCACTTGCGCCGGGTCTCCTTCGTAATGATCTGGTAATTCTAATTTTACCAACGATCGGGCTAGGCGGGGGAGGTCGGGTGTTCTGATACTCCGTTACTGCTTGTTGTACCAGGTTTCCCATGTGCTCCGCCATTTGACTAGTCCCTGCGTTCCATTCCTGGATAGCTTCATCCCTGTCCGCCACTTGTTGCGGAGTTGATCCTCCTGCCACAGTCAATGGTTCCGGTCTTGGGTTTGCATTGGGCCCGAAATAGTAGTTATACTGATAAATTGCAGACTGCAAATACGCGGTCATGGTATTTGTCCAACCGAATCCTATTTCGACATGCCCAAGATCCCCATTAACAATTGCCTGGATCATTGGCCACCCGTTTGTCCATTGACACTTGTTGCACATGGAACCCACCCATTTGTTGTGACGTACAACCTTGAATTTGACCAGTTGCTCTGATCGGTATTCCGGATCGACTTGATTTATCCAATGGGTTGATGGAAACGCGGGCCATTCGTATTTATTCCATAGTTCTTCCTTAAACAGAACTAGGTAACAATATCCGGGTATGGCGGGTGTTACACGATCGAAAATCTTCGTCACCGTTTGGATCTGTTGCTGGAATCGCCTATTTGGGTGATTGCCCAGGAGATTAAACCTAATCCGACGGATCTCGCGACTCAAGAACCTTGTCAGGTTATCGTTCCTTGATGCTCCCACCGTGTATTGCCCAAATCCGCGGCCTTTTAATCGGTACATTTCTTCCCAGCCATGCATCCCGTGTTCTCGAGAGGATACGTGAATTCGCTCAAGTTCTGGCATTATTGTTGACTCAATAATAGCAGTACTTTCTCTGTATGCTGGTTGCCAAGACAAGATTTTGTCGACTGTAGGATATGCCGGCCAATTGAATGCATCCCAGTACCTATGCTTGATCAGGATTAGGTAGCAATAACCGGGGATACGGTTATGTAACATGGCGGTTCGTGGTCTTTTGAGGTAACGGTCTGCCCCTGCATCCCATTCGATAGCTCCCATATGTTTACGATCATGACCGGACCGTACTAATGACGCGATCATATCCCAACCCTTTGGTCCCTTAGGAACTCGCTCAATATGGTAACAGTCGTTATATCCATATGTGCGCCTGATGTTTACACGACCGTGGATATTTCGAAGGTTATAATCCCACGAGTTGATTTCCTGGATTTGAGGAAACGCCGGCCACTCGTACATGTCCCAAAACTGATTTTTTATTAGAATCAGGTAACAATATCCAGGTACATCTGGATGTAACGTGTGCTTTGTGTGAGCAGGACGTGGGTACGGGTATGGAATCGCTATTTCCTTTTCGACTTCCCGTTTCCAATTGTTGATCGTCCGTTGTTTTTCCTCATTAAAGCCCTGCTTGGGTTCAGTGTCCGCGGATAACCAATCCGCTGCACAAGGGATGGTACCGTTGTACCAATTGGCGTCCGCTCCTGCGGTTCTGGTTAGCGACTTGCTAGGTCCAGATTTAATAGTTACCGCTTGAGCGTATGACATGGGCGCTGACGTCGAGCGCGCTGTTGATGGTTGTCCTGCAACCCAGGACGAAATGGTGGAGGCTCGTGCCTTCCCTTTTTTGGACTCCTTTTGTCCGCCAAATCGGGCGAACTTATTGTATTTGCTGCGGCCTTCCATGAGTTTCATGTCCTTCCATGTATAGGACTCGTCTTCATGTGGGCGTAGTGCGGCTCGTTCAATGACATGAAACATGTCATTCTTGTGGTGGTCCTGGAGACCGAATTTGACGGTCTCATCGCGCATCTCCGGCTCCCAGGACAGGATTTGCGTTACTGTCGGCCATTCTGGCCAGTCGAACGTGTGATAGAACTCCTTCTTGAACAGGTACATGTAGCAGTACCCGCTCCTTCGCCATGGCTTCTCCTCGTGGATATCCGTGACGGGCGCACTTGGTAGTTTTGGACGGATCAACGTTTTGATCCAATCCTCCGTGTATGTGAGATCTTCCCCAACGAGTTTGAGGAAGTTGTCGAGTCCCAGCAGGGGATATGTGCCAGGGTCGGTTTTCATGATGAGCGGTGAGACCAGGAACGGCGTGTTGTACCTGGTGGGACAGTCTTTCCTCTTGAGACGTGCCCTCATGTACGGATCGGGTCGTTTCCCGTCCAATCGTTCCTGGTTGGCGATCTCCGCGGTCGCCCTGTTATAGCTACGGGTTTTGATATTCCCGTTCTCGGCATGCATCAGCCGGTTCCGCTCCTTGGCTGACAAGACCAAGCCGTTGTGTCGTAGGGTGATAATATTCCAGCCCATTAACAGGAGCTGGATGTTCGACGGCGTGTCGAACAAGCGTTGTCGGATCTCAGATTCTGGATCCATATCGTGGAGCAGCCCCTCCAGGGTCTGCCGGTCCTTTTCCATTTGTTCGAGCTCTTGCTCGACTCGTTTCTGATAACGCCGTTCCTCTCGGCGCTGCTTGAGCAATTCTTCCCAAGCTTCCTCCTGAATGCGGAGGGACTCCTGTTCCAGCTGCCACAGCTGAAACGCGTGTTGTCGTTGTTGGAGACGACGCTCCCGGTGTTGCGCCTTGCGCCATGTGTAGTAAGCCCTAACGTGGGCGTCACGCTGTCTGTTGTCGACAAGAACTGTGGTCGACCGAGTAATTTCTTCTGCGCACTCCTGCGCCCATTCGATTCCAAATCGTTTTCCGGCCTGCACGAGAGTGAGACCGGCGCGGGGGATGATGTAGTTGAACAGAGATGCCATGATTGCGTCCCTGATTGTTGCCTTAGACCTTTTAAGTAAAAAGGCTGGTGACTCTTCTTCTATATTCGTACTTCCTAATACGAATATTCTTTGATGCGGTCAATAACGCACCCGCACTCAATTCTTGGATTTTATTCCACCAAATGACCTAATAGCGTGGTGCCTGGGGCTTCACTCGAGTGTCCTCGTGCTCAGATCGTTAGATCCGATACGTGATTGGTATCTCGAGACTGTTCTCCTTGCTACACGGCACGCTACCAGATTGCTTTCGCTCGTTCCTGAGCTTTTCCGAGACAAACGGTTCTGTCTGCTGACCAGTGCCTGCCCGCACTTTCAATCACACAGATCAGATCTCGTCCGAATGCCTTTTGTCGACAGCAACCTTTCGGTAGTAGTCCCTGATGACGATCAAGGAGTCTATCTGTTATCGAAGTCGACGGTGATCCTCGAGAGCGGCTCAGTGGTCACGTGGTGTAACGTGCACCGAGGTCCATCGCGCAGGCTTGAGGGAACTCGTCGAGGACGCGCACGACAGCGAGCAAACGATGCCCGAGGTGGTTGTCAACGACGGCGAGAGGTGTGGTAGAAAGACTCTAGATTATGTTAGGACGGATCCAACACAACCACAGGTCTCACAAAGGGAGAGAGGGAGAAAGAGTAGTATTGACACAATAGACCAGTAAGCTGGGTTAGAGCAAACTATCTAGAGTCTTAGGACTCCTACCTACGGATACGCCCTCCTTATATACCTTTGGTTCTGGTCTGTGCGCACAGACTACACTGCCCCCAAGGCTGTGTACGCGCAGCAACGTTCCAGACCCCTCCATAGCCAGACTCGCCCGGACCCCTATGCCTAGACCTTCGTACAGCCACCCATGGCTTACCTAACCGGTCCTTCCATAACGGATCCCCCCAAGCCCCTATGCGTATTGGTATCCTTCCAAGCATCCGTAGGCCTCCAGATAAAATATAGAAAAATAGTATAAAATAAGAGAAAGCGTCCAGTATCGTAACAGTTAATGGCTTACCTTGGAAGTCACCTGAGGTTATGAATGCCATACAGAAGATGAAACCAGACTTACCTCACTTACAACCACTCCTTGTGAGGTTCTTTAGAGGGGCTGCTATTGGATGGAAACGCTTCACATCAGAATTTGCACCAGGTGGTTTAATTGATGAAGCAACTGTAGTGGAAAAGGACATGGCATGGCTTCCAACCACAAATGATGTTAATGAAGGAGCCCTTGGTTCATTTAGGGTTCTGATGCGAAGGCAACCACAGTTAACTGGTCTTCAATATAATGCACAAGCAATGTTTCATCACAATGAAACCCAGGCATTCATGGAGGCAAAGTTTACTGAACCTGAGGATTTCAAATTTATTCACCAGGAGGCTCGAAAGCTTAAGGGTGTTGACAAACAAAGGAAATTTGAAATCATCAAATTTGCAGAGGAAAAAATAGCTAGGAAGCAGAAAGCAGCACAAGAACGGCAAGAGAAAGTTGCAAAAAATGCTGCTAAGATTGCAAATATCACACTCCTCTTAGACAGAGATAAAGTTGTAAAACTTGCTGGAGAGAATCTCAGGGATCACTTTAGTGCCTTCAAGGCAGCAGGTGCCCCAAACATGAAAGATTTGACTAAAAGAAGCAAGGTTGCAGAAATCAGGAAGGCATTGCAGGATGCTGTTGATATGTATCATGCAGGTAAATGGAGCCCTGATAAAGGCCAGGAGGAGGTAAACAAGGATGGAGAAGAGATATTTGATTTTATGGGAGTTGAGGAGGATGATGAGGATGAATGGGAAGATTTACCTGCAATGTGATACAATAATGTCATCATAGCAGGCTCCTCAGCTCATGTCTCTGCACCATACTTCAAATATGTACACTGTATACCTTATACTAGTTGTATAGTACCATGTTGAACCTTAGTTGACACTGTAGGGATCATGCTTCTCGCAAATATTGAGTGGGTCAAGATTTGTGACACATTTGGTCACATGCATGACGTCACGCACCCACGCATGTCACTGAGCATTGCCCACTCCCAAGAAAAGTAGCCTGTGCCAATGATTATTACTTTTTGGATTGTGGGAAAATATAACATGTTGACAAATGTAGTCTGGAATTGAATAGAGCATGTGGGAAGTGACAGGAAAAATCAGTGTAGTTTGGGAATGCATACAGAAAGCTAATTTGACCGTGGGAAAATTTGATGCAGTGTGAGAATATGTACAGGATATTATTTTGAATATGGGCAAATGTAGCATATACAAATGTCCAGATGTGAGTATGGGAATAATCACTGTAATGTGGGAATGCAGAGAGGAAGTTGGTTTGAGTGTGGGAAAATCAATTGTCATGTGGGAATGTGCACAGGAAGTAATTCTGATTGTGGGCAAATGGAAATGTATACCAATGACCAGATGTGAGTGTGGGAATAATTATCACTGTAATGTGTGGGAAAATCAATTGTCATGTGGGAATGTGCACAGGAAGTAATTTTGAGTGTGGGCAAATGGAAATGTATGCCAATGACTAGATGTGAGTGTGGGAATAATTAGTGTAATGTGGGAATGTATAGAGGGAACAGGACTTACCAGGGCTCCCCAGGATTCCCAGAACCTTGAGTCCTGAGGAGTCCTGCATGCCACAGGGACATGGGGGGCAGGGCAGCTAAAGCATGTGAAACAACTTGTGTGTTGACAGCTGCAAGATGTGTAAATATCAAGTATAGAGGCAATGTTATAGCTTACCAGTAAGCCTTACAAGTTCATATTTTGTTCTGGGAAACTGGTTACTGATAACCACATTCAGAGGGTACTGAAGTGGTGCATCAAAAGAGATTGTGGCATTTAGCAACTGCATTGGCAGCTGATTTTGGCTGCAAAAATAAAATGAATACAGATTCCCAAGAGGTACATAATGCATAAATGGGCAGGTTTGGCCAGGACTCTGGATTGCTTTTGCTCATTCCTTAGCTTTTCTGAGACAAATGGTGTATTCTGCTGACCAGTGCCTGCCTGCACTTTCAATCACACAGATATACTCTTGTCTGAATGCCTTTTGTCAACAGTAACCTTTGGTAGTAGTCACTGATAATGATCAGTGAGTCTATCTCTTGTTGATGTTGATGGTGGTCGTCAAGAGCTGCTCATGTGGTCACATGTTGTGACATGCACTGAGGGCAGTTGCACAGACTTGAGGGAACTCATTGAGAGTGTGCACAACAGTGAGAGGTGTGGTAAGAAGACTCTAGATTATGTTAAGACTAATCCCAACACAACCACAGGTCTCACAGCAAGAGAGAGGAGAAGAAGATAGATTCAACACAATAGACCAGTAAGCTGGATGAGAGCAAACTATCTAAAGTCTTAAGGACTCCTACCTACAGATGCACCTCTTTATATACCTTTGTCCATGGTCTGTGTGCACAGACTGCACTGCCTCCAAGGCTATGCATGTGCAGCAACAGCCTAGACCACTCTGGACCCCTATGCCTAGACCTTTGTACAGCCACCCATGGCTTACCTAACTGGTCCTTCCATAACAGATCCCCTAAGCCCCTATGTGTATTGGTATGTTGTCCTGCATCCATAGGCCTCCAGATAAAACAGAGAAAAATAGAGAAAAATATGTAGAGTTGTAACACCCTGGACATCAACCCAAGGTCTGGGGCTACAATGCCCTCAGATGAAACAGAGAATGGCATGACTGAAGGGGATATCTATGCCTTAGATGAGAAGCAGCATCCTTCATTCAATGAGAATATCACCATGGCCATGTGGCTTCAAATCATTTTTTCTTGAATTGAATATGATGTAATTTGAACCAGAAGCAAGGCCAAGAAAGATGAGCCAATAAGAGTCTAGGCTCCTACTCTTATATCATGCACTTATTCATACCATTTATGCTGCCATGCACCACTGGACTCTGGTCAGACAAGTGATTTTGAAAAAACTGCCACACCAGGGATCAACCATAACACTCCTCTACATACAAATAAACACAAATTCCCCCCTGTCTGCAATCTTACACCCAGGTCTGCATTCATACCATGTTCTCATACCCCTGTGCACATTCCCACCATATTTTCCCACCATATTCCCACACCCTTGTGTACATTCCCACTGTATGCCACCATATTCCCACACCCCTGTGCACATTCCCACCATATTTTCCTACCATATGTTCACACCCCTGTGCACATTCCCACCAAATATTCCCACTGTATTTCCACACCCCTGTGTGCATTCATACCATGTGCACATATATTTTCCCACCATATTCCCACACCCTTATGTACATTCCCACCATATTTTCCCACCATATTCCCACACTCCTGTGTGCATTCTCACCATGTTTCCACACCCCCCTGTCCAAATTCCCCATATATTCCCACCATATTCCCACACTCCTGTCTGCATTCTCACCACAAACAAATCATGGGCAATTGTAGCCCAGGGATTGTTCATATGGAAATACATAGGGTGATAGGAGAGAGAAGGTGATGTAACTCAACATTGATGGCAGCACACTGGCAGTTTTGTGCATCTACATTTGAGAAGAGAGAGAGAGGTGTAGGAACTTGGTGTGGGAATTTTAAAAAAATTGGGGTGGGAATTTATGGTGGGAATTTACACAAGATTGTGGGAATATGGTAGGAAAATATGGTGGGAATGTGCATAGGAGTGTGGGAACATGGTAGGAAAATATGGTATGAATGCACACAGGGGTGTGGGAATATGGTGGGAACATATGGTAGGAATGTACACAAGAGTGTGGGAATATGGTGGGAAAATATGGTGGGAATGTACATAAGGGTGTGAGAATACAATGGGGAAATATGTGTGCACAGGGGTTTGGGAACATGGGAGGAATGCAGACTGGGAGTGAGATTGTGGACAGGGGGGAATTTGTGGTTATTTGTATGTAGAGGAGTTGTGGTATGGTTGAGTCCTGGGAATGCCCAGAACAGCACTGGGAGTCCAGTGGGAACATGTGGGGGAGTGTAAAGTGATCCATAAGGCAAGTATTAGGCCCATTTTCATATCATTGTCCTGGCACTTAGAAGTCAAACAGAATTTCTAGTTGTTAAAATGGAGTACCAACCACCAACAGACCTTGAAGACCTGGGCTAGCCACCTGCCAAAAGGCAGAAACAGTCTAACAGCAACAGGTGACATTTCTATTAAAGACAAACTCAGCACACCATACAAGAGAAGTCCTTGAACCATTACCAACAGAAACATGTATCTTTGGAGGAGATCAAGAGCCTTGGATTCAGGGTGGTCCCATGGGATGGAAAAACATCCAAACCTCTATTCATTAAGGGCATAAACACACCATTTGCTATTCTGGCTGGCCAGCCCTCTGATCCTGACTACCCAACTGTAACCCAGGGTGCTCACCAGTCTCTGCTCCAGTTAAAGAAGGAGCATCACATACTGAAGGATGTTGAGCATCCTAGAGGCAACTTTTGTGCTCTCACATGTGATATCAACCATGGTGGTGGAACTACAAGGCCAACACTGTTTGCTGTTAACTCCAAAATTCAACCAATATTGGAAAACTCACCAGTGACAACAATTTCCAATGTCTTGCAAAGCATGCCAGTTCAACACTTCATTACTGGGCCCCAGACATGGACAATGGCTGGAATCAACAGATTGAATTGCTAATCCAGCAAAGGCCTGAATTGCAAAACCCTTCCCAAATTGTGTCTATCCCTGTTGCACCTTTAACTTTGGTCCCAGAATGTATACATTTATTCATGTGGATAACCATGATGTCCCAGATGGGTATTGTGCAGTGCATGCTCTTGAAAAGTTCAATTCCAAAACAGGAGGCCATATCTTGCTTTGGGATAAAAAGGTTGCTGTTGAATTTCCAGCTGCAGTCTTATATTTCTCAATTCTGCAGCCATCCCCCACTCTAACATCCCAGTACATGAAGATGAGGAGAGATCCTCCTTTACTCATTTTTGCCCAGAAGGAGTCATAGCTTTTACTAAGAATGGGATGCAGACATACAAGGCTGCCATTTCTGGGAAGACTAAATGGGAAGGGAACCAGCTGTTGAAACAACTCAAAGAGCAGAGGAAGAGGGAAGGGTCAAATGCTCTTCCAACCAGTATTAGTTAATTAGAATTAGATATACATCTTTGAAACATTGTTTGACCATCATTATATTTGTGCATGGTACAGGTCCATACCAAATTCTCTGTTACATGCCAGGTGATTAATCCACTCCTTGCCAACCCATCAAAAGGTGCTGCCCACATTCTGGGCCCCATCCCCCTGTTTCTGAAATCATGAGCAACCATCATTGCTGCAAGGCCCAATCAGTAAAGGTGCCTATACACAGAGTGAGTCACTTGATTGTTTGTGTTATGACAGACTTGCTTGAATACTTGACAGACAGTTCATGATATCCATGGCAAGATCTAAAAGCCACCCAGGAGTCACTGTCAAGTTATCAACAGGCTGTAGTGTGAATATTTCCAACACACACTTAGCATTGACTTGTCCTCATTTTCAATGCAAGCTGCAAGGAGGATGAAAGGTGAAATAGGGTCTGGACCAATCCCCATCACAATGAGGTACATGGCAGCCACCATGCCATCTACCTTGTATTTTTCACATTATTTTTGTCCCATATGGACTGTCATACTAATCAATGTTCTGTGGTCTGCACACTGGATTATCCATGGTCATGTGGTTTGTTTAGGTGGCCAATGGGTTGGTGGCCCCTTATCACTTGACAGGTATGAAGCAACACAATGTTCCAAACTGAGAATGTGCTCATATTGGTCACTGAAAAAGAAGGGCAATTGACAGCAACAACCACAGGAAATGGGGGATGTCAGCTGATATGATATGGACCTCAGTTGTGATGCCATTGGGCACTGTTTTGCACTGTTTGCACTGCCAATCCTACTCTCTCTCAGCCATGTCAAGTGACAACAGATATTGCCAACTCTTCTGCCTCATCAAAGGCAACAATGCAATATTCCAAGTAAAAAGCAATGCCAATGAGACAATAGCCAAATTGAAGGAGATCATTTGTGCAAAAGGCATCTACACTGCTGATCCCCTTCTTCCCAAAGATCTAACACCTGAGAAGGTGGGCTGCAGCCCAGAATCAATTGTAAACACTGATATAGATCTCACTATCCATAATGAAATTTCTCTTGGGTGAGTCAATAACAATGGTGAAAAATTGCTCACATGGGAGCTCATTAAGCTGTACTGGTTGAAGCAGCCTGGTGCTGGAAGGCTCCACATCTTGGTGGGGCTGCCAGCACCAAAGGGTGAGCTGTTTGTGTTGTTTTCTGTGGGCCTCATGCCAATTCTTGTTTCTGCAATCTCATCAGCCACAATCAGTCCAAGTTCATTTAACAAATCTAATGCCATTTCTGGTGAGCAGATCCCAACATCCATGATGCAGCAACTCACTTCTCTTCATCATCCTTTCCCCTCCTCCTGATCCTGACCCTTCCTCTCCTCTCCTCTCTTCATCATCCTTCATCCTCCATGTCCAACCTATACCTCCTCTCCTTTAGGTGGTAACAAGAAAATGAACATTACTCCATCAAACTCCACTCATAAAGTTGATGACATTGATGAGGAGATCAGAGAAAAGCTCAAGTTGCTCCAACTGGCAGTCAAGGTGTTTCTGAAAAACCCTGAGCTACCCATCTGGGTTCCTCCACAGCACACTATGCCAGGCATACATGAATTTATTATGAATCTTTGAATACCAACATATCCTAATGGCAATCCAAACCTTCTACTTCATGGTCTCAATGAGTGCAATGGCAAGAAAATTCAAGAGGTGTTTAAAGGCACTACACCCATGTATGTAGTTATAACTTCTCCAAACTTTCTTTCATGCATGATTGCAGGTGTACATCTGGATTGGGTAAAACCTGGTGCATCATGGAAGCCCTCACAATAAATATATTGGGGTTTCTATCTTGTTGCAACTCTGGATGCAAATGAGGTTGGCATTTGAGATTTGCAGGATGCCTCAGGGTTAGTTGCTTGTTATCAGGAATGGGTCCCCAACCTTAAACAAGTCCCTGCCAACACACTGGTCAAGATCATTGTATCAGGTACCAGCATGTCACTTGCACACCTCCTGCAGCCTAAATACACAAACTAAGGATGTCTGTCCTCAACTTCCCATGTTTTCTCAGCCTCAACCCACTTTGCAATACCTCTGCACATTCTGTCACAAAATTCCCTGACATTTATCATCTTCCCACACCCATGTCAATATTCCCACAATCCCAGGTCTTTCACACTTTGTACACATCCCCTGACACCTTTCTGTGTGGGGCTGCATATATATTTAGACTAGGCACACTTATACATTTCCATTTGCCCACAAGAATTACTTCCTGTGCACATCCCCACATGACAATTGATTTTCCCACACTCAAACCAACTTCCTCTCCACATTCCCACACTCACATCTGGTCATTGGTATACATTTCCATTTGCCCACAATCAGAATTACTTCCTGTGCATATTCCCACATGACAATTGTTTTTCCCATGCTCAAGCCAACTTCCTCTCCACATTCCCACACTCACATCGGGTCATTGGTATACATTTCCATTTGTCCATATTCAAAATAATATCATGTACATATTCTCACACTGCATAAAATTTCCCACGGTCAAATTAGCTTCCTGTATGCATTCCCAAACTGCACTGATTGTTCCAGTCACTTCCCACATGCTCTATTCAATCACAGACTACATTTGTCATATGTCACCAACATGCTATATTTCCCACGATCCAAAAAGTAATAATCATTGGCACTACTTTTCTTACATGTTGACTTCATGTGGTCCAAACAGCAATAGTCACTAGAAATACAGCAGACTGTCTGCTCCTTGCTGTGACTATCATATTGTTTACACGTATATGCTTATTTTGATCAGGGTCAGATTCACTCCATCCACACTTGATGCTAATACTGTATACTATGATTTTTACTTTCATGTTTCCATTGCTGGTTCTCTGGGAGAAAATCATAAATATCTCATCATGTACTATGTTTATAATTATTTGGTTTATGTATTTGAGGTCAGGTTTGGTCCCTCTACATTTTTTGTTAATAGGTCATGTCAAAATTCTCATATTTTTATACCATGGGAAATTTGATATTATTGAGCCAAACAAATAGTGTACACACCTCACAGGATTTGCTAAAAGCTTATAGAGCTAACAATAGGGGGTGAAGAAGTGTTGCTATGGTTGACCAAATAAACAGGACAGTAAGTGGCAGCAGTGGGTGTTGGGTGTTACAACTTTACTTATTTTTCCTTATTTTTCTCTATTTTATCTGGAGGTCTACAGATGCAGGACAACATACCAATATGCATAGGGGCTTAGGGGATCTGTTATGGAAGGACCAGTTAGGTAAGTTATGGGTGGCTATATGAAGGTCTAGGCATAAGGGTCTGGAGTAGTCTGGCTATGGAAGGGTCTAGGCTGTTGCTGCATGTCAGCAGTTTACACTCCCCCCTGTTCCGAGTGGATTCCGAGTTCATTACGAGGATTCTGAGCAGAATCCTTCAATTCCAAAACCGGAGGCCATATCTTGCTTTGGGATAAAAAGGTTGCTGTTGAATTTCCAGCTGCAGTCTTATATTTCTCAGTTCTGCAGCCATCCCCCACTCTAGCATCCCAGTACATGAAGATGAGGAGAGATCCTCCTTTACTCATTTTTGCCCAGAAGGAGTCAGAGCTTTTACTAAGAATGGGATGCAGACATACAAGGCTGCCATTTCTGGGAAAACTAAATGGGAAGGGAACCAGCTGTTGAAACAACTCAAAGAGCAGAGGAAGAGGGAAGGGTCAAATGCTCTTCCAACCAGTATTAGTTAATTAGAATTAGATACACATCTTTGAAACATTGTTTGACCATCATTATATTTGTGCATGGTACAGGTCCATACCAATTTCCCTGTTACATGCCAGGTGATTAATCCACTCCTTGCCAACCCATCAAAAGGTGCTGCCCACATTCTGGGCCCCATCCCCCTGTTTCTGAAATCATGAGCAACCCTCATTGCTGCAAGGCCCAATCAGTAAAGGTGCCTATACACAGAGTGAGTCACTTGATTGTTTGTGTTATGACAGACTTGCTTGCATACTTGACAGACAGTTCATGATATCCATATCAAAAAATCTAAAGGCCACCCAGGATTCACTGTCAAGTTATCAACAGGCTGTAGTGTGAATATCAATGCAAGCTGCAAGGAGGACAAAAGGTGAAATAGGGTCTGGACCAATCCCCATCACAATGAGGTACATGGCAGCCACCATGCCATCTACCTTGTATTTTTCACATTATTTTTGTCCCATATGGACTGTCATACTAATCCATGTTCTGTGGTCTGCACACTGGATTATCCATGGTCATGTGGTTTGTTTAGGTGGCCGATGGGTTGCTGGCCCCTTATCACTTGACAGGTATGAAGCAACACAATGTTCCAAACTGAGAATGTGCTCATATTGGTCACTGAAAAAGGAGGGCAATTGACAGCAACAACCACAGGAAATGGGGGATGTCAGCTGATATGATATGGACCTCAGTTGTGATGCCATTGGGCACTCTTTTGCACTGTTTGCACTGCCAATCCTACTCTCTCTCAGCCATGTCAAGTGACAACAGATATTGCCAACTCTTCTGCCTCATCAAAGGCAACAATCAATATTCCAAGTAAAAATCAATGCCAATGAGACAATAGTGAGATCATTTGTGCAAAAGGCATCTACACTGCTGATCCCCTTCTTGCCAAACACCTGAGAAGGTGGGCTGCAGCCCAGAATCAATTGTAAACACTGAATTTTTTATTTTTTCTAGGTGGGTATAGATCTCACTATCCATAATGAAATTTCTCTTGGGTGAGTCAATAACAATTGTGAAAAATTGCTCACATGGGAGCTCATTAAGATGTACTGGTTGAAGCAGCCTGGTGCTGGAAGGCTCCACATCTTGGTGGGGCTGCCAGCACCAAAGGGTGAGCTGTTTGTGTTGTTTTCTGTGGGCCTCATGCTAATTCTTGTTTCTGCAATCTCATCAGCCACAATCAGTCCAAGTTCATTTAACAAATCTAATGCCATTTCTGGTGAGCAGATCCCAACATCCATGATGCAGCAACTCACTTCTCTTCATCATCCTTTCCCCTTCTCCTTCTCCTGACCCTTCCTCTCTTCATCATCCTTCATCCTCCATGTCCAACCTATACCTCCTCTCCTTTAGGTGGTAACAAGAAAACGAACATTACTCCATCAAACTCCACTCATAAAGTTGATGACATTGATGAGGAGATCAGAGAAAAGCTCAAGTTGCTCCAACTGGCAGTCAAGGTGTTTCTGAAAAACCCTGAGCTACCCATCTGGGTTCCTCCACAGCACACTATGCCAGGCATACATGAATTTATTATGAAGCTTTGAATACCAACATATCCTAATGGCAATCCAAACCTTCTACTTCATGGTCTCAATGAGTGCAATGGCAAGAAAATTCAAGAGGTGTTTAAAGGCACTACACCCATGTATGTAGTTATAACTTCTCCAAACTTTCTTTCATGCATGATTGCAGGTGTACATCTGGATTGGGTAAAACCTGGTGCATCATGGAAGCCCTCACAATAAATATATATATTGGGGTTTCTATCTTGTTGCAACTCTGGATGCAAATGAGGTTGGCATTTGAGATTTGCAGGATGCCTCAGGGTTAGTTGGTTGTTATCGGAATGGGTCCCCAACCTTAAACAATTCCTTCCAAGAAATGTGATGCTCAGGACAAGCCAGATTATATCCCTATTCTGGCATGTCATCCTCCAACCCTGGAGCATTTCAATCAATAATCTGCAAAATGGTTAAAGTCTTCACCAACACACTGGTCAAGATCATTGTATCAGGTACCAGCATGTCACTATCAGGACTACCCTCGCCATGATGGCTTAGGGCCCCAACAATAGACTTAAGGATGAGAGGAGATGAGGGTAGGAGAGAAACCCAAGAGAACTCGACTGAGGACTCTGGGTACTAGTTGCATGGTTTATATACAATACAGGCTGGTCTGTGCGCTAACCCCTACAACCCTAAAGGCTGTAGAACCCTACGCTAATAATAGTCCTGTATGAGTAAGACTGCTGCGCATCGACTGCGGATTAGTCAGCAGGTATGAGTCATCAGTCCGGTAGTCCGTAATCTAATCTAATCTAATCTTAGCGCTGACTAGATAAGATAGATGCCAACTTAGCTAAGTGTTTGGCTACCAACTATGAAAAATACAAAGAAAAGAAATATAAAATGATCTAGAAATTTGAGCGTTTGATACAGGTCATGACAGTCACTTGCACACCTGCAGCCTAAATACACAAACTATCAACTTCCCATGTTTTCTCAGCCTCAACCCACTTTGCAATTTCTGTCACAATATTTATCATCTTCCCACACCCATGTCAATATTCCCACAATCCCAGGTCTTTCACACTTTGTACACATTCCCTGACACTTTTCTGTGTGGGGCTGCATATATATTTAGACTAGGCACACTTATACATTTCCACTTGCCCACAAGAATTACTTCCTGTGCACATCCCCACATGACAATTGATTTTCCCACACTCAAACCAACTTCCTCTCCACATTCCCACACTCACATCTGGTCATTGGTATACATTTTCATTTGCCCACAATCAGAATTACTTCCTGTGCATATTCCCACATGACAATTGTTTTTCCCATGCTCAAACCAACTTCCTCTCCACATTCCCACACTCACATTGGGTCATTGGTATACATTTCCATTTGTCCATATTCAAAATAATATCATGTACATATTCTCACACTGCATAAAATTTCCCACAGTCAAATTAGCTTCCTGTATGCATTCCCAAGCTACACTGATTGTTCCAGTCACTTCCCACATGCTCTATTCAATCACAGACTGCATTTGTCATATATCACCAACATGTTATATTTTCCCACGATCCAAAAAGTAATAATCATTGGCACTACTTTTCTTACATGTTGACCACATGTCACATTTCACAAGTTCACATAATCATTGACTTCATGTGGTCCAAACAGCAATAGTCACTAGAAATACAGCAGACTGTCTGCTCCTTGCTGTGACTATCATATTGTTTACACATATATGCTTATTTTGATCAGGGTCAGATTCACTCCATCCACACTTGATGCTAATACTGTATACTATGATTTTTACTTTCATGTTTCCATTGCTGGTTCTCTGGGAGAAAATCATAAATATCTCATCATGTACTATGTTTATAATTATTTGGTTTATGTATTTGAGGTCAGGTTTGGTCCCTCTACATTTTTTGTTAATATATGTTGAAGAAGTGTTGCTATGGTTGACCAAATAAACAGGACAGTAAGTGGCAGCAGTGGGTGTTGGGTGTTACAACTTTACTTATTTTTCCTTATTTTTCTCTATTTTATCTGGAGGTCTACAGATGCAGGACAACATACCAATATGCATAGGGGCTTAGGGGATCTGTTATGGAAGGACCAGTTAGGTAAGTTATGGGTGGCTATATGAAGGTCTAGGCATAAGGGTCTGGAGTAGTCTGGCTATGGAAGGGTCTAGGCTGTTGCTGCATGTCAGCAGTTTACACTCCCCCCCTGTTCCGAGTGGATTCCGAGTTCATTACGAGGATTCTGAGCAGAATCCAAGTCCATTCCGAGTCCATTCTGAATTATCACCAATTGGACTTGGAATCCAAGTAGAATCTGAGCCCATTCTGAGCCCATTCCGAGTTGACAGGAATCCGAGCTGAACTTGGAATGGACTTGGACTGAACTCGGACTGAACTTGGAATGGACCCACTCCAATCTATTTTTTATACCATGGGAAATTTGATATTATTGAGCCAAACAAATAGTGTACACACCTCACAGGATTTGCTTAAAGCTTGGGCAGTGTTTGGCCACTGTTGCGCATGACCTGTGCAGGGTTCTCCCACACTATGAGGACATCCTGCCACCCTGGAACAGGGTGGAGTTTGAACCTACCTTTGCATGAACTGACAGACAAGTCAGACAGAGATTGATAAGTGCAAAACCATTTGTCGCCTCTCTGTGTTTGCTCTTGTCTACACTGCAACATTGTTGCAGCATCTTGCTATCTCCCTCATCATGCCTGAAATTCAGTCCAATTCTCAAGGCCATGCCTATTGGACTGACCAGGAAACCCTTGCACTTGTTCAATATATCCACCAGCACTGTAGTGAAGGCCTGGGATTCAAAGATTCAAGATTTACACCAGCTACTTACCATATTGTGCCTCTTCTTGAAAAGGGCCCCATGAAAACAGGAAAAATGGTAGTGACGAAGTGGAGGGCAGTAGGTTTTAGTTATGAGCTCATGCCCAACAACACTAACCCACTGTCCTTTAGGACACAGACCCACAGGCCTCATCGAGCAGGGAAGAGAAGGGGGAGGGGAATAGGGTATATTGACAGACAGAGTCCTACATGGGCATAAGAGAAACCATCTTAAGTCTGGGGCAACTCAAGACACTTGTACTACTTATATACTACTCTACCAAGACCCTTGCCACTGCCTAGTACCACTGGCACTCCCACAGCATCCATACTCCTTGTTGTCTTTACTGGCTTGCCTTAAACCCTGTGCAAGTTGCCATAATTTTGATTCAAGTCCAACTGAGCATGGCTACATTGCTGAGTCTTAACAGTGCCAACATTGTCTCAAAATTAAGAAACAACTGATATCTCAGCACATTCTTTGTTTACAGACATATGAATATCACTGACACTGAGAGTAAATTTACTTCCCTGCAATTTGCATTAATAGAACATGTCATGAATCTGACTTTGGTATGGCATATCAGCATTGTCAAACAAAGCTTGAAAGAATGGCTTATATCTCAGGAAGTTCTTTGTTTACCAATGTTTGTATGACATCACTGGCATCAGACTTAACCCCTCTACAACTTTTGTTAATAAATCATCTCATGAAAGTGACTTTTGTACCTCAGTATGCTGTGGCTGTGCCAAAAAATGCGAAGTCATGATAGTATTTTGCAATTATCTCAATGAATACTGGGTTTACAGGTGTTTGGATTTCATATTCAGGGTCAGATTCACTCCCTCTACATTTTTTGTTAATTGGTCATGTGATGATTCTCACTTTTGGAAATAATGGGAAATGTGACAGTTATTGTGACAATCAAGTGTACTTAGTACTGTGGGAAAATGTACATCTTATCTAACTTATGTAATCAATGTATATTCAATCTTATCTACATTACTAAAACTAATCTACTTATGTAATTAATCTCTATATCACATGATCTGGCTTACTAATCAAATTTTGAAGAGGGGGAATGGCAGAAACTGGGTGCTGCCAGCTGTCTTTATATACCTGTCTGGTGTGCACAGACCATCTGCTGCTGGGCACATAATGGCTGTGACAGTCAGGGCTGTGACTCACAAGTGATGGCTTCAGCAGTGCAAGGACTCCCTGGAATTGCAGGACTAGTCCTTGCAAAATGCATGGAAGTCCAGGCACTGTGCCTGGACTCCACGTGGACTCCATGAGTAACACGTGGGGGAGTGTAAAGACCTCATTACTTCTACCTCTCAGCACAGCAGACAATATCCTGTTTGTATGGCAACAAATGAGACACTCTCAGTTGAGAGGATGTTGACTAGGGAAGTCATCCAACAGTAATGACTTCAGAGATGTGGTACCTGGGACTTCACTAAGGTGTCCTCATGCTCAGCTCAATAGAACTGATATGTTATTGGTATCCTTAGACTGTACACCCTTGATATACAACACATCAAAGAAGTTTTCTTCATTGTCAGCCAACTGCAATCAGGCTCGGTCTGTACTGGTGCACCTACACCACATAGAGACAAAGGGTCCTTCTGACTGTTTTATTGCCTAGACCAAGTGGTTTTTGATTGCCACACTGTGTGGTTCACTGTTGCTAGAAAGAGTCAATGTCGCCCAAGATGTGGGTGATGTTGATGAAGGTGTAATAAAAATGGTTTGCCTTGTGCAACAATGAGCAGAGCATGCTTGTTGCTATCAAGTCAAACAGTGAGGTAAATAGCCTTACAATTATGTTAGAAGGTCATTCCAACAAAACCTCAAGGTTTGAGAAGGAGAGAGAGAAGAGCAATAGTTGAACTGTGTATGACAGAAACAGTTGTAAGGCTAAGGTACACTACCTACTAACCCCTCCTTATATACCTTTTGCCTCATGTCCTCCATGAGTCAATCATGTGACTCTTCCCTCCTGGCTTCCAATGACTCAACCATCCTTGCCTTGCTGACCTAACCCTCCTGTGGCTGTGTCTGTTACCTAATCAAAGAAAATAAAGAAAATGAGAAATTGTAACAGTAGTATTCCCCTTTAATCAAGTGGGATTGCACAATCCTGAGTTGCAATTGAATCTGCTCAATGTCAGAGAGAGGAACCAGAAGTTGAATGACTGCAGCAAACCTAACTGGAGCCTATCCCAGTCAAAACCCTTCAATTCAACCTTAATGCAAAGGTCAAGATCATCCAAAGTGAAGGGGAGACCAGTATCACCTGGGGGACAAGTGATATGCTGTTCAAGATATTCATTCAACAATTTATGTGGTGATTGCAGCCCATTCATCAGGAGGTATATGCATTGACAGCATCATCCAAGGCATTGCAAAGCTTATTGATGATCTGGAGAAATGGCTGCAAGCCTCCAGCCTGTGGGTTGAACAACTGGAACAACAACCAGATATGCTTATGCTTCTCCTGCAAGCACCCACTGGCCTGGATTGCAACTTGTAGGAAAAGCTGGAAAACCACTATTCACGCAGCCAGGACTCTCTGAAAGGCCCTAGATGCAATGTCATTGTTTACCTCATCCTGAGGTGTCCTGCAAATCCTGAATGCCAACCTCATTTGCATCTGGAGTTGCAACAAGATAGAAACCCCAATATATCATGAGGGCTTCCATGATGTGCTGGGTTTTACCTGATCCAGATGTGTTGCAGATACACCTGCAATTGTGCATGAAAGAAAGTTTGGAGAAGTTATAACTACATACATGGGTGTAGCGCCTTTAAACACCTCTTGAATTTTCTTGCCATCACACTCATTGAGACCATGAAGTAGAAGGTTTGGATTGCCATTAGGATATGTTGGTATTCAAAGCTTTGCAATAAATTCATGTATGCCTGGCATAGTGTGCTGTGGAGGAACCCAGATGGGTAGCTCAGGGTTTTTCAGAAATGCCTCAACTGCTGGTTGGAGTGACTTGAGCTCTTCTCTGATCTCCTCATCAATGTCATCAACTTTACAAGTGGAGTTTGATGGAGTAATGTTCATTTTCTCATTACCACCTAAAGGAGAGGAGGTATAGGTTGGACATGGAGGATGAAGGACAATGAAGAGTGGAGTGGAGAGGAAGGGCAGGATCAGGAAAAAGGGAAAAGGATGATGAAGAGAAGTGAGTTGCTTCATGGATGTTGGGATCTGCTCACCAGAAATGGCATTAGACTTGTTAGATAAACTTGGACTGATTGTGGCTGATGAGATTGTGGAAACAAGAATCAGCATGAGGCCCATGGAAAATGACACAAATGGCTCACCCTTTGGTGCTGGCAGCCCCACCAAGATGTGGAGCCTTCCAGCACCAGGCTGCTTCAACCATTTCACCATTGCTATTGACTCACCCAAGAGAAATTTCATTATGGAAGTGTTTACAATTGATTCTGGGTTGCAGCCCACCTTCTCAAGTGTTAGATCTTTGGCAAGAAGGGGATCAGCAGCATAGATGCCTTTTGCACAAATGATCTCCTTCAATTCAGCTATTGTCTTGTTGGCATCAATTTTTACTTGGAATATTGCATTGTCACCTTTGATGAGGCAGGCAATATCTGTTGTCACTTGACGAGAGAGTAGGATTGGCAGTGCAAACAGCGCAAAACAGTGCCCAACAGTGTCACAACTGAGGCCCATATCATATTGGCCAAAATCCCCCATTTCCCACAGTTGTCACTGTCAATCACCCTCCTTTTTCAGTGACCAATATGAGCACATTCTCAGTTTGGAAAATTGTATTGCTTCATACCTGTTGAGTGATAAGGGGCCGGCAACCCATTGGCTACCTGAACAAACCACATGACCACAGATAATCCAGTGCATGGACCACAGAACATGGATTAGTATGATGGTCCATATGGGACAAAAATGATGTGAAAAATACAAGGTAGATGGCATGGTGGCTGCCATGTACCTCATTGTTACTTTCAACTGCACCACCATACAAGTAACAGTAAAATATACCTGTACCTTACATGTGCTAAATATGTCACATTCTCCCAAAGTACACAATAACAGAATCATGATATATCCTTGGGTCAGACTTTTCTCACATGTTACCAACATGTCACATTTTTCTACAATCCCAAAGCTAGAATCATGGCAATGCACTTGGCTCAGACCACTTTTTTCACACCAGTGACAATTCAAAATTTCCTACAAGCTAGACTCATGCTATGCCAATCATTTGAGATCATGTTTCTCACAATTAACAGATGTTTGAATATCACCACCAGGGTAAATTAACTTCCCCTGCAATTTCCATTTGTAGAACATGCCATGAATCTGACTTTGGTGCAGCATGTCAGCATTGTCACACAAAACCATAAAGGAAAGGGTTATATCTCAGCAGTTCTTTGTTTACAGATGTTTGCACACCATCACTAGCATCAAAATGTAACCCTCTACAAATTTCATTGATAGAGCATGTCATAAATCTGACTTTAATGTGGCATATCAGCATTGTCAAAACAGAAAAGAAATGGTTGTATCTCAGGAAGTCCTTTGTTTACACATATTTGTATGCCATCACTAGCATCAGATTTCATTAATAGAGCATAGCATAAATCTGACTTTGGTGTGTCAGAGTGCAGTGGCTGTGCTAAAAATGCGAAATCCTTGTAGTATTTTGGCATTTATCTCAGTGAATACCACGTTTAAACTTATTTGGTTTTCATATTCTTAGTCAACTTTGCTCCTTCTACATTTTTTGTTAATAGGTCATGTGACAATTTTCACTTTTTGAAACTGTGGGAAATGTGACACCAACTATATCCACATCTCATCTTATCTAATTTATGTAATCAACCTATATCCAATCATATCTACATTACTACAACTAATCTACTTATGTAATCTGCTCATATACAATCTTATCTACTCTATCTACTTTATTGGGCCAGCTTACTAATCAAATTACAAGGAGGAATGGCAGAAACTGGGTACTGCTGGCTGTCCTTATATACCTGTCAAATGTGCACAGATCACCTGCTCAATGGTCATGTGATATGTATGTATCATGTGTCACACATGTGGCCAAATTGGTATGGAGTGAGGATGGAGTCCAAATGGAGCCCAGGCAGTCCAAGTCCTTGTGATTCCAGGGAAAGTCCAGGTAATTTGTGTGGACTCCATGCTCATTTTGGCTGTGTTTTGGCTGTGATCATTTTAGCCTGGGCTGAGCCTGGAGTCCAGTGGACTCCAGCATAAACAGCCACCATATTCCCACACCCCTGCACACATTCCCACCATATTTTCCTACCATATGTCCACACCCCTGTGCACATTCCCACCAGATTCTCCCACTGTATTCCCACACCCTTATGTAAATTCCCACCATAAATTCCCACCATATTCCCACACTCCTGTGTGCATTCTCACCATGTTCCCACACCCCTCTCTATCCTACCATGTTCCCACCCCAATTTTTTTACACACCCCTGCCTTCATTCCCACATCAAGTTCCCACACCTCTCTCTCTCTTCTCAAATGTAGATGCACAAAACTGCCAGTGTGCTGCCATCAATGTTGAGTTACACCACCCTCTCTATCCTATCACCTTACATATTTCCATATGAACAATCCCTGGGCTACAATTGCCATGATTTGTTTGTGGTGAGAATGCAGACAGGAGTGTGGGAATATGGTGGGAATATATGGTGGGAATTTGCACAGTGGGGGTGTGGAAACATGGTGAGAATGCACACAGGAGTGTGGGAATATGGTGGGAAAATATGGTGGGAATGTACATAAGGGTGTGGGGAAAATATATGTGCACATGGTATGAATGCACACAGGGGTGTGGGAATACAGTGGGAACATATGGTGGGAATGTGCACAGGGGTCTGGACATATGGTAGGAAAATATGGTGGGAAAATATATGTGCACATGGTATGAATGCACACAGGGGTGTGGGAATATGGTGGCATATGGTGGGAATTTACACAAGGGTGTGGGAATATGGTGGGAAAATATGGTGGGAATGTGCACAGGGGTATGAGAACATGGTATGAATGCAGACCTGGGTGAGATTGCAGACAGGGGGGAATTTGTGTTTATTTGTATGTAGAAGAGTTGTGGTATGGTTGATCCCTGGTTGAGTCCTGGTGTGGCAGTTTTTTCAAAATCACTTGTCTGACCAGGACCAGAGAGGAACAGTCCAGGAATGACCAGGACTGGAGAGGAGTCCAGTGGAACATGTGGGGAGTGTAAAGTACTGCCAAATTCACCCCTTCATGGGTAGATGAAAATGCTCAGATTCAAATCATTGCACATCTCAGTGGTGACTATATACCTGTGAACATTATGGGAGCTCCACAAAACCAAGGTCTTTGCATTATCCATTATGCAGAAACTATCAATGGCATTATAAACTGGATTGAAACTCTTGATCCTGCCCCAGCAATGCTTATTTCAAGCAATTTATTTGGCCTGGATGTTTTATTAAAGGTCAAGTTATGGTCAGAATCAACAGCTAAACCTAGGATCATTATTGTGATGGCCCAATTTAAGTCCTACACCCATGGTAACAAAGCAACCCTAGATGCACAGATGCATCCAGAGCACTGGGTGCATCAGTTAGTTTGGTCACTTTCTTTGACTCATTAGGACTTTTGTGGTAGCCACACTGACAACAGCAGAAACTCATCAATAATATGATGTTCTCCATGTTATAGCTGCCTACCCATTGACTCCTGACTTTGGGTCAGAAGCAAAGTCTGTCACACAGGCCATTAGTAGGTTTGATTCAAGTGATGCACTATTGTGAGCCATTTCTCCAATTTTTTGGGCCAGAAGGTGAAGCTTTGAATGTACTTGAACTGATGGACATTGCACTTGCCTGCAAGTGAAAAGCAAGTGAGATGAGCTAATGCTGTCTGTGCCTATCTGTATCATTACACATGTACTATGACCAGACCAATTTCAAAAAATGAGCCTTCCATTGGTGCATTGTTTATCTCCCAAGGACAAGGCTGAAGTAGCCACTTGCAGAGGGTTTAGGGTTTGTGAGTGAACCTGTGCTGAAGGTGCAGGTGATGCTGTTGATGTTGAGATGGATAGAGAAGAACTTGAATACCACTGGTGGTGGTATGGGATCAAGTTTTGCTAGAGCTCATCAGCTTCTCTATGTGACTTATATACCTTGCTGAGCTGAGTTTGATTTCAAACTCTGGCTCAACTGGATTTGGATGAATTGCTGTTGAAGGGGGCAGTGCTTGGGTGACATTTCTACTTGCAACTGCCTTATCCACTAACTTACCCATGGTGCTGTTGGGACCAGAGTCCCTGTCAACATCCATAGTATCCATGGCAGCATGGACTTCCCTTTTCTTCTTGTCCTTCTCCTCAATCACATGGGATTTGGAGTTGGCAATAATCCCACAAGGGATGAATTGCTGTTGAAGGGGGGCAGCACTTGGTGACTGTCATAACTCATATCAAACACTTCATTTCACTAAGGCCCTTTTCGGATTCGTAGTTGGGTCAGGTTAGGCCAGGTTAGCCTACCAAATGAGGAAGGAGCTTGGTTAGGGCTCTGGTTAGCTAACTATAGGCTTCGGTAACTCTAGCTAACTATGTCACACCTTATGCATGTGTGCGACATGAGGCTGCTGCCCATTCTTTCTTCCCTCCCCCCCACTTCCCCCCAGTCAAAGGTTGTCTGTTACTGCCATCCACTGTCAGTCATGCCAACTCCTAGGCCCAGAGCTGTCTGGACTTCCAATTGTGATGCTATTCTCCTTGAGCTGCTCTTCAAGGAGAAGGAAGATGGTAAACAGACTAGCAATGGCAACTGGCATGCTGATGCTTGGTCTGCTGCTGAGACTGCTTTGTCTGGGACTGAGCTACACACTGGTGGTTGCAAGAAGACTGCTTCTAGTTGTCAAAATCGTTGGAATGCTGTATGTTTTCTGCTTTTTTCACTTTTTTCATCTAAAATATTCTACAAAGCTCAAGAAGGAGTACAAGGAGGTTAACTATATCCGTAACTTGTCTGGATTTGGCTGGGATGATATCAAGAAGACTGTCACTGCCAGTCCATCAGTTTGGGATAGTTTAATTGCAGTATGTTTTTTTAAAAAGACAAAAAAATAGATGGAGCTAATGAGACATATATAGGCCCATCCTACTTACAAGAAATGGATTACTCATTCATTCCCCCATCTTTTGGAGATGCAGGAGCTCATTGAAGGGACATATGCTACAGGTCAGAGTGCCTTTCATCCTGCTTCTTCTAAAGAAACTGTGGTACCTGGTGGGGTGGTGAGATCTCAGATGATCAGGATGAGAATATTGATCCCACTCTTCTCAGTCAGCCAGTATGTTTTTATTTTTTATTCTTTTGAATATTCTACATAACAATTCTTTGTAGTCAACCTCCTCCACCCTCCATTCTCATTCTCCTTCACCATCTCTTCCTACTTCATCCAGATCAGCATCTACATCATCTCGCAAGCGCCCTGCTCCTGAGGGTGCTGATGTCCTTCAGCCTAAGCATTTGAAACAGGATAGTCTTCGTCATGGACGCAAAGCCTCTAGCAGCAAGGCTATTTATGATATGGCATCTTCCATAGACCGGCTTGCCTCAGCAATGGTAGGCCCTTCTGTCCCCTTGGCACCTTCTCCAGAGCGCAAGAAGCAAGCCATTCATCTTGTTGAGGATGATGGTGATCTTTCTGAGGAGGAGATGATTCAGGCATTCAAACTCATTCACAAAGACACCAGCTTTGCAGATACCCTTTCTGCTATTCAGAAGAAGTCTATGCGCACCAAATATATTAAGAGTGAGCTTTCTGATCAATTTTGACTGTCTTTCAGTCTACCTACCCTTACCATTCTCATTCATTACTACACCACCACTTGACTAATCTCTGATTGATACCACATTCTTTGGTAACTACATTCCTTCATGCTCAGCTAGTATCCTTTGGTAATCATTCCACATTGCCTTGGCAATATTATCTCGTCGCTCATTTGCCCTAATTTTTTCTGTCTGAGAAATGTAATGACCAAGGTGATCTTGATTAACTTCCATTGAAGACTGGAAGCCACTCTGAACTGTGGAAGTCTCTCCATGACCATCCTCTTGATTCAGATCATCATCATCTGGATCCATGATCCGAATGAAGTTGTGAAGAGCAGCCAAAGCAGCAGGAATCTTGGCTTGTGTTGCAGTACTATATTGGGGTGCAACAGTCATAAGCTTGAAGCATCGTTTGCAAACACCAAAGATCCGTTCAATAACATTCCTCAAGGAGGCATGACGAAGGTTGAATAGTTCTTGATATGAGGTAGGCCTAAAATGCTTGTTTATATCACAAGTAAGAGAGAAAAGTATGGCACACCTTAAGTCACTTCTTGCCCATTCCTGGAGATGATATCTGACTCCTCTATATGGGACTAGCAGTGCATCACATGATGGGAACCCTGCATCAGCTAAATAATATGTCCCAGGAGCAATGGCAAGGTCAGTCCTCCTTGCATTGTCAAAAAGGTGGCTATCAGCAGCACTGCCCTCCCACCCTGTGAGAAGATAACAGAACTGGAGATCAAAGGTGCAGGCAGCCAAGACATTGGTAGAAATTCTGCCCTTCCTACTGCGATAACGTGAAAGATCACCTTCAGCAACAAAGGCATCAAGCAGGGTGCCATCAATAGCAGCACGGCAGTCTTGAAAGAAAGGAAAGAATTTTGAATTACTGAAAATTTCAGCAGGAACTTGATCTGCAGATGGCAGTTTCACATATACCCCATAAAATTCTGGGGATACAAGCATGTCAAGAATGCGGTGGAAGGACCTAAAGTTGTATATCATCCTCAATTAAATTCAAGGGGAATATGAAATATTTGACTGACTTTGAGATGGTCTCACCACTTCTTTGGAAGCGCTCCTGCATCTCCTGATTTCCCAGACCAGTACGTGCTAGTCGAAGGAAGATTGCCAATTGCTCCTCAGGTTTTACATATTTTGTGGCCTGCAAATTGCACCGGACCCTCAATTCATGAAGAAGCTTGTGAAAGACAAACTTCTCCATGCCAAACTGTCGTTTAAAACGTGTAGGATGGCCTACTTGTCCATTATTGAACATCCAATATGAAATTCATATGGTTACTTACCTCTCAGAAGCTCTTCTAGCCATTTCTGTCCAGTGAGGATGGATGTATGAAGAGGCTGCTTCTCAACATGGGCAGCAGCATGAGAAGCAGTAGCCAAGGCAGCACCAAGGCCAGCAAGAAGTGCAGCAGCTTTCCTATGCTTATCCCTATGGATCTGTGCAATGGAAAGTTGCCTGGATTTGCGAGGACTTGTAGTGACCATGAGGGAGAGATAACAGATTGTCCAACACCATTGTGACTTACTGTGACTAACTATGTTCACACGGGTTAGCACTTGAGCTGGCTAGGTTATGCTAACCTAGCCCAACCTAGCCCAACCTAACTACGCATCCGAAAAGGGCCTAAGACTTTTTCTTTTTCTTTTCTTTGTATTTTACATATGTGGTAGCCAAACACTTAGCTAAGTCAGTGTCTATCTTATCTAGTCAGCGCTAAGATTAGATTAGATTAGAGTATGATTAGATTAGATAACTGACTACCGGACTGATGACACAGCCATGATGACTAATCCACAGTCAATGTGCAGTCATGGCTGTCCAGTATGACTCACATGGGACTATTATTAGCATAGGGTTCTACAGCCTTTAGGGTTGTAGGGGTTAGTGCACAGACCATGTATGTATGTATATAAACCATGCAACCAGCACCCAGAGTCCTCAGTTGAGTTCTCTCAGGTTTCTTCCCTACCCTCATCTCCTCTACTCCTAAGAGCCTGTTTAGGTGCCCAAATGCCCACATCCCACGGTTGTTGGGTGGTCGTCGGAACACCAGCATGACTGTCGGACTTTGAACGAAACTTTAACCTAACGAGCATGGAGAATGCTCGCGCTCAGCGCATTGGTCACCTTCGCCATCTCGCATTTGTGTACTCACTCTCCTTAGTGTATATATTTCTCTGTCATCTCACCATGCCACCAAAGTCTGCAGAGGCAAGGAAGGAAAAGGCTGTCTGGAATCACCAGGAAACCACTGCCCTTATCGACTACCTTCGTCAAGAAACAGGTAGGACTGGGAATACCAGCTATACAGCTGTGTCGTTCAACGCGGCTGCTGATCACATCAAGGACTATCATACCCTTGGCCCTGTGAAGACAGGGAAACACTGCAGGACGAAGTGGACAACGGTGAGATTGTATCAATAGATGGTATCCGATAAGCTGATTTTCAATTTGAATAGCTCAAGACGAAGTGGAGTGCTGCGGATAGGCTTGCATCCAGCTCAGGTGCAGGCAGTAGCTATAGCCCATTGACTGGTGTCAATGTGACCACCCCTGCTGAGCAGCGTGTCATCGATGACTTTGCTGCAAGTAATCCAGTATATTTGGTCATCTTTTCATTATCATTCTACTTTAACAAGCATTCAGGACTACCAATCCGAAGGTTTCCAGTATTACAATGCCATGTCTTTTGTACAGCCATCAGTAGCGCGCGGACAATTTGCATTTCGAGGAACGGCAAACATTTCCTGGGAGCCCGAAGGGAATGACGAAGACAATGTACCAAGTATGTCATTAAATATGTGCTACATATTCATATTAGACTGGTAACTAGGTGCCATTGGTACTCCAGTCGAAACGGCTGCTCCAATGTCTCAGCTATCACCACCATCCTTTGCCGCACCACCATCCCTGTCACTACCATTTGTTCAACAGCCAACACCGCCGTTATCTACAACACAGCCACCACCGCCACTAGCACCACAGAAACCACCATCGCCTTCCACTGCGCAGTCACCAGCGCAGTCGCCGCTGCCACCACCATCACCTGTTGCGCAGCTCCCACCATCACCATTGTCCTTTGTACAGCCATGGCTTCAGCCGTCGCCACCACCGCCTTTGCATCCATTGCCGCTGCTGCCATTTCATCAATTGTCAGCGCAACCAACACGATCCCCTTCCGTAGCAACAACATCTTCTTTTCCACTTCCAACATCAAGTTCAGACCACTCTGGAGGTAGTCGTTCAGCTGGGAAGAAGCGGAAGTCGGAACAAGGCTTGAATTCTGGTCGACCATCGAAAGTTAATCAAACTCTAATCCTTGCCAACAATATCCAGAGCTCTCTTAGCACTGTCGTTGATGCGCTCCGATCTGTAGGTAGCACCCCTGAAGCCAATGTTGATACTGCTACCAAGATGCTCAAGGAGACCAGCTTGGATGTCCGTGACAAAGCAATCCTTATGTCCATCTTTTCTACATATCCTCACAAGGCTGGTACATTTTGTGCTACATTACCTGGAGCTACCCAAGATTCATGGATTGCATTGGAGCTGGAATTGTTCAACCGTCAGAATCCTGCATAGCATACATTGTATGTTTTTATATCTGTAATATCACTATGTTTTCCGTGTGCAAGGTAACTAAGGCCAAGTATTTCCCTGTGCAAGGCAACTATTAATCCTCAATGCCACTATCCTCTTCACCAGCATCACTTGAGTCATCTTCTAAGAGCCCAGCTTGAGCCCTCTCTTGTAAGACCAGTGTATATTGTCTCCACATGTCACCTGCAATTTGATTTTGACGTCTAGAAGCTTCTGACTCATCTTCTTCATCCTCAACACCCTGAGTTTCATGATGTGAATCATCCCCTGCATAAAATCCACCAGCTATATGATCAGGACTGTTGACATCAAGGTGAATCTCATCCTGTGGATCATGGTATTTGATGAAATTGTGAAGTGCAACCAAAGCAGCTGGAATTCGTGATTGAATTTCAATGCTGTATTCTGGTGCAAGGAGCAAAATCCGAAAGCGTTGCTTGAGCACACCAAAAATGCGCTCTATAACATTCCGTGCTTGTGCATGTCGGAGATTGAATAATTCATACTTGTCTTTAGGCCTGGTTTGATTGATCAGTTTATATAAAGCAAAATAAATTAGATCTACCTGATCCCAACTCGGCCCCACTCTGCAAGATGGTAACGGACTCCACGATATGGGACAAGAAGCTGATCACAATGAGGGAAACCAGCATCAGCAAGATAATACCATCCTGCTGGAATCCTTAAGTCTGTGTTGATGGCATCTTGATAAACTCTTGCATCTGCTGCAGATCCTTCCCATCCTGTAAGTGCATAGGCAAATGTAAAATCAAAAGTACAGCAAAAAAGGCAGTTCTGTGATAAAAACCCCTTCCTATTCCGGTAAGCTCCCTGGTACAAGGCAGGTGGTGCAAAATGTATATGACTACCATCAATAGCACCAAGGGCATGCTGAAAAAATGGATATAGTTTTGGCTTGAGGTTTAGAGGATGTGATCCATGATCATAAGATGTTGGCTGGGAGACATGCTGTGTATAGAATGGTGGAGATGAAAAGATATTGGCCATTAGTTTGAAATATCTGATACAATAAAAATTAGGTCAATACATAGAAACAATGGGCTCACTTTGAGATTGTTGCATTTGATCATTGGAACCACTCACCAACATGTCGAGTTGTAAGGCCTGTGACAGAGATATAGAGGAAAATGGCCAGTTGTTCCTCCAGAGATACATATTTTGATCGTTGATATCCCATAGCATGCAGTTCTGCAATAAGCTCCTGAAATACATGCTTTGTTACACCCAATTCACAGCAAATGCATTTTGGGTGACCATTCAGCAGCTCTTGAACCCACCCTTCACCTGTAAGAAGAGAGGTGTGGTATGGCTCCTTGTCATTAAAAGTCCTTATGATCTGCAGCAATGTACAGTAAGCAACAAAACTGTAGCAATGTTTTGCAATCTTGGAGAGATTGGTGTCTAGTGCAACATGCAAAATAGGAACAAATACGAAAAAATATAGATAAGATAGCCCTACTTCTTAGCTTTAATTTGGCTTTACATTGTACTTGTTTGGATATGTTGATGCTGAGATATAAATTGCTTTTTAAGCAGATGTCATTGCTACGGTTTTGTTGCTGACAGCAATGGAACACAAATCATTATCTGGGAGTCATGTGACCAAGTTTAAAGTCATGTGACATTGTTTAACAAGTTAAACATGCACCAAATAGACCATAACAACTCTTGGAACTGACCATGAAGGCACTCTCTGCTGCTCTACAATCCCACATCCTCTCCCTCCTCAAAGCTGGTCATTCTGCTCATGAGGCCTCCTCTATCACTGGTATACACCACACTACCATCTCCAGACTCCATAGACAACACTCCCCCTACCTCCCCAAGTCATCTGGAGGCTGTCCTACCAAGCTTTCTGACAGAAATGTCAATCATGCCATTTGACTCATTGGCTCAACACAGCTGTAGATGTCACCAGGGCCCTTCAGGATGTCATCAACCAACCACTCTCATCACAGACAACTAGGAGGTACTTGAAGGAGGCAGGGATAAAGGCAGTGGTGAAGAAAAAGAAGCCCCTTCTCACTGCAAGGCATAAGAGGGCAAGGATGGACTTTGCATTGGCACACAAGGACTATACTGTGGAGGACTGGAAGAGGGTGGTGTGGTCAGATGAGACAAAGATTAATAGGTTAGGGTCAGATGGGAGGAAATGGGCATGGAAGAAGGCAGGGAGGGTCTCAGTGACACTAGTGAGTGGCACAGTGAAATTTGGTGGAGGGTCAGTTATGGTCTGGGGTGTATGATGTGGGATGGCCCTGGATATGCTTGCAAGATTGATGGGAGGATGGATGGGGACCTTTTTGTGTCCATACTGGAGGAGGATCTTCAAGCAAGCCTTGAATATTACAATAAGGGTGCAGAAGATGTCATCTTCCAGCAGGACAAACACATGCAAAAAGGCCAAACAATGGTTCCAGGACAATGGAATTGAGGTTCTATTGTGGCCAGCCCAGTCTCCAGACCTCAATCCTATTGAACAACTCTGGACACACATCAAGAGGAGACTGGCAGACTATGAAACACCCCCATCTGGAATCATAGAGTTGTGGGAGAGGGTTGAGGCAGAGTGGAACAAGATTGAGCCAAAGGTGTGCCAGGATTTGATTGAAAGTATGCCTAGGAGGGTTTGGGCAGTGATAGAGGCAAAGGGGGGGTATACAAAGTACTAGAATGTGGCAATATTTGATTTAAAAACATTGGCAACAAAACTGTAGCAATGACATCTGCTTAAAAAGCAATCTATATCTCAGCATCAACATATCCAAACAAGTACAATGTAAAGCCAAATTAAAGCTAAGAAGTAGGGCTATCTTATCTATATTTTTTCGTATTTGTTCCTATTTTGCATGTTGCACTAGACACCAATCTCTCCAAGATTGCAAAACATTGCTACAGTTTTGTTGCTTACTGTAGGGACAATGATAGTGACAAGCAGACTGACAAGGTGAACAATCCGCTGGTGTACCCTGGATGTGGTGGGCATAGTACAGTGTGGAATGTGGTGGTGGTTTGACTGGGAGATAAGCTGATAAGCTCTGATGCCGCACAGCTGGTCAAATTCAAACTCCGACACACATGAATAATTGTGGGAACGTTTCATTTGGGTCTGATCGGAGTCACTAAACAGGCTCTAAGTCTTCTGTTGGGGCCCTAAGCCATCATGGTGAGGGTAGTCCTGATAGTAGAACTCAACTTTTATCCACACTTACTGCCCCACGCTTGCTGCCCCACGCTTGCACTAGAGCATCATGCTTGCACCCAGACCCTTGGGCTAAGGGGACTTGATATCTGGGGGTTTCCTACAGTCTTCTGCAGACTATAAAGTGTTTATTTGTTGTTGGACAATAAAACTGTCAAACCATAGTTCTTTGGAGCACCTATAAAAGCTCCATCTTACATTCCCAGTCTACACAAACTGAAGAACCTAACCTGGTTTATAGGGTTACCAGTGCTGGAGTAGTGAACTCACATCATAGGACCAGCCTCACCAGCCCCTATGCACATTAAATTGCCCTGGTCTAGGCCTCTGAAGGCTATACACATAGTTACTTAGGCTTTGTTCAGTAGCTTGGTTCCAAACTTTGTCAAAGTTTGAATTTCCTTAAATGGGGTGTGTCAAAACAATGCATTTCCCAGTGGAGTTTGAATTGGTGGCAAATGGATGACTCAGGCTCAGAATCTGATATCTTTGGCCTTGGTAGAGTAGTACTTGTCTGCCACGGCACACCTTTTGCAAACTCAACTCTCAAACTTTTCCTCTTTGCAACCCAACTTAACCGTACTGCCAGCCCCAATCATTGACTTTGTGGTTTTAGAGTCTTACTCAAAACCCATCCCAACATAGTATTGAACCCATCTATTCTCCACACTTGGACTGGTCAAACACAGCCAAGGACTGGGCCGCAACTCCTCTTCTTTGCAAACCAAGGGCTGTGACTTGTCTTCTTTGCAGACCAGCATAACATAAGTATTGGACCCATTTTTGGATCATCTTCCAACTTACAAGACAACGTTTAGCAAACTCCACTGTCAAACTCTTTCTCTTTGCAATGGTACTGCCAGCCCCTTCACGGTTTTACAGCCAAGGACTGGGCCACGACTTGTCTTCTTTGCAGACCAGCATAACGTAAGTATTGGACCTATTTTTGGATCATGGTCTTCTGACTTACAAGTCAATCAGGATCAACCATTGCCACCACTTTGTTCCTCACAGCCTCAACCTATCTAGCTGTTGAAATGGAGTACCAATCACCAGAGGAGGGTACAGGCCTTGGCCAGCCAAAAGGCAGAAGCAGTCTCATGGCAACTGGCAACAGTCCCTTAAAAGACAAAGTCAGCACACAGTACAAGAGAACTCCTTGGAAAGGCATGTCTTCCAAGCTAGGCACTTAGTGCTTCCACCAGTGAAACCTTTTCCAAAGTCCCTTTTGGATGATTACAGAGAGAAACACATTTCTTTGGAGGATATCAAGGACCTTGGATTCAGGATGGTCCCATGGGATGGAAAAATGTCCATGCCTCTATTCATCCAGGGTGTGAACACACCATTTGTCATTCTAGCAGGCCAGCCCTCAGATCCTGACTATCCAAAGATAACCCAGGATGCCCACCAGACTCTGCTTCAGTTAAAGGAGGAACACGTGCAGCAAAGGCCTGAATTGCAAAAACCCTTCCCAAAATGCATCTATCCATGTTGCACCTTCAACTTTAGCCCTAGAGCATATACTTACATTCATGTTGACAACCACAATGTCCCAGATGGTTATTGTGCAGTACATGCTCTTGGAAAGTTCAATTCCAAAACAGGGGGCCATATCCTTCTTTGGGATCAAAAGGTTGCTGTTGAATTTCCATCTGGCAGTCTTTATATTTCTCCATTCTGCAACCATCCATCACTCCAACATCCCAGTACATGAAGATGAGGAGAGGTCCTCCTTTACTCATTTTTGCCCAGATGGGGTCATATCTTTTGTTAGGAATGGGATGCAAACATACAAGGCTGCCACTTTGGGGATGACTAAAAGGGAAGGAAATGTGGTGTTGAAGAGAAGGGGAAGGCAGAAGGGTCAAATGTTCTTCCAACCAGGATTAGTTAACTGTACATGTTGAATTCATTATCCAGATGGAAACAGCCAAGAGAGGGAGATGGCAGAGAGTGGGCAGTAGAGGGTGACAGTAGGTAAAGAAGATAATGATGAGTGTTCAGGAGAATAAAGTATACTCTAGTAAACTCTAGTAAAACTCTAAACATTACAATTCAGACTCATGAGTAAAAATCCATGTGTTGAGCAAGCAGCAGAGGGAATGATTGTTGGAGGTGGAGGGAAATGGTGGAGAGAGAGCAGCAGAGGTGGAGGAAGGCCACAAGCAGGAATGAGGAGATGGAGGAGAGTGAGCAACAGAGGGTGACGGTGGAGAGCAAGCAGCCAGGGGGGGGGAGGTCTTTACACTCCCCCACGTGTTACTCATGGAGTCCACGTGGAGTCCAGGCACAGTGCCTGGACTTCCATGCATTTTGCAAGGACTAGTCCTGCAATTCCAGGGAGTCCTTGCACTGCTGAAGCCATCACTTGTGAGTCACAGCCCTGACTGTCACAGCCATTATGTGCCCAGCAGCAGATGGTCTGTGCACACCAGACAGGTATATAAAGACAGCTGGCAGCACCCAGTTTCTGCCATTCCCCCTCTTCAAAATTTGATTAGTAAGCCAGATCATGTGATATAGAGATTAATTACATAAGTAGATTAGTTTTAGTAATGTAGATAAGATTGAATATACATTGATTACATAAGTTAGATAAGATGTACATTTTCCCACAGTACTAAGTACACTTGATTGTCACAATAACTGTCACATTTCCCATTATTTCCAAAAGTGAGAATCATCACATGACCAATTAACAAAAAATGTAGAGGGAGTGAATCTGACCCTGAATATGAAATCCAAACACCTGTAAACCCAGTATTCATTGAGATAATTGCAAAATACTATCATGACTTCGCATTTTTGGCACAGCCACAGCATACTGAGGTACAAAAGTCACTTTCATGAGATGATTTATTAACAAAAGTTGTAGAGGGGTTAAGTCTGATGCCAGTGATGTCATACAAACATTGGTAAACAAAGAACTTCCTGAGATATAAGCCATTCTTTCAAGCTTTGTTTGACAATGCTGATATGCCATACCAAAGTCAGATTCATGACATGTTCTATTAATGCAAATTGCAGGGAAGTAAATTTACTCTCAGTGTCAGTGATATTCATATGTCTGTAAACAAAGAATGTGCTGAGATATCAGTTGTTTCTTAATTTTGAGACAATGTTGGCACTGTTAAGACTCAGCAATGTAGCCATGCTCAGTTGGACTTGAATCAAAATTATGGCAACTTGCACAGGGTTAAGTCTGATGCCAGTGATGTCATACAACATTGGTAAACAAATAACTTCCTGAGATATAAGCCATTCTTTCAAACTTTGTTTGACAATGCTGATATGCCATACCAAAGTCAGATTCATGACATGTTCTATTAATGCAAATTGCAGGGAAAGTAAATTTACTCTCAGTGGCAGTGATATCAAAATGTCTGTAAACAAAGAGTGTGCTGAGATATCAGTTGTTTCTTAATTTTGAGACAATGTTGGCACTGCTAAGCCTCAGCAATGTTGGACTTGAATCAAAATTATGGTGACTTGCACAGGGTTTAAGGCAAGCCAGTAAAGACTTGATGCAAGATTGTTTCTCTGTTACAAACAAATCTGTTTTTATCAGGACACTTGTCATGACAACTAAGGGCCCCACATAATAGTAGACTGAAAGTACAGGAGGGTAGATGACTAGTTGACTAAGGGGAAACCCAAGAGAACTCAACTGAGGACTCTCAGTGCTTGTTGCTCAGCTTATAGATGTTCCAGGATGGTCTGTGCACTAAACCCTATAACCCTAATAGCTGTGGAACCCAATACTGATAGTAGTTTGTATGAGTCAAACATAATGGACATATAGGTTCTGTCTGTGTCATAGTAACTAATCAGGCTTGATTCTAATCTAATCTAATCATTATCTTATCTCAGATATTTGGTTGTTGCCTTTAATAAAACAATCTAAAAATAACTTAGAGAAAAAGAGTTTGAGATGGATGCTCAAGGGATAGGCATGGCAGCTTACTATATTTATATTTGATTGCCTTCTATTCTTTGAATAATATCTACTGAATCAAAATGGTAACAATCAAGGTGCAGGTGAGATGGTGAGGGTGCTGGCATGTGATAGTAGGTGCTGGTAGGTTGCTGATGGTCCTGCTGTCTTGGTCTCCATGTTTGAGCCAAAAACAAGACTGGACTGGATTTTCAACTGCTATTCTGGATGAGTACCAGGAATCTAGGTACAACACATGGGGGAGTGTAAAGTTCTATGCTGATCATTTGTAGTGTACATGGCCAGGAATCAATGGGGACTCCCTGAAATAAAATCAGTTATATATCCAGCTGAGGTGATCTGTAATGATAGCAGGGACTCCTTGTGGGCTCCCTGAGATACAGGGAGCTGCCAAAAAGCCATTTTCCACTTGTAGGGAGTGAGGTGGGAGTCCAGAGGGAGTCCAGGGATCAATGTGGGGGAGTGTAAATTACTGGGAGAATGTAGAAAATGTGTCTAAACACTGTTTTTGCAAAATACATACTGTACCTGGACTCTACAAGGACTGAACCTGGATTCCCTACAATGACCTTGCTTGTGCCTGGACTGAGCCTGGACAGTCCCTGGAGTGCAGGGACTTTACCTGGACTCCACAAGGACATGTGGGGGAGTGTAAAGTGCTGGAAGTAATTGAAGATTTTTGTTACAGGTCAAAACACACATTGAACACGAGGCATTCTGCAGGTTGTTTACATCATCACATCTTATCATCATCTTATCCATCATTTGTTCCACTTGTCACAATGGAACAGACTTTCAGATATGTACTGCCATTTGCCAACATGACATTGGGTGAGATTGGTGTTGCCTTTGAGGCAGAATGGGCATGAGGGTGTGCAATTGTGAGAAAAGTTAAGGAGCAGATTGCCACCATGGTGGATAGGTGACAGCGTGATGCCCATGTCAGGGCTTACCATTGTTGGTGCAAAGAGCAATGACGAGAGAAATGGCAGCTACAGCGAGAGGCTCAGTGAGAAATGGAACGACTTGAGGAGGTGTTGATCTGTGAACAGGAGGAAGCATGGCAGGCGCTGATACAGGAAAAGTGCAAAAAGCTGCGTTGTCAACAGCAGCTTGAGGAGGTTGAGTGTCAAGAGGCACTAAACTACCAAACATTGGTAGATTTGTTGAAAACCATGGAGTTGGGCTCTGTAATCCAAGAGGCATTGTTTGACACACTGTCAAACATTCAACTTTTGATGCAGGGATGGAATGTCATCATGCTGAGACACAAAGGGTTGGTTCTGTCTGGGAAAGAACAGAACAAATTAATGCATGCACTAAATGGCAACATTATGAAGCCACAGCAGTATAAAACCAATTTGAGCTCATCATGGTACTTGCCATACAATAGGACAAAGCAGGTATACACAATCCATAAAGTGGAACCAGTCACTCCCAAAGACTACAAGGGACTGGGAATGCTTAATCAAAAAATATTAAGCCTAGATTACTTTTTACCTGCATGTGGTGAGGAGATGTTGAAAGAGCAGATGTGGCAAATCATGAAATGGGCAGACAAGGTTGAGGCCAAATTACCTGGTAAGCCGGGTCATTATAAGCAAATGGCATCAGAACCATGGCAACAAAAAGGATACTGTTATATGTATCTTTTTGAATCAAAATACTATGCCAAGTATCAATGGCCAAGTTACCCAAGCATGGCGGAAGTAGTGTCATGGGCTCATATTTTGAGAAAACCCTATGTCAGATTTGCATTGTGAAATGGAGATAAGGATGGTGTTTATCACATCTATCCCAGTGACAAAATTCTACTTGAAGAAACCAAATGATATGAGTAGAATCAACATATGATTGGGAGGATGTGGATAAATTTGAGGTCTTTACACTGCCCCCCCTATTCCGTGTGGAATCCGTGCGGAATCCACGGATTCCACACGGATTCCACATGGATTCCACATTGTCCTAACATCTAATAGAATGGCAGTACCATTCCACACTGATTCCGCACAGAATGGTGGAATTTCCGCGGAGAGTCCGAGTGGACATTCCGTGTGAACTATTTTTCGGCATATGCCGTAGCATCACAAGCACAACAGCAACATCACACATCCCCATTGTGATGTCACACGTCGCACGTCACGGGTCACCTCACACTATACCGTGACATTACACATCACCCTCCACTGCCAACACGGCTCACACTCGACGATCGCAGCGTGATGCTGCCATCACTTTGCCACCAAAGTCAAGGAGTGGCCGCAAGCAAGCAATATCGGAGGCATCAGAGCAATCCACGAAGAAACGGAACATGAAGAAGCAACGCGCCGACGAGGATGGAACCGAGGGCTCCCAGTGCACGTGCAATTCAGCAGGCGAGCACATACTTACTACCCCAGCAGGACAACGACCATGCATGGGAACGAGGAAGAAATTGAATCAGCAAGGGCACCAACCAGGTATGTCAGTGTCAGATTTTTTTCTTTTCTGATATGTTTTACCCTACCACCCTACCCACCACGCTGCTACGTTTTGCCAACGCCCCGCCCCTCCCACGTCACGCGTCACCAACCACACTCACCACCCAATGAACCACCGCTCCACTCACCACCGCAATTCACCACACCGCCCTGCCTTTCCGCCCATCATGCCACGCATCACACCACGCTGCCCATCGCACCACACCGCGCATCACACCACACTGCGCATTGTGCCACGTCGCGCATCATGCCACACCGCCGACCACCCTCAGGTACATTGGCTCGCTTTTCATTTTATTTGTATATCCTCATCGGTTTACTCCCATCATGCCATGCCGCCCATCATGCCACGCCACCCACCATGCCACCCACCACCGCAAACCACACCACCCTGCCATTCCGCCCATCCCGCCACACCGCGCATCACCCCATGCCATGCATCTCGCCACGCCACACATCACCCCATGCCATGCATCTCGCCACCCTGCGCATCACCACGCCGCACATCACACCACCCTGCGCATCACCACGCCGGCCACGCCAAGCATCACGCCACGCCACCCATCACGATTCACCACGCCACCACACCATTCCACCTGCCACGCTACGCTGCCCACTCCAATTCACCACTCCCCCCCCCTGCCATGCTCCCACATTCCCAACGCCCACTCCTGAACTGCTGCCCATCTCGAATGAACCACCAACTAGGTAAGTTGCTCAGACCTTTTTTATTTATTTAAATTCTCATTGTTTTACTCCACTGACTTGTACAAATATTGAGTTATCATGTAGTAGATAAAAATTGAGTTTGAACAAAATTTAATTTGATTGTTGGAAAATTAGTACAGTGTAGGGATTCCAAACAGGAAGTTGGTCTAACTGTGAGAATATGCACAGGAAGTTATACTGACCAAGGGAGGTATGGAGGAAGGAAAAGTGCTTATATGTTCAGATGTGTGGAAAATGTAGTGTGGGAATGCATAAATGAGGTTAAGTTGAGTGTGGAAAAATGAGGTATGGTGTGGGAATGTATGCAGAAAGGTATACTCCATGTGAAAAAGTGGTTAGCCATTGCATGTCATGATTTTCACCTTTTGGAATGTGAGAAAATGTGTGACATGTGAGAACAGTATCTAAACTGAGTGTTCTGACTGTGGGAAAATGTGTGAGGGTCTGAGTTTTTGTGGGGATGTACATATACAAATGTTCAGATAATCAATAGTGTGGAATGCATACCAGAAGTTGATGTAACCGTGGGAAAATTAAGGCAGTGTGGAAATAAGTAAAGGAAGTTATTCTGACCATGGGAGAATAGAATAGAATGTGGGAATGTGTACAGAAGATATGCTATAGGGCTAAAGTGTTGATATGTTACATGATTGATTATGCTAATGTGATGCTACTACAAATATAGAGTCTATGTGAAAATTCATGTGGAATCCACACGGATTCCACTCGGACAGGGGGGGCACTGCACTGGTGTCTTGAGGACCAGATTTGGTTTAATCTGATCATTGGAAATATCAATGCAGGACTTGAAAACCTTCACCAAGCCCTGTGGTTGAATAATTCTAGGCATGAGATCAGGACTATCAGCCAGGCTAAAGACATTTCCAGTGGCATTGCCCCTGATAATGCCTCCAGTCATCCTAGAGGCACCCTGTAAGGATTGGTCATTGTCAAATGCAGCTGGCTGATATTTCTTTTGGTTAATAGCAAATCAACATAAGGTAAAATTGACTAACAATGTCAGGTGCACTTCCAGCAGGAGCCCTGCCTTCATTCTCATGTCCTTCTTCCACCTCAGCATTCTCATCCTAACTCATGCTTAGAAATAATAATATGCATGAGCAGTTCACACTTACTGGGACTGCAACTTCACTTTCACTCCTCTCATCCTTATCAGTCTCCTCATCCTGACACACATTTAGATATGTCAACATAGTGCAATAGTAATAACTCACTGATTCATCAACATTGCTTCCTTCCTCATTCCCTCTGTCATCACCATCATGACCACTGTCATCAGTCTGACATAGTTATTCAGTATAATTATGAATGGCAGATATTATCTATCACACACAGTTTGCTCACTGTCTTCTCTCTGTTCCTCTATGTCATCAGCCTTCATGTCAGAACAACAAAGGTGACCAGGCCCAGGAATGGTAGTTGTAGCAGGTACAACAGAGCTGGGAGGTGTACGTTTAGGTGGATGTACAGATACTCCACTTATAGTCAAGAGCTGTTCAGTTCTATAATTTTATAAAGTAATATAATAAATAATGATGAGCATGGACAGGCAGGTAAGTAGGGATGACAGGGGCATGGGAGAGGCATCAGCAAGGGAATGGTTGATGCAGTCAGCATGGTGGGCATGGTGGGTTGGCATGGTGGGTCAGTGTGGTGGGCATGGTGGGCAGGCATGGTGGGTGGGCACATTTGGCATGGTGGGCATGGTGGGTGGGCGTGGTGGGCGTGGTGGGCATGGTGGGTGTAGTGGTGGGCACAGTTGGGGCGGTCAACATGATGAGTGGGTGCGGTTGGCATGGTTGGCATGGTGGGTGTAGTGGTGGGCACAGTTGGTGCGGTCAACATGAAGAGGGTGTGGTGGGTGTAGTGGTGGGCACATCGGTGCGGTCGATGTGACGAGGGTGTAGTGGTGGGCATGTCGACGTGACGAGGGTGTGGGTGTGGGTGCAGTCAATGTGACGAGGGTGTGGGTGTGGGTGTGGTCGGCATGGCAGGCGTGGTGGGCATGGTGGGTGTAGTGGTGGGCACGGTTGGCGCGGTCGACGTTAATAACACTAAAACCTATCGGAGCGACAGGAAGTGCGGGTTTTGTGAGCTTCATCAAAGAAGTTCTTGTCAATCCGATGGTGATCAGAGACGCGGTGCAAAGTAAGAGCTAGGGGGCGACAGAAGATACAGATATGCGACGAGCGAGAAGTGGTACAACGGGTGAGATCGATATGCAACGGAAATGCTGCTGTGCAACGGATGACGTGGTGCAAAATAAAGAGGGTGTTGTCGGTTTCGATGTCCAACACAATGAAGTGGCAGGCGTGACACGAGAGATAGAAGTTATTGATTGCAAAGAAGGAAGGTGATAAAATGAGTGTGGCGGTACGGTATGTTATGTTATGCTATGAAATAAGATGATATATATACTTTTTGCTACCTACTGATACGAGTGGACTCCAAATTCTTCTGCATCATGCTTGGTGGCCTACTATCCCAATTTGTCACCCTGAAAGGTGCCGTCCGATGTAGTTTAGTGCGCGAGCATTTTGCTAGTTGTTTTCCCTGTTGCAAACCCATAGCAAGATCCTGACCGTTGACGGGTACGATAGCTGATGATCAACCTCTGGCATCTTATGCGATAAGCATTGGTGTTACAGTCAATTTCGATTCCCTAACTGCGACCCTAACCTAGGGGTTCCCTGACCCTGCAGGGATTGATCTGGTTTCACCCCCTGGTTTCAACCCCTGTATCAACCCCTGGTTTCAGCCCCTGTATCAGCCCCTGGGTTTCAACCCCTGTATCAGCCCCTGGGTTTCAACCCCTGTCTCAGCCCCTGTACCAGCTCCTGTATCAGCTCCTTGTCTCATCCCCTATACTCTGATACATGTAGCGTACCCCTAGGTCTCCAGGTATATAAGTAGCTAGGTAGAGCCTGTAGCTCCCCATCTTGATCTTAGTCGAGTAACAGTCTTAGCTCTGGACCACCCTCCTCTACTTCTCTCCTAGTCTAGGGTTAGAACCTAGGGCTATGGCCTTCAACCATAACAATTGGTATATGCTTTTAGCACGGTTTGTCCCTGTTGCTGTTATGAGCTCACACCCAACAACACTAACCCACCGTCCTTTAGGACACAGACCCACAGGCCTCGTCGAGCAGGGGAGAGAAGGGGGGAGGGAAGGAAGGTATATTGTACTATAGACAGAGTCTTACATGGGCGTAAGAGAAACCATCTTAAGTCTGGGGCGACTCAAGACACTTGGACTACTTATATACTATTCTACCAAGACCCTTGCCACCGCCTAGAACCTCCAGCGCTCCACAGCATTCATGCTCCTTATTGTCTTGTATGAGCGCTGCCTCCACGCTGTCATCGTTGCTATGCTTCTTGGGCGCAGCCACTGTAACGCCATCCTCTGGACCAGTCCGGGTTGTTCTAGACCTTGTAACCGTAAGGGGCTATATCCTAAAGCCACCTTGTCTCCATAGGCTGTGTTGCAATCCCATATGTCCATATGCGCTGCCACTGCTGCTTCCTGATGCGTGATGGCATGATCCCTGATGCGTTGATGCCGACGTCGATCAATGATGCCATCAAGGGCGCGATCCTCTTGCCTAATCCGGCTTGTCCTTCCTAGTATAGTGTATGGCTGCCTTGTATGGCCATCGTCCTGTTCCATAGTAAGCGCTCCCATGCGCTAACCCACGCAAAGTGTTCCCAGGCTCCCTCCTAAGGCTCCTGGCCTGTATAAAGACTGTGGTAGTGGTCCCCGACCACTGATAGATAGATTGAAAATGTAATGCCGATTTTCATGATCGTAACAGTTGCCACTACTCCCGAACTGGACGTTTTGTGTTGGCTGCTGATCGACGCTACCGTCAGTGAAGATTTTCCTCTGTTTAACCAAGTTTGTCCATAGCTCGTAGACGTGTGGCTAAAATGGTCTCGATCGCGGTATTTCGGGTGCGCTTATCTAGCACGGAAGTGGCAATGTCATGGCTAATCTTAATGTGGCGGACGGCATTCAACAGTAGTTGTCAGGTGATCGATGCTAGTTGGCGTGGTCGGGTAGTGCTGGTTTTGCATGTGGTATTGCAGGGGTTTGTCTTGTGACTTATGGATGGCTTGCGATGCGGATGAGCATGGGACTTTACTGCGAAGGCAGTCAGATGAGTAATGGTGTCAGATAGTTAGCCATGGGTTCAGTGCGTATATAGTTCCGGCACTGGTAGGACTTCTCTTGCATAGCTTAACGCATACACGTGACGATGACTCTACACAGTCACTGCGGAACACCGCTCATCAATGTGATGAGGGGTGTGGTGGGTGTAGTGGTGGGCACAGTCGGCGTGGTCGACGTGATGAGGGTGTGGGGTGTGGGTGCAGTCGACGTGACAAGGGTGTGGTGGGTGTAGTGGTGGCCACGGTTGGTGCGGTCGACATGATGAGGGCGTAGTGGTGGGCACAGTAGGGGCGGTCAACATGATGAGGGTGTGGGTGTGGGTGTGGTGGGTGTAGTGGTGGGTGTAGTGGTGGGCACGGTCGGTGTGGTTGATGTGACGAGGGTGTGGGTGTGGGTGTGGTCAACGTGATGAGGGTGTGTAGGGAGGTAATCCATGAATGAAAATATTGAAAAGAGAGAGAAAAAGCTTACGGGGTGGGGTTTGGCCTATCGTTGGCTGCGGCTGCGTCTTCTTTTGCTCACATACTCAATGTCTTCCTGCTGGAATTGTCAGTTGCGAGCTTGAGAAGACGAGGGAGGAACTTGCCTTGCTCGCTTAGTCTCCTTTGCAGAAACAGATGAGGCGGCACGGTTCCTCTTACTTGCTTTTGTGGTGGCGGTGGCGTGCTGGTTCGATCGTGTGTTGACAGGCATGGGGGTCGACGATGGGTGGTGGTGGGATGGGCAATTGATGGAGTGATCGATATGGTGCACAGCAGTCACGTTTGTGTCATGTGCACACGTTAAACGTCGTGTCAACTGTGCACATGATGATTAACAGCAGCGCGATGCAACTGCATGTGTCACACTGTCACATTGGTTATATATGGCTGTAGGCTGACTGACTCCCTCCACACTGCTTGGAATCCACTCGGACTCTGAGCATCATCAGTCCTAGGACTTCCGAGCTCAGTCTCAGAGTCAATTCAGAGTCCATTAGGACTGAGCTCGGAGTACGAGCTCAATTTTTGGTGAGTTTCCTGCCAAAAATCCAGGTCTACTCAAAAAACTCGGACTCTGAGCGGAGTCCTAGTAATCCTAGGACTGAGCTCGGAGTCCAAGCATCTTAGGGGGCTCAGAGTAAAGTGCTCCAATATTTGGTTAAATGGAAGGGATATGGCCTGAATGACAACTCCTGGGAACCCGAACGCAATCTAAGCAATGCTGCAGATGTGTTACAGGCATATAAACTCAGAAGATGGCTATGAAACTTCATGTCTCAATATCACAACTGCCAAACCCTCAAACAAAACATTTGTTATATGAAAAAATACTGCTCCACCTGAGGACAATATTCCCCAAAACCTTATGAAAGCTTCAAAGGACGGATCATCACATTTCCCATTCCCCATCCTCTGATCACCCCTTTAGAACCACCACGACTAGTCAACTTCATCCGAACCCTAGCAACCCAGTTAATTGCCTACAAGACTCCCAGACTTTCTAATGGACATGCGATACACCCACAGGGACATGTTGAAATCCCATTCAATGCCTGATTACACTATCTTCCAAAATATATGGATCTTACATTTGATCCAGAAGAACTACCATACTATCCAGACGCAATGTCACCCTACCTCCCATCCTCAAAGTTCACATGATTCAAGAACTCATGAGGAAGTCTTGGGTGATGAAGATTTTTTAAAAACATGACACACGGACTAGATGTTATGACTTGATTGCGATGTTTATTCAACAGCTTCAGAAGTCTCCTCAAACTCCACTTTGTCTTCAGAAGTGATTAGGGATGCAACATGAGTGGCAATCGTGGGATCCACAAGCATGCACACATCAAGAATGTTCTCCGTGACCTGACTGTAAGAGGGAGTGATGGTGGTGAGGTCTTTGATATAAAACTTGAACATCTTGGCACTGATCGTCCAAGCCACTTTGGAATGTTCCTCAGATGAGGAGGACAAGTTGATATTATTGGAGGTGTTGATGGAGGCCTTGACTTTCAAGTCAAACATTGCAAACCCAACAACATTTGCAGGCTCACCATTGAGAGTCTTCATCACACTCAAGTCACTATACATGCCTTCAAGGATGAACTGGCGCATCTGAGCAACACCATAACAATGTATACACTAAGGCAGCCCTTCGCCAAGAAGACCCTGCACTATTTGATTTTGCAGAATGACTAGGAAATGCTAGCAAAGAAATGGAAATCTGCAGATGGGTCACTACTTGGTGACTCCCAGATGCAATCTCAAACCTCAACAGAGTACTTGAGAGCCTTGATTTCTTAGATGCATTTGACAACACAGGTGGACCCACCATACCTCATTCATCCAAAAGTATTGCGCCACAAGATATTGCTCCTGAAACAAACACAGACCCTGAGAACAAAATTTCCACCACTACCAGGAACAAGCTAAGTGAATCAGAAGAATCTGATGAAGAACTCGAATATGTTCCCAACATCAGATCATCCACCTTCACTTACCGATCCACAGATGGAGAACTCCGGACAGTCAATTGGGATGACAAAGTGTTTAACGAGGAATAAAAGTGTTCCAAACAGCATAGATACACCCCAACTTTTTGCACTTGAACAAATGTCTCCTTTCATCACCATTGCTTACTTCACCACCCTCTCCTTCGCCCTGTTGGTCACAGCATGTGGCCACTATTATATTGAACCCACCACCTCCCTCTCACCCTTCCTCACTGCCACCAACGACCTCCCCCTTGAAGTTTTTGTCAACACCACCATCACCATCAATGACTTCAATTTTGCCAATCTCCCAAACACACATGAACATCCCACTGAGCTCGCTGAACTCGCCGCCATCACCACCTCTCCTATTGTTGTCCACCCTTGTTGTCCACCCTTGTAACGCAAACATTATCTAGCTTACTCATCAAATTTCAAAGAGGGGCCCAGCAGCACACAGCTGCTGTTGCTCAACAAGACCAACATCACCAAGAACTTATCAATTGCTTGGATACCTTGCAAGAAGGGTATGCAGTGTGTATTACCTCTCAGGAGTCAGTTGTTATTTTATTTTTGCAGCCAGACAGAGGTGCCTGCCAATGCAGTTGCAAAATGACACAATATCTCTCAAGGCACCACTTCAGTACTCTCCAAATGTGGTTATAGGTGACCAGTTCCCAAGAACAAAATATGACCTTCTAAGGCTCACTGGTAAGCTATGACACTGTCTCTAGACTCATCTTGCAGCTGCCAATGCACAAGCTTTTTCCCACACTTTATTTAGGGCTTTATGCTGGAGTCCACTGGACTCCAGGCTCAGTCCAGGCTAAAATGATCACAGCCAAAACACAGCCAAAATGAGCATGGACTCCACATGGACTCCAGAGCTCTTTACAGAGCCCCACATAGTCCTGGTGGACTCCTGGCCCAGTTCTGGGACTGGGTGGTGGCTGGCAAACCACAATTGTGCTCCAGCCAGGACCTCATGTGGAGTCCTGGTCAAACCTGGCCATTTATGCATTATGTACCTCTTGGGATCTGTATTCATTTTATTTTTGCAGCCAAAATCAGCTGCCAATGCAGTTGCTAAATGCCACAATCTCTTTTGATGCACCACCCTCTGAAGACCAGTTTCCCAGAACAAAATATGAACTTGTAAGGCTTACTGGTAAGCTATAACATTGCCTCTATACTTCATATTTACACATCTTGCAGCTGTCAACACACAAGTTGTTTCACATGCTTTAGGGGGCAGGGCTGCCCTGCCCCCCCATGTCCCTGTGGCATGCAGGACTCCTCAGGACTCAAAAGGTTCTGGGAATCCTGGGGAGCCCTGGTAAGTCCTGTTCCCTCTATACATTCCCACATTACACTAATTATTCCCACACTCACATCTAGTCATTGGCATACATTTCCATTTGCCCACACTCAAAATTACTTCCTGTGCACATTCCCACATGACAATTGATTTTCCCACACATTACAGTGATAATTATTCCCACACTCACATCTGGTCATTGGTATACATTTCCATTTGCCCACAATCAGAATTACTTCCTGTGCACATTCCCACATGACAATTGATTTTCCCACACTCAAACCAACTTCCTCTCTGCATTCCCACATTACAGTGATTATTCCCACACTCACATCTGGACATTTGTATATGCTACATTTGCCCATATTCAAAATAATATCCTGTACATATTCTCACACTGCATCAAATTTTCCCACGGTCAAATTAGCTTTCTGTATACATTCCCAAACTACACTGATTTTTCCTGTCACTTCCCACATGCTCTATTCAATCCCAGACTACATTTGTCAACATGTTATATTTTCCCACAATCCAAAAAGTAATAATCATTGGCACAGGCTAATGTTGACAACATGTCACATTTCACAAGTTCACATAATCATATTGTTTACATGTATATGCTTATTTTGATCAGGGTCAGATTCACTCCATCCACACTTGATGCTAATACTGCATACTATGATTTTGACTTTCATGTTTCCATTGCTGGTTCTCTGGGAGAAAATCACAAATATCTCATGATGTACTATGTTTACAATTATTTGGTTTATGTATTTGAGGTCAGGTTTGGTCCCTCTACATGTTTTGTTGATAGGTCATGTTGAAATTCTCACATTTTTATACCATGGGAAATTTGATATTATTGAGCCAAACAAATAGTGTACACACCTCACAGGATTTGCTATAACAGCTTATAGAGCTAACAATAGGGGGTGAAGAAGTGTTACTATGGTTGATGTCATTGTTTTGATTGCCCTATATCCACATAAGTACATCAGCTAAAAATATAAACTCATGAATGCCTGCCTGGTAGATGTAAGGCTGGGCTTTCCAACAAATATAAATTATGTAAATTGAATGGTTACATTCTGAGATTTGGACCAAATAAATAGGACAGTAAGTGGCAGCAGTGGGTATTGTGCAGGTGATTGGCAGTTGATGGGGATGTTAGCAATACTACATAAGTATAAGTGTGCCTTGTCTAAATATATATGCAGCCCCACACAGAAAGGTGTCAGGGGATGTGTACAAAGTGTGAAAGACCTTGGAAGATTGTGGGAATATTCAGTCCTAATAATGATTGTGCTCAAGTTTGGCTTGGACTCTGACTTGAGTCCAAGTAGTCCAACCTGGGGCAATAATGCACATGACCCAGCTTTATATATAATGTTATGACAGGTGAGTGCCACATTGACATGTGTGTGCTTTGTTATTGTCATGTCCACTCACATGACACATGAGTCTGTGCATGCTGTGCATCCCATTGATAAGTCTTCCCAGCTACCATGATGCCCAGCACCCATTCCACCCAGTACATGACCCCACCACCATCTACAGCCCCCACCACCAAGCAAGAGGAGTCAGGCACCATCATCTATGAAGGAGATTATCAGGACTACCCTCGCCATGATGGCTTAGGGCCCCAACAATAGACTTTAAGGATGAGAGGAGATGAGGGTAGGAGAGAAACCCGAGAGAACTCGACTGAGGACTCTGGGTGCTAGTTGCATGGTTTATATACAATACAGGCTGGTCTGTGCGCTAACCCCTACAACCCTAAAGGCTGTAGAACCCTACGCTAATAATAGTCCTGTATGAGTAAGACTGCTGCGCATTGACTGCGGATTAGTCAGCAGGTATGAGTCATTGGTCCGGTAGTCCGTAATCTAATCTAATCGTTATCTAATCTAATCTTAGCGCTGACTAGATAAGATAGACACCAACTTAGCTAAGTGTTTGGCTACCAACTATGAAAAATACAAAGAAAAAGAAATATAAAATGACTTAGAAATTTGAGTGTTCGATACAGGTCATGACAGTACCCCCTTTTTAGGTTTCGGCTTCCTAGACGAACTAAAAATCTTCAAAGGATAAATGTCCTCCTTTATTTTCACGCTTCCAACACATGTATACTTGCCAAGCCCAGAAGGCTTTTGGCGGGAATTTCCATGGGTCTCTGCCCATTTTGTATTGTTCGATCCATACTTTGACAGATCGTTCCATGGTGATGATAGGGTGGGGAGGGCGGTGTGGTGCAGGTTTCGGTTTTTTGGGGAAGATGCAATGTGAGGATTGCTCACAACAGTGGCCTACATTTGAATGACCACCAATGGTAAGGATTGTTTGTTTTGAACATTTATTGTTGCATCAATTTTTGCCCATGCTGACAAAATACAAATGCGTGCTGTCCGTGTGTTTGGTCTGGAAAGACTTTTCACAACAAAATGAAGCAGTTTAAGGTCCTACTCCAGGACCAATCCTTTTTAGTTTTTTAAGCATCCATTGCAACCGCATGGACCATCGTGATCTGATGGTTCATTTAATTGTTTGATTAATGATTGACCCTTCCATTTTTGCCAGTTTTTCTCCCATGTTGCAGTTTCTGCTACTGCATTGACATTGATTCTAGAAATGGCGTTTCCAGGAAATTCCGTGAAGTTTTCGTATTTTTTGAAGCCTAATCCGTCAAAGATTGTCTTGTCAATGACCCTTATTGCTCCTGGATTCTTGTCATAGAAATGCTTTATCTTTCTTTTTGCAATTCCTAAATTGTTTTTTGGCTCCCACGAATTGTGTTCTGCCGTGTATCCCTTCCACTTTACAAGATATTCCATCTTGTTCCTTTTCAACCTTACATCGAGGATTTCTTCTACCTTGTATTCTTTTTCTCTGTCAATCTCCACTGGTGGTGGAGCAGCCATTCTTTGACCCCTTAATGGTTTTACATAAGGGCGTATTCTCAAAACGTTCACAACAGGATGAATTTGTTGTGAGAAAGGTAGACTGAGTTCTACCACATTGGACGAAATGATCTTTTTGATTGGATAAGGACCAATCCATCATTCTGCCAATTTTCTGGTTGGGCGACCAGATAAGGAGAGATCTTTGGTAGACAACCAAACTCGATCTCCTACTTTGTATTCGGGTGCTTCAGAACGTCGTCTGTCTGCGTATAGTTTTATGTCATCCTGTGATTTCTTTAGGGCTGACTGCGCTTCTTCATGAATTTTCTTCATTTTTTGTGTGAAATCTGCTGCTGCTGGATGACTTCCTTCCTTTCTGGGTTCAATTCCCATTCTTGGATGTTTTCCGTAATTTATGAAAAATGGTGTATGTTTCGTGGATGCCTGAATTTTGTTATTGTAACTAAATTCGGCAATGGCCAACCATCCCGACCAATCTTCTTGTCGGTGATCTACAAAAATCCTCAGGAATTGTTCCAAGTCCTGATTCATTCGTTCTGTTTGTCCATCTGTTTGTGGATGAAAAGCTGTAGACAGATCCGTGGATATGCCTAGCATTGAGTTCAATTCCTTCATCATTTGAGTGGCGAATTGTGGACCGCAATCCGAGATTATTGACTTGGGTAGACCATGGAGTTTCCATATATGATCTCTGAACAGTGTTGCCAGTCCCTGTGCTGACGTTTCCTCAGATGTTGGGATAAAGTGTGCCATTTTTGACATTCTATCACAGACTACCAAAATTGCATTATGACCATGCGATTCTGGCAACTTTGTTATAAAGTCTGCTGATATATGTGTCCATGGCCTTGATGGTGCCGAATTGGGCATCAACTTTCCCGCTGGTGGTTCTGGGAAGTTTTTGCTTCTTTGACACTTGTCACATCTGGCGACATATTTTTTAACAAATTTAGTGACACCTGGCCACCAATAATTTCTTGTGACGAGTTCCACCGTCTTCCATTGTCCTCCATGTCCTGCAATGGGTGTATCGTGATGGAGTCTGACTATCTCCATTCGTAGTTTATTATCCTTAGGAACATAAACCTTTCCTTGCCAGAGGATAAGTCCTTGCTCCATTTGCCATTCTCCTGCATTGAGTCTCCTGACTCCTGCCTTTTTCATGGCTTCAACTGCTTTCACAACTTCTTCATCTTTCTCTTCTGATTTTCGAATTTTATTTAAAATTTCTTTTTCCGATGCGTTCACCAACACATGACCTTGTTGGAGTGCTGCAATTCGGAAAAACTCTGGTTTTAACAAGGTAACTTCCTTGTTATCATCTTCTACCCCCTTTTTATGGTCTGGCCTCCTGGACAGAGAGTCAGCCTTTCCCATCGTTACTCCTGCTTTATGAATTAATTTGAAATTAAATCTGCTGAGGTATAATGCCCAGCGTGCTTGTCGTCTATTCAATTTCTTTGCATTCATAAAGTATTTGAGATTTTTATGATCTGTCCAAATCTCAAATTCCTGCCTTGCTTCTTCCAGATAATGTCTCCAGGCTTCGAGACATCTAATAATGCCCAACATTTCTTTATCGTGGACATCATAATTCCTCTCTGTTTCATTGAGGGATTTGGAGAGATATGCGACCGGTCTCCATTTGTTGTCATCACATTCCATTGATAACACTCCTCCCGTTGCGTAATCAGAGGCATCAGACTCTATTCTGAATTTCTTGTCGGAGTCTGGAGCGACAAGAAGGGGTTGTTCCGTAAATGTTTTTTTTAAGGTTTTAAAAGCTTTTTCTTCTTCCTCCTTCCATTCCCATGTTTTATCTTTTCTAACCAAACTATGCAATGGTCGTGCAATTTTGGCAAAGTCTTGGACAAATCGTCTGTAATAATTTGCCAAGCCCAAGAAACGTTGTACATCTTTAACACAGCCAGGTGTAGGCCAGTTAAGGATAGCATCAACTTTCTTTGGATCCATTTTGATTCCATCAGGACCAATGATGACCCCTAGGAATTCAACTTCCTGCACATTCCATACACATTTTTCTGGCTTAATGTAAAGATTGTTTTCTTCCAAGCGCCGGAGAACTTCGAGCACTATTTCCTTATGCCCTTTTTCGGTTTTGGTGTAAATGAGGATATCATCTATGTAAACAATGACTTTTCCTTCATTTATCATATCCCAAAATATGTTGTTCATCATGGCTTGGAAGGTTGCCGGAGAATTGGTGAGCCCAAAGTACATTACTACAGGTTCGAAAGAACCTTTTGGTGTAGTAAAGGCGGCCTTCCATTCATCTCCTTCCTTGATTCGTACGTTATTATAACCCCACCTAAGGTCCAACCTGGTGAAGTGTTTTGCCTGTCCTGCTCGATCCATGAGCTCCAATATTAACAGTAATGGATAGTTGTTTTTAACTGTCCATTCGTTTAGGTAACAGTAATCCTGTACCATTCTCTTTTTCCCATCTTTTTTCTTTACAAAGAATACTGGCAATGTTTGTGGTGATTTCGAAGGTCTGATGTACCCCTTTTTTAATTGATCATCAATGAAGTCCCTGACTTTGCCGAGTTTGTCTGGTGATAAAGGATACACCTTTCCTTTCCTAGGTTGATAACCTTGTTTGAGATCTATAGCGTGATCCCAAGGTTTCCTAACCGGCATTCTTTCTGACGCAGTTTTTTCGAACAAGTGTATGTACTTGTGATACTGCAATGGTACTAGTTCTTTAGGCTCTGCCTTTTTTAATTCCCTGATCCATCGAGGATTGGTCAATTTATTTTTTAAGGGAAGAAATTCATATTTCTTTCCTTCCTTGTATAGTTTCAGATGTTTCCATTGATCAAGGAAATCCAAATCCGATTCTTCCCTTTCTTTCTGCTCTAACCAATGCGCGAAGTCCAACTCGCGTTCCTTTTCCCAAATGTACATGTTGGACTCCCAATGTTCTGCCACTTTGGTTTTCTTTTGTCTTTCCGTCATCCATTCTTTTTGTTTGTGTCCACAGGACCGTGGACAATGGGTCAACTTTATTTCTCCGGTGGTCCAGTTGATGTCCGGATTGTGTTTTCATAACCAAGTGGAACCTATGATTACATTAATCTTTCCCAACTCGCAAATTTCAAAGGTTGCTCATTCTTGATGTCCCTGATAACTCATGATTAGATCAACTTCATGAGTAATCATACCGCCTTCGTTATTAGATCCATCAATGTTTCTAACTTGGATTGGACGATCCAAAGGGATTAACTTAAAACCTTTGTCAGCAGCGAATTTAGAGTTCATAAACAAACCTGTTGCTCCTGAATCAAGCAATGCGGTTTCTGTTGTTTGGTCGTGTGTGTCTAGCGTTTCTAGACCTATGTCCATTAGTATCTCGTCTTTCTGACCAATAGAACGAACGAGAAATTCTTTTTGTCCCTTTTTTAATATTCTTTTTTCGGTTGAGGAAGAATTAAGCACAGGGCTAACTGCCCTGCCACGCTCCTGTGCTTTGGCACCAGAGACCGCTTCCTGCAGAGTTGTCTCAGAGACTGTTGAAGTCTCCGAGTCCACTATGGTACCTACCAAGTCCATTTCCTTGCCTAGAACAGAATATCTATTATGAGAGTTCAGTACGGGACCTACTGACTCTTGTCGTCTTTTAACTCTTCGCCTTTTGCGAAGTATTCCTTCATTTTGTCGAAGGACATGGTTCGAATGTCCAAACCTGAACGGCAATTTCTTGCAATGTGCCCGATTCTTCCACATTTGTAGCAGCGCATCAGGGGGTGCTGTGTCCTATCAACATCCATGGCATTCGGGTCTTGCGGCCGAGGCACCGTACTACTACTCAAGGAGGCTCCAGCTCCCGATTGGTTCTGACTCGCTGATCCCGCATTGAATTTCCAGCGGGGTTTGGGCTGGCCAGTTCCTACCAGCTTTGCCGTGTCCGGGCCTTTGGATCCTTCACTCCTCTTAGCGGAGTTACTGTTCCTCGAGGAATAATATTGTTCCTCAGCTTTTGCTTGTCTCCATTGTCAGTCGAGACAGACCGCTCTCCGGTACCATTCATCTATGGTTTCCAGTACTTCATCAGCCTCCATTATCCTTTTTTGGAGACTGGCATTCAAACTTCTTTTGAACTCTTCAATAAGAGCTCATCCCTCGTAACCCGTTCCTCGGGCTACCTTTTTAAATTTCTGCACATGTTCTTCACACGTGTGTGTGCCTTGTGACATCGTGCGCAACTCTGATATTTTTGACGACTGTTTGTCAGTGTCGCCGAAATCCCTCCGGATCTGCCTAAATAGTCGTTCCACTGTATCCGGAACCGACTGATGATCTTCAGCAATCAAGTCCAATAGATTGTCTCGCCAATCAACTGCAAAACCATCTGACATATATGACAAGACCAACAAGATCTTGTCTTCTTCATCGGCATTTGCCATTTTCAGCTGTAGGTACAGCCGACAGGCATTAATAAAATTCGTGACCTTGGACATCTTGCCCAAGAACACTGGTGGCTTGGCGACATCTATTTTAGATCCGCCGTTCCCACCTGCTGGTGCGGGAATATTGAATACCATCCCTTCCGGTATGTTAATGATTGGGGCCGGTGTGGCCAGTGGAGCTAATGCTGCCTGCTGTGCTGCGGCAGCATTGTTTGCTTGTAATAATTGCAGTTGTTCCTGCAGCTGCTGGATATTATTTTCTTGATTATTTAAAATCTCCAATAGCTGTGCGGACGTCAGATCTTGTTCAGGATCTGCCATCGTTGGATAAACTGGTGGTGGTGTAAATGGGGATAGAGATCTTGAGGGCTGTGATGCCGATGGAGATCTAAAAGGTGGCAGTGGTGGTGAGAAAGGTGGTGCAACTTCTCCAATGAAATCTGCGTCGGAGTTGAAAAGGTTATCGATGTGGATAGTTGCAGGGTTTGGATGGATGATCTCAAATGGTGCTGGTTCCCACTGGTGTGGTTCTTCGGAGACCGAAGGGGTGGATGATGATGATGATGATGCGGATCCCGATTCTGATGATGATGAAAAGGGATCTCCTTGTGGCTCGAAACCGTGATTGTTCAGATCAAGATCTCTGAATACTTCGTCCCAAAAGTTATCTATTTCGCTTTCGGTAAGACCGTGTCGCCTAAGAATACCTCATAGATCCTCGTCTTCAATTGTATGTAAAGTGAGGAAGGGGTTAACCTGTCACTTGTTTGGGATTTGCAGTCAGGGTCCTCAACCCTCACCCTGCAGTACAATATAGGTATGATAAACTAATTGATTCGGTATTCAAAATAAGATCTATACTAATCGGGGGCCGAACGGTTGTCCCAATAGCACTGTACTCCTAATGAGTACGGCCTTTCTCAAGAGCGCGTGACCAAGCGGCGGCTACTCTCAAGGATTACGAAATAAGGGGTACAAAGTATATATAGTATAGCCTTCAAGGGCCTAGACCAGGGCAATTTAACGCATGTAGGGGCTGGTGAGGCTGGTCCCACAATACGAGTGATGTAATGTGTCACTAACTTGGCACTGGTATCCTGTGCACAGGTAACCCTATAAACTGGGTTAGGTTCTTCGGTTTGCGTAGACAGGGAACGTAAGATGAGGCTTTTATAGATGCCTCAAAGAACTAGTATGTGACGGTTTTATTGTCCGACAACAAGAAACGCTTTATACTCTGCGGAAGAGTGTGACGAGCCCCCAGATATCAAAAACCCCTTAGCCCAAGGGTCCGGGCTTGAGCGTGATGCTCAGATGCAAGCGTTGGGGTGGTAAGATGTAAAGTAGTCGAGTTCTACTATCAGGACTACCCTCGCCGTGACGGCTTAGGGCCCCAACAATAGACTTTAAGGATGAGAGGAGATGAGGGTAGGAGAGAAACCCGAGAGAACTCGACTGAGGACTCTGGGTGCTAGTTGCATGGTTTATATACAATACAGGCTGGTCTGTGCGCTAACCCCTACAACCCTAAAGGCTGTAGAACCCTACGCTAATAATAGTCCTGTATGAGTAAGACTGCTGCGCATCGACTGCGGATTAGTCAGCAGGTATGAGTCATTGGTCCGGTAGTCCGTAATCTAATCTAATCGTTATCTAATCGAATCTAATCTTAGCGCTGACTAGATAAGATAGATGCCAACTTAGCTAAGTGTTTGGCTACCAACTATGAAAAATACAAAGAAAAGAAATATAAAATGACTTAGAAATTTGAGCGTTCAATACAGGTCATGACAGAGATGAAGTGAGCAAAAACAGCAGGCAAAGAGGAAGGTGATGGAACCAGGTGAGCTGCCCCCCTCCCCAGCCTGTTGCTCTGCTCACCTGGACCACACAGCAGTGCTGTGACACCCACTGAGTCAGTGAGCACACCTATGAAGCCAGTGCAGGGCAAATTGCACAAATTGGCAAAAAGGTATGCATTTGTCATCACTTGCATGTATGCTTCCTATAACATATCCCAGCAGAAAAACATCCATCAATCATATTCGCAAAGACAAGGCCTCCCAGCAAACTCACTGTGTGAGTTTCTTGCCATTTATTATATTGTTTTTTACTGATCTTGGCCTCCCTTCCCCTCCCCCTTTGCTGTCAGCCCATAGTGCAACTATTACTGTGCCTTGCCACAACTACAATTGCCCACCACAACCATGACCACCCCCCAACTGCTGTTGCATTGTCACCAACCATGTCATTAACCACCCCAACCATTTCATACTCACCTGCTGCAACCATTACCACCTCCCAACCACTGCCGCACATTGTGAACCACCCTGACCATTTCATACCTGACTGCCACAACCATTACCACCCCCCCAACCACTGCCACATCACCACCAACCATGTTGTTAACCACCCTGACCATTTCATACCCTACTGTGACCATTCCTGTGCCTTACCACAACCACAATTGCCCATTGCAACCAGTACCACCCCCCAACCACTGCCACACTGCCACCAGATGGGAAGTTCTTGAGGATATTGGCAGAGGCTGCTGTGCCAAAGGAGTCTGAGCAGTCTGAGCAGTCTGGCTTTGTCACATTGACAGCATTGCAATTTGAAGCCAAATCAGATCAAGAGATTCAAGCTCTCTTGATTGACAAAAATATTGTGGTAAAAGGTTTAAAGCACAGCAAGATGGCATTTGACAGGAGAGGCTTGGAGAGGCTAGGGAGCTGGGATGCTCCAAAAGAGACCATTACGGTCCCCCACCTTTTCCGGTCTGTTCATTCCAGATCTGGCTGGATTCTGCTGGACTCTGGTGGAGTCCAGTGGGAGCCACCCCACTGTGGCTCCATCCCAAACCCAACATTTGTGTCACCACTGTTCACAGTGGATCCGACCAGATGGCTGGAATCTGCTGCAGACAGCAGGTGACGAAGGTGCAGTCACCAGTGGTCACCACTGGTGACCACTGGCAACCGCAACCGAGGTGGGTGCATGGCCAGCTGCTTATATATGGCAGCCATGACCACGTCACCCGTCACATCAACACGCGCGCTGTTGATTGTCACGGGGTTTTGTTCCCAAACACATGACGCTCACCACACACCACCCATGTTACCCGCCACTTGCGACCACCAGCCCGTCATCACCGCCACTGCCGCTCGTCGCATTTTGACGACCAGGACAGGTATGTAGTTGCACTATCCCAATCTGGATTTTACACACCACTGATAAAACCATTACCCACCATCACCACTCACCACTCACCACTCGCCACTCGCCACTCACCTCTACCTAATCCCTCTCGCACCACTGCAATGTACCACGCTGCCCCACCCATATCGCCACCCACAGTCACATTTTGACGACCACGCCCAGGTATGTCGCACGACAATCAGTTATCTACGTAACTGATTGTTTCATCACTTTTATTGCGACTTGCCTCTCGCTGCCACCCAATCCCTCATGCACCACCACAGCGTACCATGCTGCCCCACCCTTATCGCCACCCACAGCCCCTCGTCACATTTTGATGACCATGCCCAGGTATGTTGCATGTTGATCAGTTATCTACATAACTGATCCATTCCTTTTATTGCAACTCGCCTCTCCCTGCCACCCAATCCCTCACGCGCCACCGCAGTGTATCACGCTGCCCCACCCTTATTGCCACTTGCAGCCCCTTGTCACATTTTGACGACCACACCCAGGTACGTCACATGATGATCAGATATCTACATAACTGATCCATCCCTTTTATCGCAACTCGCCTCTCGCTGCCACCCAATCCCTCACATGCCACTGCAGTGTATTGCCACCCGCAGCCCCTTGATGACCACACCCAGGTACGTCGCACGTTGATCAGTTATCTACATAACTGATTGATTCATCACTATTATCACAACTCACAACTCGCTGCCACCCAATCCCTCATGCGCCACCGCAACGTACCATGCTGCCCCATGAATATCGCCACCCACAGCAGCACTTTACACTCCCCCACATGTCCTTGTGGAGTCCAGGCAAAGTCCCTGCACTCCAGGGACTGTCCAGGTTCAGTCCAGGCACAAGCAAGGTCATTGTAGGGAATCCAGGTTCAGTCCTTGTAGAGTCCAGGTACAGTATGTATTTTGCAAAAACAGTGTTTAGACACATTTTCTACATTCTCCCAGTAATTTACACTCCCCCACATTGATCCCTGGACTCCCTCTGGACTCCCACCTCACTCCCTACAAGTGGAAAATGGCTTTTTGGCAGCTCCCTGTATCTCAGGGAGCCCACAAGGAGTCCCTGCTATCTTTAGGGATCACCTCAGCTAGATATAAACTGATTTTGTTTCAGGGAGTCCCCATTGATTCCTGGCCATGTACACTACAAATGATCATCATAGAACTTTACACTCCCCCATGTGTTGTACCTAGACTCCTGGTACTCATCCAGAGTAGCAGTTGAAAATCCAGTCCACTCTTGTTTTTGGCTCAAACTTGGAGACCAATACAGCAGGACCATCAGCAACCTACCAGCACCTACTATCATATGCCAGCACCCTCACCATCTCACCTGCACCTTGATTGTTACCATTTTGATTCAGTAGATATTATTCAAAGAATAGAAGGCAATCAAATATAAATATAGTAAGCTGCCATGCCTATCCCTTGAGCATCCATCTCAAACTCTTTTTCTCTAAGTCATTTTAGATTGTTTTTATTAAAGGCAATAACCAAATATCTGAGATAAGATAATGATTAGATTAGATTAGATATTGGATATCAGGCCTGATTATGTAGTTACTATGACACAGACAGAACCTATCTGTCCATTATGTTTGACTCATACAAACTACTATCAGTATTGGGTTCCACAGCTATTACAGTTATAAGGTTTAGTGCACAGACCATCCTGGAACATCTATCAGCTGAGCAACAAGCACTGAGAGTCCTCAGTTGAGTTCTCTTGGGTTTCCCCTTAGTCAACTAGTCATCTACCCTCCTGTACTTTCAGTCTACTATTAAGTGGGGCCCTTAGAGCCCATTTGGGTAGGCAATGTACAATGTATTCCCACAAGTCTGATGCAATGCAATCAGCTGGCCATCTATCGGAGCTTGAAAAAGCAGCCCCGCCATGCACCCAGTCACCATTGATAAAAGACATGAGGATTAAGAGCCAGGCAAACTTCAATCCACCACAGCTCCAGGTGGCAGCAGCAGTAGTGTCTGCAGTAACAGGCTCACCTGGCCGCAGTGCTGTGCAGGTCAAAAGCAGGTGGTCATCGGTATGATCTCACGTTTTTTGCACTCATAAGAAAACTGATCATATCTCTAGATGAAGGCTGCTTTCAAAGCAGTTGTCAAATACTGCAACAGCTCTGGTATGAGCTTTTCTGAGGACAGTGGTGCAAAGGCACGCAATCCATTCTATTGCCTTTACCCTTGATTTACATGGAAAGATCAGGATAAAGATCTCAGCATGTTCAAGAAACATGGGTTCCCATTCTATCAACAGCTTTGTGATGTTATTTCACTGAACTTGACTGCTCAAGGCCACTTTGCCTTTCATGCAGCCATGAGTAGCTCCATGTCCTCTGGCTCAATGGCGCCCCCACAATCCATGCCTGTGTGATATGAATGTGGCTTCCATCAATTGCACCAAGTGCCCTCTCAAAGAAGGGCCAAAGCTTCTTTATTCCATGGAGATGATGCAACTGAGGTGTTTGAGTTTCAGGTGTTAATTGCTAGACATACTTTGGGAAGAATGGAGCTGATGAGAAAATCACAACCATCTTTTGAAAGTAACTGGATATACTGTAAGTCTCATGGATTGGAGAAACTTTTGGATTTCCTCACCATGAAATAGTTTCATTAGAATGCTGGAAGCACTCCCCAACATGCCAAGATGTTAGACCTGTTACACAGGTATAAAGAAAAATGGCTAGCTGTTCCTCCAATGTAATAAATCTGGAATCTGAATAGATTTTGAAAAGCTCTTGGATCAAGGTTTCAAACACATCCCTACTGACACCCAATTCACATCGAATGCAATTTGGATGCCCATGAAGTAATTCCTGGATCCATCCTTCCCCTGAAAGAATTGATGTATGATAAGGGATCTTGATAAAATATTGGCGAATAATGCGAAGCATTGTAGGAAAAACAATCATGACCATAAGGGAGGTCTTTACTGTCCCCCACGTATTCCTTGTGGACTCCTGAGGACTCCTGACCACTCCCGGGAATTCCTGGGACTCCAGAGGGAAATTCCTGGACTCCCACCTCCCCAGAAGACCCCTCATCCCCAGCCAAAATGTGCCAGGAGTGAGCCAGGACTCCCGGTGGACTCCTGGTGGACTCCTGACAAATCCCGGGACTCCTCTGGACTCCCTCTATCAGGAGTCCACAAGGAGTGCAAGGACTCCCTGTTTATCAGTGTAAACATGCCCAGATTATATATCTGAGCATTGTTGATTGTCACATGACACAGCTGCACCTGTGTGACACACATTGTTGATCATCACGTGCTGTCATGTGGGTAGCTTGTCACACTTGTCACCGCCGCGACCACCGCGTCACACGCCACCGTCGCTGCCCCATCGTCACCGTCACCGTCACCCACCCATTGACCACGCCACGTCCACATCCACCATCGTTGCTTGCTGTCACCGCCGTTGCACGTCACACCACTCGCTGGTCACCAACGGCTGCCACGTCACACATCAGCATCGGCCCGTCACACCACTTTGCCGTTTGCCCGCACCTGAAACACCTCCTGGGCCCCCGGTATGTATTTATTTTTGTTTATGCATCCAACTAACAAACGTTTCCAGGAAATAACATCGTTTTAACCCAACAAAACCAGCCAGTCCACTCGCACTGGCCATCAATTCGACCACGGACTGCCCACCGCCCCTCGCACCTCACTAGACGCCCACAGCAAGCCCCACCACTGCACTCACCACGGCCACATCACCCAAATCCGCTGCTCACCGTGCCAAAGTCTGAACAGGCCCGTTCGCACCCACCGCTGCACGATGCGAGCACCCACGGCCCAGACTAATTGTCCGAGCCCCTCGTATGTTTTATTGCAGATAACTATTTTTTTTTTGTTTTATTAGCGGTTTTTGAATCCAACGAACTCACCCACTCCCAGCTGCAAGCCCATCACCCCTCAAACGCTTGCCACTCCCAAATGACTGCGATCATGACCGCCAGACCTTTAGCATCACACCTACCCACTCGCAACCGCCCACTCACTCGCACGTCGCGCCCACCCACCCACACGTCACGTCCACCCTCTCACGTGTCATGCCCACCCTCTTGTGCCTCATGCCAACCCTCTCGTGCATCACGCCCACCCACTTGTGTGTCGCGCCCACCCAGCACATCACGTCCACCCTCTTGCGTGTCACACCCACCCTCTCGTGCACCACGCCCACCCTCTTGTGCATCATGGCTACCCACTTGCATGTTGCACCCACCCACTTGCATGTTGCACCCACCCACTCACACATCACACCCTCTCATGCATCATGCCTACCTACTTGTGTGTCATGCCCACCCACTTGCATGTCACGCCCACCCCCTTCTTGCATAATGCCCACCTCCTCTCCCATCATACCCTTCCACTCTCCCATCATGCCCATCCACTCTCCCATCATGCCCACCCCTACACCCATGGCCACTGCCTTTTGTAATATATATACATTATTTTGTAAAACATAGAAACTTTATAAAAATTGCATATATGAATTAAAAAAACTCTTGATATCTACCTTCTACTCACTGCTGCCTTCATGTTTGCTTACCCCTGACAGGCATCATAATGTGAGAAATCATACAAAAAATTGGTTCTACTATGGGAAGAATGGGGGCAGTGAGGGAATATGGACAGGAAGTCATTTTGGCCATGGCAAAATGTAGGAGAGTCTGGGACAGTTGTGGGATGTATGACTTGGACAGGAATTTAGTTATAGTTACTTATTCACTAAAGTCTGACTATGGGAAAATATAGGAGAGTCCAAGCTTGTCATTGTGGGGATGTATATGGATGGAGTCCAGATACTAGTATAGTTTGGTGATCCATACAGAAAGTTGAATTAGCCATGTGAAAATCAAGGTAATGTGAGAACATGCACAGGAAGTTAATCACACCATGTGAAAATGTGGGAGGGTCTGAGTCAGTTGTGGGGATGTATATGAATGTCCAGATATGTGCTACAATATGGGAATTCATACAGGAGGTTGATTTAGCCATGAGAAATTCAAGGCAGTGTGAGAATATGCACAGAATGTTAATCTGACCACGGTAGAATATAATACATTGTGGGAATGTACATGAGAGGGTATTCTAGGGGGGGTACAGTGCTGATATGTTCCCTGATTAATATGTATGCCAGGACTCTGCTTGTCAAGGACTGTAAGTCATGCTGAATTGGTGCAGAATCCAGGTGGAATCAGCTATAATTTTTGCTATTTTGGATGGTTGAAAAATGTGACATGTTGGTGACAGGGTGAGAAAAGTAGTGGAAAGTGGTCTGAATGCATGTCATAATTTCAGTTTGAGCATTGTTGGAAAATGTGACATGTTAATGACATGTGAGAGAAGTAGTCTGAAAGGGCATATCTTGATTCTACCTATTTTGTGCTGTAGTAAATGTGACATATTGGTAACATGTAAGAAGTTTGAGCCAATTGTGATTCTAACCATTTGGATAGTGGAAATATAACATGTGAGAAATGCACACATGTTTAGTCTGCTAGACTCCACATGGATTTTCCACATTGTTTTGGTTTTTTCCTGGAATTTGCCTGGAGTCCACCTGGGTAGGTGGCTTAGTGTAAAGTACTATTCTATTGCCATTGTTGCATTGGTGACAAGTGTGCAGGACTCCACAGGGACTCCTGTCCAGTCCTTGCATTTTTACTTACTACTTTTTTTGCAGCAGTGAACAAGGAGTGAGCAGGACTCCACAAGGACTCCCAGTTCACTCCTGGCTGGACAACTCCTGGCATTTTTGGCATTTTTGCAGTCAATGAGGAGTGAACAGGGAGTCCACAAGGACTCCTTGTCCACTCCTGGTTGAAAGGCTCATTTTATGTCAATTTACCAGGAGTCTACAGGGAGTCCTGAGGAGTCCTGAGGAGTCTGGGAGTCTACAAGGAGTCCACAAGGACACGTGGGGGAGTGTAAAGTGTTGACCAAGATCTGTTTTGTCTGGGCCTCAGGCCAACCCAAATCTAAATAATGTCAACAGAGGACAGATTGCTCACAGAGAGCATGCAGAAAACCACATACAGGCTGTTCTAGGTGCCCAGCTGCAAGAGAGACTTAGAGTCCAAGCTTTAGAGGCTGAGCAGGCTAGACAAAGGCAGGCTGCACTTTACAAACAATTGCAGGAGCAGCTGGCTATGTTGGATAATGAGCAGAGACAGAGGGAGTTGGCTGAAGTGGAGAGACAGGCTGAAATTCAGAGGAGATTGTTGGCTTTTGAGGCCCAAAGAGATCTCCAAGCTTTTGCAATTGCAGGAGGTTCAGGAACAGCAGAGACAGAGAGAGTTGGCTGAGTTAGAGAGACAGGCTGAAATTCAAAGGCAATTGGATGAGCTGCAAAGACAAGCTGAAAATGAAAGGGAATTGGCTTCACAAGCCCAGAGACAGCAGGAGCATGAGGAGCTCTTGCATGATGCTCTGGGTCTGGAGTACATAGATGACATTGCAGGTGGAAATAATGCTCAAAGAAGAAATCAGATTCACAACCAGTGGAGACAAGAGCATGATAGAGAGCAGGATCCTGATGTGGATGATTTGGATTTGGATGAGTTGGATGCTGGGGACTGGCAGAGGCTGGATGAGGCCATTGCTCAGGCACTGGAATTTCCTGCCAATGAGCAACAACAACAGCAAGAAGCTGATATTTATGAGCAGAACAGGAGATTTGAGGATGACATCAGGAGAGATCTGCAACACCCACAGGATGATATTCCTGATTATCCTCCAAGAAATCCTAGAGATATACCAAGAGGCAGGAGACCCTATGTAGACCTTCAGCCAAATGACATCCATGGACTGGGTCCCATGAATATTACATGCTCTCACTGTAATGCATTGCATTGGGATTTTGAGAAACTGTCAGCTTCAACTGCAAGGAATGTCAAGTTTGGCATGTGCTGTTTGCAAGGCCAAATTATGTTGCCTCAACTGAGAGAGCCCCCAATGCTTCTCAGAGACCTGCTATGTGGCCTCTCTCCCCATTCCAAGAGATTCAAAAAGGATATCAGGCAGTACAATGCTGCCTTTGCTTTCACATCTTTGGGTGTCAAGATTGACCATGCTGTCACCAATACCCCTGGGCCCTATTCATTTTGCATTCAAGGTGAATTGCACCACCACTCAGGTGCCTTGCTCCCTGCAGAAAATCAGCCAGAGTGCTATGCTCAGATATATATTCATGATGCTGAAACACAGTTCAATATAAGGATGGCCAACAATCCAGACCTGCAGCCAAATCAATCCAGGAGGTCTCTGAACATAGAGACATTGTGTTGATAAGTCATTTGAATCCAGCCTACTCCACATTGCACTATGTGTTGTTATTTCCTCATGGTGAAGATGGGTGGCACATCAACATCCCAACTCAGCCTACACCTGGTGGTAGAATGAGAGCAGCAAAGGTGACTCAGAGATGTTATTATGCCCACAGGCTCCATGTAAGACCTGGGGATTTGGATCAGCCTGCCCTTTTCAGAGGTGGAAGACTGTTCCAACAATACATTGTAGATGGATGGGCTTCTGTTGAGCAGAGTGCTTTGAACTGGGCCAGAACTCATCAAAGGGAGCTCAGAGCTGATGTGTACCAGGGACTCAGAGATGCTGCACAAGGTGACAGAAATGGCAATCCCATGATGGAAAATTGTGGGTCAAAGGGTGATCTTGCCTTCAACTCACATTGGAAGTGAAAGGAATATGCTGCAATTGTTCCAAGATTCCATGGCTATTTGCAGAGAGTTTCAAAAGCCAGACCTCTTTATCACAATGACAGCCAACCCTAATTGGCCAGAAGCAAAGGAGGCACTTTTGAAAGAAGCTGGGCCTCATGGTAGTCCTCAGACTACAGCAGATAGACCTGACATCATGTCAAGGGTGTTTGAGTGGAAAAGGGCAGCCCTCTACAAAGAGATTCAAAAAGGGCTTGAACTGTGGCCATGCTTTACACCATTGAGTCTCAAAGAGAGGCCTTCCTCACATGCACCTGTTGGTGTTTCTTCATGCTCAGGATAGGATCAGAAATGCAGATGATGTGGATTCCATTGTCTCTGCTCAGATTCCAGATTGAGCCACTCAGCCTGGTGATTACCAAGAACATGGTTCATGGTCTATGTGGTGCTGAGAAACCTCAAGCCAAATGCATGGTGAATGGGAGATGTTCAAAACAATTCCCAAATTGTCATGACTTGTATTGAAAGCTTTGTTTCACTAAGACATTTCTATTTCTTTTCTTTGTATTTTATGAATGTAGTAGACAAACACTTAGCTAAGTCGGCATCTCTCTTATCTAGTCAGCGCTAAGATTAGATTAGATTAGATTAGATAACGGACTACCGGACCAATGGCACAGCCACAATGACTAATCTGCAGTCAATGCACAGTCATGGCTGTCCAGTATGACTCACACTGTACTATTGTTAGTGTAGGGTTCCACAGCCTTTAGGGTTGTAGGGGTTAGTGCACAGACCATGTACTAGTGTATATAAACTGAGCAACAAACACCCAGAGTCCTCAGTTGAGTTCTCTCAGGTTTCCTTCCTACCCTCATCTTCTCCTCTCTAGTCTACTTGTTGGGGCCCTGAGATGTCATGTCAAGGGGTAGTCCTGATACAAAGGAATTTTGTCCAACCACTCATTTTGGTGATGATGGCTATCCCAAGTTTGCTAGACCAGACAATGGGATCTTTTTTGAGAAGCATGGGAACAGGTATGACAACAAGAATGTGGTTCCTTACAACCCATATCTGTCTGCAAAGTACAACTGCCACATCAATGTGGAAGTGTGTGCAGTCAAGTACATCCACAAGTACATCTACAAAGGGCATGACAGGACCACTCTGGAGGTTGGCAGAGGTGAGGCAAGGAATGAGATTAAAGAGTATCTTGATTCAAGATACATCTCTGCTGCAGAGTCATGCTGGCATATATTTGAGTTCAACATGCACAAGGAGCTTCCATCTGTGACAAGGTTGCCTGTCCATGATAAGGATCAACAGATGGTGTACTTTAACGAGGCTGACAGACTGGATGAGGTTGTTCAGAGAAATTCTGAAAGGCATACTCCTTTGACTGCTTGGTTCAAGATAAACAGAGCAGATCCTGCTGCAAGAACTGTGCTCTATCAAAACTTTCCAAAAAGTATTGGTATGACAAGGGCTGGAGCAAAATCTCTCAGAGCCTTGAGGAGGTTCAATGGGATTCTTCATCCCACCTACAAGGATGCATGCTATGCTAGAGGGCTGCTGGAGGATGACAGAGAGTGGGACCAGTGTCTCAAAGATGCAAACTGGATCTGCTTTGAGGTCCCTTTTTGCAGTCATTCTTCTCAGTTGTTTTCCAGTCTCTCCTGAAATTCTCTGGAACAGATTCAAGGAGCACATCTGTGATGACTTGAGACAAAGGCTTCAGAGACTCCCTCAGTATCAGGATCATCAATTTGAGGATGACAAGATCCATGACTCTGGATTGCACCTGCTCAACAAGATCCTCATGAGGTCTGGAAAGACACTGACAGACTTTCCACCCATGCCATTGCCTCAAGGACCTGTTGATGGACAAGCCTGGGAGGACATCATGGACAATTTCCTATTGGCACAGCAGTTGGAGTATGACCTAGCACAGCAAGCTGAGTTGGTGACTCTGAATGAGGGCAGGTTCAATGAGGAGCAGAGAAATGTGTTTAATGTTGCCATAGACTCACAACAACAGAGGAAAGCTTCTGTTTATCCACAGTGCTGGAGGGAATTGCATCTCTGTTGCTGCAAGGTGGAAGGACAGCTCATTCCACTTTCAAAATTCCCATTCCTGTCACAGAAGCATCAGGAGTCAAAAGAAACTCCAAGATGCATCAGGTATGAAATTATCTTCAATTCTACAGTTTGAAGTAGAGCTCTGACCATGCAACTGGCAGGTCTTTGATCACACCAAGATCATTATTTGGGATGAGGTGCCTATGCAGCACAAGCATGCTATTGCCTCTGTGGATAGACTTCTGAGGGATCTCATCAACCAGAGAGATAGTTGTGTTTGGAGGTGACTTTCATCAGACTTTGCCAGTGGTGCCAAGTGCCTTAAGACAGGAGACTGTGGGAGCATCTATTGCTAGAAGTCAAGTTTGGAGACATGTGGAAGTACATTATTTGACTCATAGGAGAGAACTCCTGGAAGTGGAGCACATGCAGCTTGGCTATTGGAGATTGGAGCAGGGGCTAACTTGGATGAGGATGGAAAAGTCCAAATTCCAGAAACCATGTGCTGCCATGGACAGCTTAATTCAACATGCCTATCCTGACATTCATCTGGGCAGCAAACTAAATCAATACTTTCTGGACAGAACTATTTTGTGCTGCAAAAATAATGATGTGGATGAGATCAACAAATTCATCCTTGACATGATGCCAGGCAGAGAAAAAGTCCTTGCCAGTGCAGATTCAATTGATTTGGAGAATGAGTCTCAGAATGGATATCAGCCATATCCTGTGGAATACCTGAACTCTTTAAATGTCACTGGGTTGCCATTGTCCAAGTTGGCATTGAAAATAGGATGTCCAGTAATGCTTCTGAGAAATCTTGATCCAGCTAGGGGACTCTGCAATGGGACCAGGATGATGGTCAGGGATATAAAGAACAGAGTTGTCAAATGTGAGATCATTTCTGGAGATGAAAGGTTTTCTGGGAAGATTGCCTTGATTCCAAGGATCACCCTTCAGCCATCAGCAGAGAATTTACCCATTCCACTGAAAAGAAGACAATTTCCAATCAGACTGGCATTTGCTATGACAATAAACAAGTCTCAAGGCCAGTCTGTGAAGTTTGTGGGGCTAAATCTGCAGACAGATGTGTTTTCACATGGCCAGATGTATGTGGCATTACAAGGTGCACTTCTGGAGGGAGGATAAAAGTATTATTGCCAGAGAATAATGAAAGTAAAAAAGTACCCAACATAGTATATAATGAGATATTGCAAGGCTTAAATTTGTAATTGATATGTACTAATGTGACTTGGTTTCTAACATTTGTCCCTGGGTTTTGTGTATGGTCAGAGGATAAGTCAGAATAAGTGGAACCTGTGCCTTTGCTGACAAATTCATCAATCAGATGAAATATGAACCTGTCAAAATTTGCTGAGAGATAGTGTGAACATCAGTGGTTCTTGGGCTGAGATTGGACTGGGGGAACAATCTACTAATGTCTTTGCTGGACAATTCATCAATCAGATGAAATGAGATACAAACCTGTCAAAATTTGCTGAGAGATGGAACATTCATCAATCAGATGAAATACAAACCTGTCAAAATTTGCTGAGAGATAGTGTGAACAATCTGCTAATTCCCTGGAAAATTTATTAATCAGATGAAATATAAACTATGCCTAACCTATGAGCTTTGTGCCTCCACTTCTCCATTAGCATTGCTTATGGTGAAGTCCTCAGGTGTGATTGCCTTTTCCATATCACTTTTATAGATTCAAATCATATTCAAATCATAGTGGATTGTCACCTATAGTCCTGAGGTATGATGGCCTTTTCCATTCTGTTCATGAACTTCACAACTGGCCAAGATTCAGAAGATTCATATCTTGTGTATAGCATAAATGTTGGAGGTGGCATAAAACATAAAACTCTGTACTGGAATAAAGCATGCAACTCTGACTGGGATACCCTGCCCTATTAGGCATATGATAAGAAGCTAGATAGCAAGGTTAAATAAGAATACAACTGTGGACTGGGATAAAGCAAACAATTGTGGACTGGGATAAAGCATACAACTCTGAACTGGGATTTACAGGGGTCCAGGGGCAAGACAATGGTCACAGTTTGAGCGTGAGGACACACAAAAGGCAGGGCCCCTGAAGCTTGTCTGGGATCAATACTTCAAGAAACAGCATGCTCAAGAGGAGATTGAACATCGCAATATTGAAATTCATCATCTAGTCATGTACATGGAAGATGAAGAGGTGTTTCTAAAGGGATCAGAGGAAGACATTGCAAAGAATGATGTGCATCTAGCATATCAAATAGCCATTTATTGCATGGAATGTGGGCATGCCTATTCCCTTCACTGCTCACATCTCTGGAAGCTTTCAAACAATCCCCAATTTAGTGGGACATTATGCCCTGGCAGGAGCATCCATTTACCTGTAGAAATGGAGTTTCAGCCCACTCAAGATGATGTGGAATACATTCACAATGTGGATAATGCAGATGAGAACCTTGACAAATGTACTGAAGATGAAGAAGAAAATGAGTTGGAGGATGATGCAGAAGTAACAACTGGCCAGTTGGTAGACACATGAGTTATAGTGGGAGTTTATAGTTTTATATGTTATACATAGTGTTGCCACCAGCTCGGCTCTGAGCTGCAAGCCAGCTGAGCCAAGCCAATCAGGAGCCAAGCTGGAGCTGTTTTTTGGCTCCAGCTCTTATCAGCTCAGCTTCCCTTTTGAGCTCAACCTCCACTTGCTGCTCTCACCATATTTTGCCCTCTCACCACCCTTACTACTGCCCTTGCTGCCCTCTTGCCACCCTCTCACTGCCCTCACTGTCGTCACCCTCTCACTGCCCTCGCTGCTCTTACCACCCTCTCACTGCCCTCACTGCCCTCTCACTACCCTCTCACTGCCCTCACCACCCTCTCACTGCCCTCACTGCCCTCTCATTGCCCTCTCATTGCCCTCGCTGCCTCCTTGCCACCCCCCACCATCCTCTTGCCACCCTCACCACCCTCTTGCCACCCTTGCTGCCCTCTTGCCACCTCCCCCACTTGTTTTTGTTACTATTCCCCCATTTTGTACTGTAACACATTATGCCACCAAAGAGAAAGACACAACAAAGAGTCAAAATTGCACCTAGACAAGGTAGTGATTGAGTCAATATAGCTAGGCATCTAGTAGCTGATGTAATACCATAGATGAAGTCACAATACAAGTTGCAGGTGTGACATTAGTGTTCTTTCTTTGTTTATTATCTAAACATGTGTGCAAAGATGAATCACCCATTGTACAACAGGGTTCCTATGACAATGAATCAGATCATGACATTCAGGGTGAGTAACAATAAGTCAAGTGATGAGTTAAGCTGAACTCAACTTCAAGGAGCAACTGTGGCTATTCCTGAGTCATTGGGTCATGAGTGATGAATAAGTGGTAATTATGTTGTCTATGTTTAACTCCTGACCCATTAGGTGGTGCTGTGTACCTTACTAGGCAGGGAACACCAGATAATGAATTTCCTGGTGAGTTATAAATGAAGCAGTAGACTACATTCAATTTTATTGAGGTAAAAACCAGTAATCAGAAAGCATAGACCATCTAGGTGTGCCCTCCAGGTTAGTACAATAAATGATACAGTTTACATGATTCAACAAACCATCTAGCTTGACCCATTGGAACCACTCACAGCTGCCAGGTCTGCTATCAGACCAGCTTTACCAATAACTCCTTTCAGGTCTGCAAGACGTGCTACTGCAGTGTTATTTTCTGCTGCTCATGTCTGTCTCTGAGGACAGGTGACTATGAGTTTTCCAGAAAGGAGAAAAGGAGAGCAAAGGGAGGAGCAAAAGATGTCTGGGAGTTCTTTGAGAAGGGAAAGGGAAAGGGAAAGGGAAAGGGAAAGGGAAAGGGAAAGGGAAAGGGAAAGGGAAAGGGAAAGGGAAAGGGAAAGGGAAAGGGAAAGGGAAAGGGAAAGGAAAGGGAAAGGGAAAGGGAAAGGGAAAGGGAAAGGGAAAGGGAAAGGGAAAGGGAAAGGGAAAGGGAAAGGTTACTCCTTAAGAAAGAGTTAAAAGAATCTGATGTTCCACGATGCACAACTATTTGCAGTCACATCATGTCCAAGCTTGCTGAACACATTGAAAAGCTAGGGGGAGAGATGGGGGTGAGTGTGACATTGTTTCAATATTAATTTTATTTATTAATCAATTGTTGACAGATATCTGTAGGAAAGGTTTCATTCACAACAGATGTGTGGTCTGACCCTAACATGACATCCTTCATGGCTGTCACAGCCCATTGGGTTGAAGGGGTCAAGGTCAAGACCATGGAAGGTGTGCAGGTGAAATTGGTGTTGAGGGCAGACCTTGTGGGCTTCCACTCATAAGGTCTGTTTCATCCTGCTTCATTATTTTTAACACTAATGCATTTTTAGATTGGGTGGATCACTTGTGATAATGCCAGCAACGAACAGTCCATGATGGTATCATAGCAAGCCATGCTTCAGAGGCAGAAGGTGAAATTTGATCCAGTGGAGAATAGGATCAGGTATGAATTTCAAATACTTAAACTATTTCTCCTATTTCACTCTTGACTTAGATGTTTTCCCCATATTGTCAACCTGGCATGCAAGGTAGTCCTTGATGCCATTACAAACATGGAAAATATTGATGAAGAATCTTCAGAATACAGACCAACCATGTATGGGAAGGATTGTATTGCAACCATCTGCTCCCTAACCAATGCAGTATGTTCTTTAACAATGTTTATATCTATATCATTAACTATCTGATAACAGATTTGTAACAGCAGCATGAAAAAGCAGTGCTTCTCAGAGTATGTCAAGAAACATTATGGGAAAGATTACCAGCTTCTTCTGGATGTCTCAACTTGATGGTCTTCAACTCTCCTCATGATAAAAAGAGTGCTGCTGTTGAAGAAAGTATGTATCAAACAGTAAAATTTGGCTTTCTTGCTCATAGCTTGTTAGGCCATCATTGACATTACAAATGATAGTGAATTTCATGACTTGAACAAATTCCAGTTGGTTGACAGAGATTGGCAAACATTGGAGAACTATAACACAATTCTTGAGGTATGATTTTGTGTCCAAAAGAGTCTATGCTCATGAAAATATGACATCAAGATTCCTCATGCATTCCAGGATATTGTGGGAACTGAAAGCACTCCAACCCTGCCATACACACTCCCTGCATTTGCAGCTTTCATCAAGAGATGGACAGATCTTGTATATAACCATCCAGATTGGGACAATGTCATCCAACCTGGTTTGGATAAATTGGAGACATATGAAAGGGAGTTGATAAAGACCCCAGCATATGTTCTTGCCCTGGGTATGCTGCACATTTCTGTTTTTTGTCATAAGCTGATAATAATGTCAGCTATTGACCCCAGAAATAAATTAAGTTACTATTCAAAATTGCCAACAAGCAAGTATGATGTGGCCAAACAAATTTTTCTGAAAGCTGTGAGCCAAAGATTTATGTTTCCTGAACAAGCTTATAACACAGTCAATTTAATCATAGTTAAGGGCTTATAGCAACCCAAACACTCCTCCAAATATCCCTGAGCATCAGCCTGCATCCAAATCCTCCAAGAGAACTGCAGCTGATATTTTGTTTTCCAATAAGCAATATTCAAAGGAACCATTGCCTTTGGAAATAGAGATAAAGCAATATTTGAATTCCTTGGGTGAGGGCATAGGCATTTTGGAGTTTTGGCAGGTGAGTGATTAAATCATGCCCTCTATTCTGATGACATGACCTTAATACAGGCCAACCAAACTATCCTCATATTTTTAAGCTAGCCATGGATATTTTGCCCATACAAGCCACAAGTGTGCCTTGTGAAAGGGCATTCTCATCAGGAAAGGAGACAATGGCACTCAGGAGGAGGAGAATCTCTGATGATTTAATGGAAGCCCTGCAGCTGTTGAAATACTCCATTTGCAAAGGTCCATCCCTGAACTTCACAGAGGGGATGTCATGGGATGATGAAGTCAGAGAGTTTGAATATATGGCAAGAACAGCACCTTCTGAAGATCCAGACACATATGGCAGGAACCTGAAGTTGGTAAGTATTGGATAATTAGCAGCTGGACACTCTCATATGACACCAATGGAACAATATCATAGATTAGATATCATAGAATAATGTACAGAAAGTATATATAATGTAGTAGATACTGTAGTAATGATTATTGGTTTATCCCCCTCCATTGTTGTCCTCACACTGTGCTGCCAACAGGTTATGGGCCCTGAGCTACATTAAACCTAACAGAAGGAAGTATTCAAATTGAATTGAACATACCATTATTGATTTTTGCATTGAGGTTATGATCATAATGTCTGAGACCATCACCATTGGAAGTTTCAAGATTGAAACATTGAAGGGCCATGACAATTGGCTCGCATGGAAGCAGAGGATTGCCAGAATCCTTGAAGAACTTGAACTGGATGAGTATATTGAAGAAGCAGCTGAACCACCAAAGGTAAAAACTGCAGGAGCACCAACAGAAGATGAGACAGAGAAATTCAAAGCCTGGACAAAAAACTATAAGAAAATGATGATGAGACTTAGACTTACTATTGCTGACTCCAAACTAATTTATACTTCAGGAGCAAAAACTGTGAAAGACATGTGGAAACAACTTTGTGCAGTTTACAAGTCAAAGGGGAGGCTTGGAATACTTGTGGCATGACAGGAATTGTACCAAATGCAAGTGGCCAACAACTTTGACATGTGACAACATATTGTGCAGTTACAAATTTTACAAGAATGACTACATTCAATGGGGAGTGTCATTACTGATGAAGATTTCATAATGATACTGATTACATCCTTACCAGAATCCTGGGACATTTATACATCAGCCCACTTGGGCGCATTGGGTGACAACCAACAATAATGTCATTTGAATTAATTGCAATATTAATTTCTGACAATAATTGAAAGAAAGATAGAGATGGACCATTGGGGAACATGATGCAATCAAGAAGTAGGAACACATGTGGATATGGAAACCACAGTGGATGGTGTGGAGGCCAAAAGGACATCAAGTGTTACAATTGCAAGAGAAAAAGTCACATGTTGCATGATTGTTGGGTGCCAGGTGGTGCAAAACATGGGCAAGGCCCAAATGGTAAAGGAAAAGGCAAAACTAATCAGACACAGGAAAATCAGGAAAACAAGAACACAAATGACTCACTGAATGACTTAGTGTATGTTATTTGTGCAGCTGAAGGACAAGATGTTGCACATATGTCCTATACAAGAAGTTTTCACTGAATACACGGAAATCAACTCATCTATTCTAGGTATCAGGAATGCAGCTGTACAGGTCAAAGGTCATGGAACATTCATAGTTGAATTCAATGTCAATGGTAAAATTATTCCACACATTGCTTAATTTTGGTCAGCCAGTATGATAAATCACACAGTGCTACCAAATTCAAGGATGGATGATGCACACTGAAAAACAAAAATGGGGAAATTGTTGGGAAAGGTATCTTGAAACATAAATTATACTTACTTTTAGCCTGGGCACAAACTGTCAAGGGAACAACATTACAGACATCAGCAGAAGAATGGACAATGCTTACAAACCAAAATGTGACATGGGAAGAATGGCATAAATGATATGGATACATCAATACCCATGTGCTCCAAAAATTAGTTTGCAAAAAGATAAAAATGGTCACCAGATTGTCTGTCAACCAAAAATCAAGTCCAAACACAAATTGCACAGCTTGCATTGAAGCTAAGCAAGCACGACAACTGTACCCCATGGAGGCATCCCATCAGTCACAGATGGCAGGAGATCATACTGTAACAGACATATGGGGACCAGCTAAGATCCAATCCATTGGTTGATGGTATTATTACATCTTTTTTACAGATGATTGCACACAATTGTGCAATGTTTTATTCTTAAAAACAAGAGATGAGGCATTTGACAAAATCTGACATCATATACTACTAATTGAACAGAAGTTTAATAGGAAACCAAAGTCTATTTGCATGGAAAATGGGAAGGAACTCATAAACAAATGATTGAAAAACTGGGTAGCTGAAAACAGCATCACAATTGAACCAAGGGTGTTACAGACAATGCCCTTGTCGTGGTTTGTTTCTAAGTCAACAGTGACAAGCAGAGTCTTGGTCCACTCCCAGTCACTGGACAAAGAGTCTGGACACTAAGTCAAATGATGACAAAGGTCTGGAGAATGATGAGAGAAAAGACCATTGAAGTCAAGAGCAAAACTTGTTTAAGTTGGAACTGAGGTTACTTTACAGTACATGGGTTTATATATGCTCAGAGAACAAGGGAAAGTATAAAAGGGAATAAGGCTGTGATTACCTGAGAAAGGAAATGTGAAGAGGAGATAGTGTCCAGGCTGTATGATGCACAGTTAATGAGTAGTAATGATAGATATGAGACAGTCTGCTGAGACAGAAAGATGAAACAAAAAGAGAACTGTAACATTACCCCCTTTGTATGCAAGAAGTCAGCAACTTCTACCATGATTCAAGCCAGGTGACAACATTTCCAAGGTCCGCTGCTGCCATTTTGGCCTGCCATTGAAGGCTTCAAACTGCTAGTTGTAGTTTCCTGGACTGATATGGAATGTTGAGATTTCTGTTTTCAAGCCATACTTTGTCTCCTTGTTCAAACTTGATTGCTTTATCTCTGACTTGTCGTGCAACCATCTGCCTTGCCAGCTCATGCACAGCTAATGCTTCTTCCCTGGATTTTTATAATAATTGTAAGTGTTCCTCTGCAGCAGGTGTTGTCATTTTCTGTACAGTGGTTGGTAGTGCAACAGGGTTTGTTCCATACATGAGTTGAAATGGGGAGGCTTTAACTGAGTCATGGTGTCAATTATTGTGAGCAAAGTTGGCAATTGGGAGTAACTGTTTCCATTTATGGGGTTCATTCACACAGAATATTCAAAGATGTACTTCTAATTCTTGATTAACACATTCTGTTTCTCCATTGGTCTGTGGATGATAAGCTGTGCTCATTCTATGATTGATTCCTAGCATCCTTCTGATTTCTTGGAAGACTTTAGCTGAGAACTGCGGTCCTCAATCTGAGATGAGTATATTGGGCAGTCCAAAGCACTTGAATATTTCGGAGATATAGAGGTTGGCTGTTCCTAAAGCATCAATGGTTTTCTTACAAGGAGTAAGAATTACCCCCTTTGTAAGACCATGGTCCACCATGACCAGAATGGAGTCATATCCATCTGAGATAGGGAGATCTGTAATGAAATCCAGTGTGACTTGTTGGAAAGGGTGAGCTGTTTTTGATCCAATTGGTAAAAGAGCCGGAGTATTTGGGTGAGTGTTTACTTTCATCTGTTGGCAAGTGGCACAGCCTGTGATCCATTCTTTGATGTGTTTATACATTCCTGGCCACCAATAATCTTGTTGTAGGAGTTCAAGGGTTTTCATGCATCCTGGATTCATGAGTTGTTTTAACAATCTGCATCCAGATCATTCCAAGGTCCAGAATGTAAGCTCTATCAATATATCAAATGATTCCATCAACAAATGTCCAGCCCTGGAGCTTAGATTTGATTGGTGGGGCTTGTTGAGTTTCAATAACTTCAATAATTGTGTGTCCAAAGCTATCAAGTGACATGGCATCCCTAATCTTTTGAGCTAGGTCTGTGGCAATGAGACAAATAAATGTGCCAGGTACATGTTCAATTTTCAGGTCAAATTCTGAGAGCATCATGGACCATTGTGCTTGCTGAGGAGTTAATTTAATTGTTGAGGTGACTGATAGAATAAAAGATTCTTATGATCACAATAAACCACTATTGGATGTGGTGACCCATGGAGTAAATGTTACCATGCCTGTAGTCCTTTAATGATTGTGAGTAATTCTCAGTTGTAAATCTGATAATTCTGTTCCATAAGTGTCAATGCATGGGAGATATATCCGCATGGGTGGAGCATTCTGGTTGCACCCACTTGTTTCAATACTGCTCCAGTAGCTTTATTTGAGGCATCTGTTTGAAGAATAAATGGTCTGGTGGGGTCTGGCATGCATAAAATGGGCATGGAGGAAAATTTGTGCTTGAGTTCTTCAAACACTGTTTGACAAGTGGACATCCAGTAAAAAAGTAAACCCTTCTTTGTCAAATCTGTTAGTGGCTTTGCTATGGCAGTGAAATTGCCAATGAATCTCTGATAGAAGTTTCCAAATCCAAGGAAAGATCTGACTTGTGTCATGACTCATATCAAATGCTCAAATTTCTAAGTCATTTTCAATTTCTTTTCTTTGTATTTTACATATGTAGTAGCCAAACACTTAGCTAAATCGGCGTCTATCTTATCTAGTCAGCGCTAAGATTAAATTAGATTAGATTACAATTAGATTAGATAATGAACTACCAGATTGAGGGTACAGCCACACTTACTAATCTGCAGTCAAATGCGCAGTCATGGCTGTCCAGTATGACTCACATGGGACTAATAATAGCGTAGGGTTCTACAGCCTTTAGGGTTGTAGGGGTTAGCGCACAGACCATGTATGTATGTATATAAACCATGCAAGTAGCACCCAGAGTCCTCAGGCGAGTTCTCTTGGGTTTCATCCCTACCTTCATCTCCTCCTCTCTCAGTCTACTTGTTGGGGCCCTAAGCCATCACAGCAAGGGTAGTCCTGATAGTAGAAGTTGACTACTACACACGCTTACTGCCCCACGCTTGTAACTAGAGCATCACGCTCACGCCCAGACCCTTGGGCTGAGGGGTACATTTGATATCAGGGGGATCATACACTTGTCCATCAAGTATAAAGCATTTATTTGTTGTCAGACAATAAAACTGTCAAACTATAGTTCTTTGGGGCATCTATAAAAGTATCAGGACTACCCTTGCTGTGACAGCTTAGGGCCCCAACAATAGACTGAGGAGTAGAGAAGGTGAGGGTAGGAAGGAAACCCGAGAGAACTCGACTGAGGACTCTGGGTGCTACTTGCAGGGTTTATATACAATACAGGGTGGTCTGTGCGCTAATCCCTACAACCCTAAAGGCTGTGGAACCCTACCCTAACAATAGCCCAGTATGAGTAAGACTGCATATCCATGACTGCGGATTAGTCATCGGGTATGAGTCATCAGTCCGGTAGTCCGTAATCTAATCTAATCTAATCTAATCTTAGCGCTGACTAAATAAGATAGATGCTGACCTGACTAAGTGTTTGGCTACTACATGTGTAAAATACAAAGAAAAGAAATATAAAATGACTTAGAATTTGGAGTGTTCAATACAAGTCATGACAAAAAGCCTCATCTTATGTTCCCAGTCTATGCAAACCAAAGTACCTAACCCAGTATATAGGGTTACCTGTGCACAGGATACCAGTGCTGAGGTAGTACATCACTCATTTTGTGGGACCAGCCTCACCAGCCCCTACACACGTTAAATTACCCTGGTCTAGGCCCTTGAAGGCTATATATATATACTTTGTACCCTTATTTCATAATCCTTGAGAGTAGGAGTACTTTACACTCCCCCCCCAATACTGCACGGAATCCACACCATTCCGTGCATTTGACCTTTGTGCTGCATTTGGCAGTGTGGCTCCATGTCCGTTCCTCATCCATTCCGCGTGGAATGTGCACAGAATGCGGAATTTCCGCGGAATGGCCATGCAGAATATTCTGTGTGGATTCTGCACAGCCTCCTCACATAACGTTCACGTGACAGGTCACACCCTTGCTCAATCCCACTGTCGCCATGACTCGCACCCGGTCGCAGCCCAGCATCACCACCATATCACCACCCAAGTCGAGGAGTGGTAGGAAACGGGCCATATCAGCAGCATCCGACTGATCAGCCAAGAAGAGAGCCGCGAAGAAGCAGTGGAAGGATGGAGATGAAGAGGAGATGCCTGTTGCATCGAAGGGCAATGGTATACGGTGCATGGTCTTCTTTTTTTATCTAACAAACTCACTCATTTTTGCAGAAAAACCTCTGCTGCCCATACTCGTGAAGACGAGACTGCCTCCAGAGCTGAAACAAGTGGGGGTGCTCTTGCTGCGTAAGTAATTTCTCCTTTTTGTCAAACCTTCCTCATGTATGGGTTTTGAAAACACCTCCTTGCCCTCCTATGTCAACTGTCGCCCCACCTTCACAATCTCGGAAATGCCGCCTTGCCCTCGGAAATGTTACTCACCCTCCTATGTCAACTGTTGCCCTGCCATCACGACCTCACAAACGCCACCTTGCCCTTGCAAACACTGCCTCACCCTTGCAAACACCTCATCGCCCTCCTACATCAACCATTGCCCCGCCCTTGCCACCACTGCACACCACTGCCACCTGACACTGTCGCCCTCCTACATCAACTGTCACCCCACCCTTGCAACCTCGCAAACGCCGCCTTGCCCTCCTATGTCAATCGTTGTTATACTTCTACACTGCTAAGCAGCTGTGTAGAGGGGGGGGTTGTGAGGTCGTTGGAAGGTTCCCAGCACCTCCTTTTCGAGTGAGCATTGGTTCGATGGGTGCACGCATGCAATGCTCATGACCATGGCAACGGTGATGAGATAGAGAACCCTCCCCCCAAACGAGAGGAAGGGGGAGGGTGAACGAGCCAAACGACAGGCAAACAAAGCTGATTACGAGGGAGGGAGGGAGTATTCTTATTATTGTGTCTATGTGACAGTGACTACTATCTACCAACTATTACTAAGCAACTCCAATTTAGGCAGAGCCCCTGTCCACTGTTGTACAGAGCTCTAGCTCATCCCCATCCAACTTGAAGATCTGACCGTCCTCGGTCAGCTGCTGAAGGCCAAAGGTCGACTACTCAAAGACAAAACCGATAAACCGAGCACAGATGCATCGGCGTGGCGAGAGCGGTGTCTGGGCGTGTGAATAAGGCTGCTGTACTGGGCACGGCGGCAAATGAAGTGGGCGGTGGGGATGTGTTGGGCGTACGACGGACGATGGCAAGGGTGTGGGTGGTCAAGGTTCTGCGGCGTGGACTGATGGATGATGGCCGTAGCGACAGTATCAAGGAGGGTGGGACGGCGTTGGCTGGCTGTCGATTGGGGACGAACAGCGGTACTGGCGTTGCGAGACGGATGTCGGCTGGCTGGCAATGGACGGGTGACGGTTGAGGCTTTGACTGATGGTGTGGACATGGGCTCTCATTTGGGAACAGCCGGCGGTGTTTGGCTATTGATGGGCATCAACGGTCTGATCTCTTGACAGACGGCATGGCTGTATTGATTGACGATGTGATCATCGATGGGCGTTGTGGAAACGAAGGGAGTGGCTGCATTGCGAAGGGCACTGGCGGTGACGTGGTGGTAGATGAGTTTCGTTGTCGGTTGAGGGATCTTAGTACACTGTAGTCGACTAGAATATGCGTGAACAGCGGATTGGGTGTTCGTAATGAATGTGTTGGGGTGCTGACAAGCTGTGGGGGCGGAAATGAGGGTGGTATGTGTAACGAGGGCGCGTTGGGCACTGCGCGAGCTGAACGGTCTTGCGAGGGGTACCTAACTGATGGCAAGGCGTCGCAGTTGAAACAAATGGTTGATTACGCGAGTCGGAGCTTGCAGGAGCGGTCAACAACGGTGGCAACGGGCTGGATTCGACTTGAACGAGTGGGGGCTGGAGAGCTGGTGCAGTGTGGATATGAAATGAAACGATGACTCAGTAAAAGATAGACCCGTCATGTCTCTGACGACGGTGACTATAAACGATGACAATAACTTCAAAATAGACTTCAATGCATGGGCTAAACGGCGGGCACTGGTCCGGAGACGAGTGGCAGGCGTCAATAACGGGGTGTTCCATTGACTACGAGGGGAAGACGGGCGGTGGGCGACGAAACAGATGGTGTGCGGGCATCAACGTGGTGAGGTGGGTGCAAATGTTGGCTGGCGGGTGCATTACATCGGCAAGTGGGTGTGTTACGCGGGAAAGTGGGCGCTTGTTGGGAAAACGGTTGGAGTGGTCATGGCAAGGGGTGTCATTGGCTGTAGGTGTCGTAAACGAATGAACACGAGGCTAGGGTGTGGCTTGTCGAGGAAAGCTTGTCGAGGGGAGGTGCCGGTGGTCGTCTTCACAAGGCCTCACTGGGGCAGCCATTTGTTATACTTCTACACTGCTAAGCAGCTGTGTAGAGGGGGGGGTTGTGAGGTCGTTGGAAGGTTCCCAGCACCTCCTTTTTGAGTGAGCATTGAATTGATGGGTGCATGCATGCAATGCTGATGACCATGGCGACGGTGATGAGATAGAGAACCCTCCCCCCAAACGAGAGGAAGGGGGAGGGCGAACAAGCCAAATGACAGGCAAATGAAGGAGTACTTTACACTCCCCCCCCAATACCACACGGAATCCATGTGGAATCCACACCATTCCGTGCATTTGACCTTTGTGCTGCATTTGGCAGTGTGGCTCCGTGTCCGTTCCTCATCCATTCTGCGTGGAATGTGCACGGAACGCGGAATTTCCGCAGAATGGCCGTGTGGAATATTCCGTGCAGACTCTGCACAGCCTCCTCACATAACGTTCACCATGACAGGTCACACCCTTGCTCAATCCCACTGTCGCCATGACTCGCACCCGGTCGCAGCCCAGCATCACCACCATATCGCCACCCAAGTCGAGGAGTGGTAGAAAACGGGCCATATCAGCAGCATCCGACCGATTGGCAAAGAAGAGAGCCGCGAAGAAGCAGCGGAAGGATGGAGATGAAGAGGAGATGCCTGTTGCATCGAAGGGCAAGGGTATACAGTGCGTGGTCTTCTTTTTTTATCTAACAAACTCACTCATTTTTGCAGAAAAACCTCTGCTGCCCATACTCGTGAAGACAAGACTGCCTCTAGAGCTGAAACAAGTGGGGGTGCTCTTGCTGCGTAAGTAATTTCTCCTTTTTGTCAAACCTTCCTCATGTATGGGTTTTGAAAACACCTCCTTGCCCTCCTATGTCAACTGTTGCCCCACCTTCACAATCTCGGAAATGCCACCTCGCCCTCGGAAACCATTGCCCTGCCGTCACGACCTCGCAAACGCCACCTTGCCCTTGCAAACACTGCCTTGCCCTCGCAAACACCTTGTCGCCCTCCTACATCAACCATTGCCCCACCTCGCAAACACCTCGTCGCCCTCCTACATCAACCATTGCCCCGCCCTTGCCACCACTGCACACCACTGCCACCTGACGCCGTCGCCCTCCTACGTCAACCATCACCCCACCCTCGCAACCTCGCAAACGCCACCTTGCCCTCCTATGTCAATTGTCACCCCGCCCTCGCAACCTCGCAAACGCCTCCCATATCAAACATTGCCCCACCCTCCTACGCCAACCATCACCCCGCCCTCGCAACCTCGCAAACGCCGCCTCGCCCTCCTACGTCAATTGTTATCCCACCCTCCTACGTCAACCATCGCCCTGCCCTCGCAACCTCGCAAACACCACGTCGCCAATGTCATGTCGCCCTCCTACATCAACCCTTGCCCCGCCCTTGCAACCTCGCAAACGCCGCCTCGCCCTCCTACGTCAACCATCGCCCTGCCCTCGCAACCTCGCAACAAACGCCGCCTCGCCCTCCTACGTCAACCATCACCCCACCCTCGCAACCTCGCAAACGCTGCCTCGCCCTCCCAAACACCACGTCGCGCCGCCTTCCCTCCTACATCAACCCTTGCCCCGCCCTCGCAATCTCGCAAACGCCGCCTCGCCCTCCTACGTCAACCGTCGCCCTGCCCTTGCAACCTCGCAAACACAAACACCGCCTCGCCCTCCTACATCAACCTCGCAAACGCCGCCTCGCCCTCCTACGTCAACCATCACCCTGCCCTCGCAACCTCGCAAACACAAACGCCACCTTGCCCTCCTACATCAACCATCACCCCACCCTCGCAACCTCGCAAACACCACATCGCCCTTGCAAACACCATGTCCCCCTCGCAAACGCCGCCTCGCCCTCCTACGTCAACCATCGCCCCACCCTTGCAACCTCGCAAACACCAAATGCCTCCTTGCCCTCCTATGTCAACTGTTGCCCCACCATGCAACCACTCTACTGCCCTTGCTGCCTACGTACCCTCTACTTATCATATATCTATTTATTTATTATAAAATATTTAAATGTAACTAATGTCTCCAGTGCCTTGCAAGTCCTTGAAAGCAGTGGTATTACTGTTGCTCCACCTGAGCGACCACGTTCAGCAACAGTTGCTTTTTTGAAGACCAAACCAAGCCAGTCAACAGGATGTGTGCGACGTACTCAAGAAATACAAGGTAATTACTATTATTAGTGTAAGTCAGTAGTACCTTCCACTAACAAATTGAAGCCTACCTTCTGAAGATGAGGGAAGCAGTGGGAGTGAGTATGAGCAATCCAGCAGCAGCAGTGCAAGTGAAGAAGAGGAGAGTGAGGTGAGCAAGAGTGCTGAGAAGAGTGAAAGTGAGGCAGAAAGTGGAAAGTCCAAGGTGACAGCCATATCCAGTTAAATAAGGACTTTATTCATAGTTGGGCAGATTGATACTCCTGAGGAGAAGGAAGAAGCAGCCAACATAGTTGGATTGTCTCAGGTATGTTTTATGTATAAATTAGCAACATCCAGCCATAATTTGGTTCAGGTTACTATCTCAGAGAAGGATAATGAGGATAATGGTGGAAATGGGGGATTTGAGGTATTTCTTATGATGTTGGCCTTTTAATAATTTTCTTTACATTGACAAGGTTGATGGGGGTTCCCCTGCCAATTTATTTGGTCAAGGTGAAGGTGAGTTATCTTAAAATCATTCAATAGCTAATTTATAGCTCACATGGCAAATCCTTCAGATCTTCAAGGTGCTTCTCGCACCACAGGAGGCCTTTTTCGTGGAAAGGCCCATGGTAATGTTTTTAATGTTGGGGATGCTGAGGATGCTTTACAAAGTGACATTGGATCATTGGATGGGAAAATCAAGGTTTTCAGTCTTGGAGATGATCCTTCTTCCAAGAAGGCTCAAATGACAGTAAGGGTAAAGGTGAAGGGAACACTGACCCCAGTCCTGACTCAATTTGCAAAGCTCTATTCACCTGTCAAAAGTAAGTGGTTCATTCATTTCCTTTACCTGTCATAATCACTTTGTTTTACAGGTAAGAGGATCTTTGTGTATGAAGATGGTGATTGGAGTGTCAAAGGCAGCTTCAAGGTTGCATTGGAAGGTAATGATCCAATTTCCTGGGAAAGAGAAAGTGGGGCATATATCCTTTATGTTGCCTTGGTGTGTAACTGTTCATGTTCAAATAGAAATGTGACTGAAATTACTCTATTCAGGAGAATGAAAGTGAACTCACACCTATGGTCACAGATTCTGAGGCCAAGTCATCTGGTACTCCTGCACCTTCTCAGCCTGCTGTTCAGCCAGGTTCTGGCTACAAGAGGGAACTTGTGGCATTGTTAAACATCCCTAGCCAATTGCTCAGGGATGCTGCTAGCAAGACTGATGCAGGACTGCGCTTATATTATTCAAAATATCAGGCCTGCCTTAGAGCCCTGTCACTCTCAGAGAGTATGGCCACTACAGGTGCATGGGAGATAAAAAAGCCATCTGACACAGAAATTGTGGAGTTGTTTATTGGCAAAACCATGTGGCATGAGCATCTCAAGAAGCAATTTAGCAGAGTTCCAAAGTATCCTGAGATGCAACAGTGGTTGAATGATGAGGAGGATGCACTTCCAGATGTTGAGATTTGGGGGAAGAGAAAACTTCACATTCCTTCAAAGACCTGAAGAACTGGTTGGATGAGAAGGATCAAAGGGCTAAAGCAAAGGGCAAGGGCAAAGCAAAGGAGGATGAGAATGACAAGAAGAAGAAGAAGAAGAAAGAGAAGAAGGATGACCTAAGCTCAAAGAAGCACTTGACTAGGAGCAAGGGAAAGATGTAAGCAGATATGTAAATGAACAGAGTTCTGTAGTTCAATGTAACAGTATTGGCTTTCTTTTCAGACTATGCAGGTTGATTTTCATGTTCCAAGGTCTACATGAATTATGGGGGATACTGGCCATGCTACTATTTATTCCCTTGGTCTCTGCAGCTCCAGTGAATGAGAGGCCATTCCCAGACATAACATTCAGGGCATTCAGCACTTTATTGAGCAGAACTTTAGCTCATCAATTTCATTGACAAGTGTCCTGGTGATTTTGTTCAGCATAACAGAAAATGTGCAGCTGTTGAGTCTGCATGGGCGTCAGCAGAAAAAAAAGTTTATGAAAGAAAGGTCCACAACTGCCACTTCATGGATAAAAGCCCTTGCACGACCACTAAGGAAAAGGCTTGAACAAGATAATAATTATCTAATTGATGAGCAGGACATGGATGATGAGCAAATTACAGTGGCAGTGGCATTGCAACTTGATAAATTGGCCAAATTGCTCAAACTTTACCCATATAATAAGTCAGGTCATTTTACTGGCAAGCTGAAGCCCATCTCACACAAAGACATACAACCTATCCATGTTATATGTCCAGAAGCTGTTGTATGTGAGACAAATACATGCAAACCACATTCTCTTCCTATGTCTACAAAGATAAGAGACATACCTTTGGTCACTTTAGTCAAAGACTTTGGTGTTTATGAAGATGTGCAAGTATTATCTGGGCATTGTCAGCATTGCAAGACAACATACTATGCAGATCATGAGCGTACACCTTCAAATCAACCACCCCAGTATGATAGGGTGTACCTCAACTCAGCAAAATACATAAAGATTGGTCACAATTTATGGGTTGATCAACAGTTTACATCTGCAGTTATGAATGGTGTATATAATTTTCATGCATCCACTGCAGCATATACAGCATTCTGGAATGATGTCTTTAGCAATAAAGTGACATCCTCTGGTAAAGTGAGCCACAGACAAGTATGGCATGCTTTTGTCCAGGAGTCAATAAGATTCATGGGGTCCATGTCTGACCTTGACTTGAGTATGAGAGACAATCTAGCCATTGATGAAGTGACAAAGGAAGCCTATCAAGTACTGGGAGAAGGTGGTTTGATTAGGGCAGCCAATGGGCATGCCTGTAGTGAATGCACACAGGAGTACAGGAGTGTTGGAGGTGCAGTCCAAGCAAGTGCATCACCAGTAAAAATGGTTATATTGGATGGAATTGTAATGGGCCATACAATATGTGCATATAAAGACTGCACATCCAAGTTGCTGAATGCTCGTGGAGGAGTATATTGTGCATTACATGAAGATATGTATGGAGCAGTGTGTCATGTTGCTAACTGCTCAATCATGAAGGTCCAGGGCACTTTGGCCTGTCAGCATCACCAGGGAAAGTGGGACAGATATATGAGAAACCACAGGCAGAGGAACCTGGATGGATATAAAAGGGCAATTAGGTGGTCAGATGATACTTGGCCATGGATGCAAGCCAATCAACAGGTGCAACAGCCACATGATGTGGAAACTGGCACAAGTAGCAACAAAGATGCCTTTGTGCCATCTAGATACTACTGTGTTGAAACCATATGTACTCCATGTGGGGTTGTTGTGGCATGGGCCAAATTTGCAAAGTCTGAGTCACCAACCAATATCTTGGACTTCTTAGAACATGTGTATCCAAGTGATGACTCAAGACCAGACTATATTTGTATTGATAAGGCTTGCCTTGTGTTGCGATCTAGTATTGCCAATGACAGTTGGGAGAGATGGAGACAGACAAGCAGGTTTATTGTTGACTCATATCACTACACAAACCATCGTGCAACAGATGCTCTTTGCTGCAAATGGTGCAACCCATCCCCATCAAATGGTTTAGCACCAAACCTAGTTGTCACAGGTACCAATAATAATGGAGAGCCCTATCAGAGGCATGCATTTAATACTCAGGCTTGTGAGCAATTAAATGCATGGCTAGGTGGATTTGAATCAATGCTAAGGAGGATGACACCTGAAAATTTTGATTGGTTCCTGCACACAATGATATCCTATCATACTGTCAAGGTTTTGCAAAGGCAGGAAAACATGCAGAATTATACTGAAAGTAGTGAATCTGACAGTAATGATAGTGAGTAGTGGTGATGGTGATAGTAGTGGGTAGTTGGCTGTGATGATTGATAGTAACAAACAATTGACTGTAATGATCTGATTATTGTAACAAAATGTACCTATATAAATGAAATGAAACTTGGTCTAGACTCCTCCTGTCACAGACTGTTTTGTAGTTAGTCATAAACATTTATTTGTTACTTGTTGTTGTAATAGATTCCACATGGAATCATTCCATGCATATTCCTTGTGGATTCCGCACGGAATGCTTATGTAAGCCAAGTCATTTATTACATTTTAATGTAATGACACCCCATTCCACACGGAATCCACAAGGAATCTGCGGAATCCGCATGGATTCCACACGGAAAGGGGGGGGAGTATAAAGTACTGGTTGTGGACTACCTCTGGCACCCATGGCAATGACTCATCTTGCCTTCTCATTGCTCTTCTATATCCACCCAGTTTCTGGTGTTTAGTTTTATTCAAGTGTTGTATCCAATGCCCTTGATGTTCTCTGCAGGCCAAAGTGCCTACTAAATTGTTGGTGGAACACCCAACAACATGACACACCCCACCATACTCATTTTCATGTAATGGACAATACACACCACCCTGTTCATTTTGAAGATCTGCAGTACAGCCTTCAAAAGCACAATGCTAATGGCCAATAAACAGCCTGAATGCAGAAGATGTTGCTAGTAACTTACTGAATGCCCCATAACAATACCATCCACTACTACCATTTTGACAGGGGCATGCTCTGCATCTCCCATGTCAACATCCTCTTGTACAATACTCAACTGACTAGCTTGTATTGGATCAAGATCATCCACTCCTGCCATGGCTCCTGGGTTAAGATTTGTCAACAATATACTTTGTTCTTTGTACTCATGGGTACATTCAGCACAAGCATGTCCATCTGCTGCCCTAATGACTCCATTTGTGCCCAGATATTTGAATGCCTCTGTTGTCACTTCATCTATGCCAAACCATCTTGGATTGTGAAGTCTACATTTTTGCTAGAACTGATACTCCTCACAGATTCTTGCACAAATGCCTGCCATATTTGACACCTTGAAACATGTCCTGTGGAACCAAGTGACTTGAACACATCATTCCAATACTCAGTATATGCTGCAGCAGAGGCATGGAAGTTGTACATTGCACTTATTACTGCAGATGTGAATAATCGATCCACCCACAGACTCTGCCCAATTTTGATATATTTTGCTGAGTTCAGGTAAACTCTCTCATGACCACCTTGGTGTCCAACAACAGAACGTTCATGGTCTGCATAGTATATAGTTTTGCATCTCTTGCATAGACCAGTCAATACAGGCACTTTACTGAATGCCTTTGAATCCTTGATGAGCCTGACAAGGGAATATCCCTTTGTTTGGTTTGTTAATGCAAGGCCTTTCTATTACACTCAGCAGTTTGGCATATTGCCACAGTAGGACAAATGATATGGACAGGTTCAATAACTTCTTGTGAGATTGGTTTTAATTGACCTTTGAATTTACCAACTTTGCTGACAGGGTAGAGACCCAATTCTTGTGCTAAAGAATCCAGCTTCAACCCAATCAGGATACTCAACTGTTCATCTGAAGCATCAGCACCCAATTCATCACTTTTCAACAGTTGTGCCTTTGTCTGATCAAGTTTTTTGTGAACAGCATTACCAAGGCATCTAATCCATCCAGTAGCAGCAGTTCCTCTTTCAGTGACATCAGCACACTTTTGTCGGAAATGCAAGCTGAGAAGGTCTGTGTTCTCTAATAAAGTGAACAAGACCATCAGAACAGTTGATAGTAACACTGATCCACTGAAGTTTCCCTCCACAAAATTGTTGAAAACTTTGAATGGAATATCAGGGAATGCAGTTTGTTTTTGTGCTGCCACAACTGAGATATTGTATAGGAAGATGACCAGCCACAGGTAGGGCATGCAATGGATGCCAAAATAGAATTGCATAGATTTTGTGATACTACTACATTTAAATGGACAGCAAAGATGAAGGAATTCCAAACCTCACTTCTGTTTATTCTTGCTCTTCTTGGCCTTGGGTTTCTCTTCCTCTTCTAACTCTTCTCCCTGTTTCTCTTTCTTCTTGCCTTTGTCAGGCTTACTCAACTTCTCTGCCTCTCTTTGCTTCAACTCCTTCAAGTCCATAAAATTGTATTGGGTTTTTGCTTGCCCTAGACCTCAATATCACCCAAACCTTCCTTATCCTCTAGCCATTCCTTCACTTTGGGCATACTGTTTATGTTCTCAAAGGCAGGGACCAGGAATCCATGCCGCATGGATTTAGATACAAATAACTGCATGATGGCAGTGTTGTTTGGCCTGATACCAGGCCATGAACCCTCCTGGACTTTTCTCTGCATCATATCAATGGCCCTTATACCAGCCAGATACCTGGCATAATAATTCTTGAGCCCTAGACCTTTGGCCTCTGTAGTTAGATTCTCAGGTATGCCAAGGAGGGCAATGAGCTCCTTCTTAGATAGCTCTTGAGAGCCTGGATGTGTGACACTTACAGGAGCTGCAGGAGCAGCTGCAGGTGGAGATAAACCCTCCTTTGTAATGTTAAATCAATGTATGTAATTTAGAGCATCACTCACAGCACAGATTTGCAAGCTATACTTGCCATCTTGAAGATCCCACTCCACTTCATCATCATCTTCAATTGCATTCTCATACTTCCCCTTCATATCCCATTCACCATCCTGAACAACATATATCCTCTTGTTGTCACCTGTTGTTAATTCAGTTCAGCACATTAGCAAAAATTTAAAGACTTACGACTGACAGGAGAATATTTCCTGGATAATCCCCTCAGTACAGGTGCCCAACTGCATTTCTAAATGTCACATGGGGTCTGACACTGCTTGGGTTTTCGACCAAGTTCCAATAAACTTTGACAGTGCCTTTGACAGCGCTAGGCTCATCAGAGGACCCTTGAAGCACATCACCTTGGTTGAAAGTATTGCCAAATGCCTTTCCTCTCATTATTCCTCCAGTGGTGTGAGATGAACCTGCAAGAGGCTGATCCATGACTTTATTATTTATTTTTAAGTAAGACCTAACACTCAAGCAGTGTATTTCTCACCATCATCCTGCCCAAAAACATGGAAACTTTCCACCTTGAAGAATTTTCAGAGAATTATTGCAAGAGAGTGCAAAGGCTTACCTCCTCATTTCCCTTGTGCTAATTTCCAGTCTCCTTTTCCTTTTCCTTTTCCTTTTCCTTTTCCTTTTCCTTTTCCTTTTCCTTTTCCTTTTCCTTTTCCTTTTCCTTTTCCTTTTCCTTTTCCTTTTCCTTTTCCTTTTCCTTTCCCTTTTCCTTATTCTCCTTTACCCTACTTTCAACTTTATTCAAAGTAGCAGGCCAACTCACCATGGTAATATCTCCATCATCTCCTATCTCTAAATCCTCACTATCTTCTTCCCTATCCTCACTATCTTCACTATCTTCTTCACCCTTCTTGTTCCAAAATTTCAGTTCAACTCTTATGTGAGAGGTTCAACTTTACCATATCAATATCTGCAACAGCCTCTGATATATCTCCAATATCCCCATCTTCCTCAAGTCCCTTAGTGAATTCAAGGTATCAATGATTGCTTGTGAATTGAATAAAGTTTTGTAGCTACCTGAATATTGCTAACATCACCTTCTTCATCACCTTTGTCCTCTCCCCCCTCACATTCCTCATCACTCTCCTTATCTATTCCATGTAAGTCAGTAATTATGACAAATTTAGGTTCCATTACCTGGTTCCTGCTGCAACCGAAGTCGAGAGGATTTGAGTCCTTGGTCATCTTGAACAAAGCTAATTGTTGCAGAGTGGACACGTTTGGGTGGAGCAATGGGAGCCCCACTGGCTTTAAGCTCTTTTTCAGTTCTGTAATGGTGATAAGCAGGTAGAATTAGGGGTATGGGTATCAAATTCTTACTGAGAGAGCTCAGGGGGCCTACCCTCTGCTGCTGCATCTTTGCTAGGTTGTGCAGCTGGTTTTTTCCTGTCATAAATGATGTACACATTGGTGTAGACAGGCCATTGTGAGGGCAAGGATGCAAAATGGGGGGAGGTGCTTACCTGGTGGTGCAAGCAGGTTGTTGTGGGTGAGAACAGGTCATTGTGGGTGAGAACGAGTCATTGTGGGTGAGAATGGGTCATCATGGGTGAGAACAAGTTGTTGTGGGTGTAAATGGGCCATTGTGAGGGCAGAGATGTGAAATGGGGGGCGGGGTTACTTACCTGGTGTGCAAGCAGGTCATTGTGGGTGAGAACGAGTTGTTACAGGTGAGAACAAGTCATTTTGTGGGCGAGAACAGGTTGTCATGGGTGAGAACGAGTCATTGTGGGTGTAAATGGGCCATTGTGAGGTCAGATATGCGAAATGGGGGGCACGGTTACTTACCTGGTGTGCAAGCAGGTCGTTGTGGATGAGAACGAGTTGTTATGGGTGAGAACAAGTCATTATTGGCAAGAACAAGTCATTGTGGGGGTAAATGGGTTGTTGTGGATGTAAATGGGCCATTGTGTGGTGAGAACAAGTCGTTATGGGTGAGAATGTGTTGTCATGGGCGAGAACGAGTCATTGTGGGCGTAAATGGGCCATTGTGAGGGCAGAGATGCGAAATGGGGGGTGGGGTTCCTTACCTGGTGTGAGAGCAGGACATTGTGGGTGAGGAAGGGTCATTATGGGTGAGAACGAGTCATTATGGGCAAGAACGAGTCGTTGTGGGGGTAAATGGGTTGTTGTGGGTGTAAATGGGCCATTGTGAGGGCAGAGATGCAAAATGAAGGCGGGGTTACTTACCTGGTGTGCAAGCGGGTTGTTACAGGTGAGAATGAGTCGTTGTGGGTGTAAACAGGTTGTTGATGGTGTAAACGGTTTGCTGTGAGGGCAGAGATGCAAATGGGGGGAGGTGCTTACCCTGGTGGTGGGAGCAGGTCATTGTGGGTGAGAATGGGTTGTTGTGGGCATAAATGGGTTGTTGTGAGTGAGAATGGGTCGTTGTAGGTGAGAACAGGTCATTGAGGGTGTAAACAGGTTGTTGAGGGTGTAAACAGTTCGCTGTGAGGGCAGGGACACAAAACTGGGTGCCTGGCAGATGTGCGTGGCTTGGTACATTGTGTGGGCTCGGTCGTAGGTGCAGGAGGCTCCATGTCTGCTGTGGTGGTGGCTTGATCATCGTTGGAGTTGGCAGCACAGTGCAGCTTTTTTTTCTCCTTTCTGGGGCTCTTGATGGATGCCATGGATTTTGTTCACTTGCAACCAGATGTGCAAGGTGGGGAGCGGAGGTTGGGCATGGAAGACAGATGCGCAACTGCCAGCACTTGTGACTATGTGATAAGTGACCATCACGATAAGTCACATGTCACATTCACCATTGAGGACACACCAGAGACAGTATCTCTAATAGATTGGTATAAATAACAGGACAGTAGTACCCTATGTCTGCCACTGCTCTGTGGTATTGTTTGAGAATATTATGTACAGTTAGATTAGAATAAATGATATGTTAATCATGCATATAAAAAATGCTTAAAGAACAGTTAAATTGATGATTGGATGGACTTTGTGTGGAGTCCACTGGAGTACATACTGCCTCAGTCCAGGGAGTCCAGCCAAAGTCCATGGATTTTGCATGGAGTCCACATGGAGTCCAAGGTCGTTTTTGGGCCTGTTTTTGGTGGTGGACAGGTACCCTGGAGGGAGCCTGGAGTCCATGTGGAGTCCACATAAAGTCCCTGGACTCCAGTGGACTCCAGTCCTTAAGGGGGGGGAGTGTAAAGAGCTCAAAAATATATATATGCTAAAGAAGACATGCAGCATGAGTTTGTTAGGAACTCAAAATAATTCATTTATGACCAACATGGCTTCCCGGGATGTGAAGCCTTAAGGGGGGGTCATGTTGTGACTCTGTCTATTTTTCCTTATTTTTCTATACTTTATCTGGAGGCCTATGGACACAGGACAACATACCAATAGCATAGGGGGCTTAGGGGAGCTGTTATGGAAGGACTGGTTAGGTAAGCCATGGGTGGCTGTACAAAGGTCTAGGCATAGGGGTCCAGAGTAGTCTGGCTATGGAAGGGCCTGGACTGTTGCTGCACATGCATAGCCTTGAAGGCAGTGCAGTCTGTGTGCACAGACCATGGGCTGGGGTATATAAGGAGGTGTGTCTGTAGGTAGGGGTCCTAAGACTCCAGATAGTTTGCTCTCACCCAGCTTACTTTTCTATTGTGTCAATAAATGCTTCATCTCTATTATCTTCTCCTCATTGAGACCTGTGGTTGTGTGGGATTAGTCCTAACAGTATGGGCAGGATGTGGATACAGGTAGTGGATTGTTATCTCCCTTTTGACTTCCCATTTCCAGTTTTTAATTGTCCTTTGCTTTTCCTCATTGAACCCTTGTTTTGGTTCAGTATCTGTGGACAGCCAATCTGCTGTGCAGGGGACCATTCCATTAAACCAATTGGTGTCTGCACCTGCAGTTCTGGTTAGCAACTTGCTAGGTCCAGTGTGAGCAGTTACCAGTTTGGTGTATGACATGGGTGCTGGTGTTGAGCATGCCATTGATGATTGTCCAGCCACCCATGATTGAATTGTGGAGGCATGTGCTTTCCCTTTTCTGGGTGTTCTTATTGAATTTGCTGTGTCCTTCCAGCCATTTCAAATCCTTCCACATATAGGAGTCATCTTTGTGTGGGCACAACACAGCCTTTTTGATGACATGATATATGTCAGCTCAGTTGTGATCTTGGAGACCAAATTGGATGGTCTTGTCATGCATCTATTGTTTTGCATGACAAACAGTGAGATGAGGAATGGCATATTGTATTGTGTGGGCATGTCCATCTTCTTTAAACATGCCTTCAAGTATGGATTGGGTCATTTCCCATCCAATCATTCCTGGTTGGCTATTTCAACTGTTGCCCTGTTATAGCTATGGGTTTTGATGTTCCTGTTGGGTGAGCTCTTTCTCAACCTGTTTCTGATACCAGATCTCCTCCTGGTGTTGCCTGAGAAGTTCTTCCCAAGCTTCCTCCTGTTTGTGGAGGGATTCTTGTTCCAGCTGCCACAGCTGAAATGTGTGTTGTCATTGTCAGAGGCAGTACTGCACCTTGTGCCATTGGTAAAATGCCTGAATGTGGGAGTCACATTGTTGATTGTTGGTGATAACAGTAACCAACTGAGTAATTTCTTCTGCACACTCCTGCACCCATTCAATAGCAAAGTGTTTGCCAACCTGCACAAGAGTGAGACCAGCACAGGTGATGATGTAGTTAAACAAGGAGGCCATCATTGCTTCCCTGGTTGTTGCCACAGACCTTTTAAGTAAAAAGGCTGTTGACTCTTCTTCTATATCCACACTTCCTAATGTGAATATTCTTTGATGCAGTCAATAACACACCTGCACTCAATTCTTGGATTTATTTCCACCAACTGACCCAAAAGTGTGGTGCCTGGGGCTTCACTTGAGTGTCCTTGTGCTCAGATCATTAGATCTGATACATGATTGGTATCTTGAGACTGTTCTCCTTGCTACATGGCATGCTAGTGGACTGCTTTCCCTTGTTCCTGAGCTTTTCCAAGACAAATGGTATAGTCTGTTGACCAGTGCCTGCCCACACTTTCAATCACACAGATCTATTCTCATCTGGATGCCTTTTGTTGCCAGAAACCTTTCAGTAGTAGTCACTGACAATGGTCAATGAGTCTATCTGTGGTTGATGTTGATGGGCATTCCTTGAGAGCTGCTTGTGGTCATGTGTTGCAATGTGCACAGAGGTCAGACATGTGGGCTTGAGGGAACTCATTGAGAGTGTGCACAACAGCAAGCGAGAGATGCCTGGTGTTAGGATGGATCCAACACAACCACAGGTCTCACATAGAGAGGAGGAGGGAAAGAGATGTATTGACACAGTAGACCAGTAAGCTGGGTTAGAGCAAACTATCTAGAGTCTTAGGACTCCTACCTATGGATACGCCCTCCTTATATACCTTTGGCCATGGTCTGTGCACACAGACTACACTGCCTCCAAGGCTGTGTACGCACAGCAACAGTCCAGACCCCTCCATAGCCAGACTCCTCCGGACCCCTATGCCTAGACCTTCATACAGCCACCCATGGCTTACCTAACTAGTCCTTCCATAACGGATCCCCTCAAGCCCCTATGCATATTGGTATACCTTCCAGCGTCCATAGGCCTCCAGATAAAATATAGAAAAATAGTAGAAAATAGATAGAGTTGTAACATGACCCCCCCCTTAAGGCTTCACATCCTGGGGAAGCCACCCGTGTCGTAAAAATTATTTGGAGTTCCTAACGAACTCATGCTGCACGTCTTCTTCTTCAGCATATATGTCGCACTGGTTGCCTTTCCAACGCTGCCAATTTCGTTTGAGCTTTTCTAGGTATTTGTGCTCAAACTTGCCATCCTCCCACCCATACAGCCGTTTCGCGATTGGGATTGCCATATGATTCTGCCATTTCCGGAAACTAGCGCTGATGTTGCGCACATTAACCATCCACTGGGGTGCACTTGGATTCGCTTTGTTGAATTTCTGAACTTCCTTTTTAGCATTGCCCAAGTTCTCCGCTGGTTCCCAAGTTGATTCCTTGATAGGGTAATTTTTCCACTTAACAAGGTATTCCAAATGTCCACCGCTGCGCCCACTGACATGGCTGTCCATGACTTCCTCTACTTTGTATTCATCATTTTGTGATTCCTCCACCATCTGCGCATCTTTGTGTGAGGCCGTTTTTTCCCTTTGACCATGAAATACCAGCTCCTTGTACAGTTTAAGGTGGACCTTGTTGAATATGTTGTAAATTTTCCAGGATGCTGGAATTTTCAGCTGGTAAGCCAACTGCCCAATTTTCTTAACCACCTCCAGGGTTCCCACAAATTTGCCATCAAGTTTCTTTGTGACATGTAGTGTAGGAAGATTTCCGGTGCTTAGATAAACCTTATCGCTGGGTTGGTATTGATGCACAGGAGCTTTAGACTTGTCATACTTGCACTTCATTGTTTCTGAGGCTTTCTCCAGGGCTGCTGTAGCATTGGTGTGAATCCCTTTGACCTGCTTTGCTAAGTCTTCGACTGCTACCACCTTTGGAACATAAGTCGGATTTAACCCCTTGTACGGATGTTGTCTGTAGTTCATGAAGAAGGGGGAATATCCTGTCACTGAATGTACTTGATTGTTGTGGCAGAATTGTGCCACAGCCAGCCAGTCACTCCAATTATTCTGCCTGTGATTGACGAACATGGTAAGGAATTCCTTGACTGTCTGATTCACGCGCTCTGTTTGGCCATCCGTCTGTGGGTGATACACTGTTGAGCAGTTTGCTTTAATTCCCAACATCCCATACAAGTTGTCCATGAATTTGGAGACAAATTGCGGCCATCGATCGCTAATGACTTTCTTAGGTAACCCGTGTTCTCTGAATACATTGTCCCGGAATAGTGTAGCCACTCCTTGTGATGTGATCGTGGATGTAGTAGGCAAGAAATACAACTTCTTGGTGAATCGATCTACTATAACCAGGATCATGTTGTTTCCTTTTGACTCCGGAAGTGGTCCAATTAAATCCATAGAAATGATTTCCCATGGTGCCTCTGGTACTTCATTTGGATGTAGCGGTGCCGCTTGAGCTTGTCTATCAGGTTTGACTTTCTGGCAGGTTTTGCATCCAGTAATGTAATTTTGGATGTCCTTTCGCATTTGTGGCCACCAAAAATCTCTAGTCACTAGTTCGATTGTTTTTGCTACTCCTGGGTGTCCCCATGAGTGATAAATTGCCAACAGTGATTCTCGGATATGTATATTTGCAGGTATGTAGATCTGTCCCTTCCATTCTACCAATTCATTGACAATTTTAAAATCCTCATTTTTGTCTTTCAGCCCTTTCCAAACCTGAGATTCCCATTGTCAATTAGGAATTTTCCGAATTATCATTAATAATATCTTCAATGGCTTGATCATCATCATAGACTCTAACAAATAGATTGTCTTTAAGCAAAACAACTCCTTCATTCTCCAGACCTCCTGGATGATGGTCTGTCCTTTGTGGCAGAATGTCCGCTTTGGAATTGGACTTTCCTGATTGATGTTTAATGATGAAGTTGTATTCCTGTAAATCTGTGACCCATCATGCTTGTCTCCAATTGAGGTTCTGCAGTTTTTGAAAGTATGTCAGATTCTGGTGGTCTGTTAATACTTCAACAATCTCCTTGGCGCCTTTGAGATAGTGTGACCACTCGTAAAAGGCATGCATTACTGCGAGCATTTCTTTGTCATAAATCTCATAGTTTTGTTCTGCATCATTCAGCGCTTTGGAAATGAAGGCCACCAGTCTCCAGGATTCGTCCTTGCCTTTCTGTGACAAAATTCCACCAATTGCAAAATCTGAGGTGTCAACTTTGATACAAAATTGACCTTCATCATTGGGAATTTTGAGTACAACCTCCCTTACCACAAGGTCTTTCAGTCCCTGAAAGGCTGCGTCTTGTAGTTCAGTCCAGAGCCACTCATCCTTCCCTGTCAACTTTGTCAATGGTTTTGCCATTGACACGAATCCTTCTACAAAATGTCAGTAAAAATTCATGAAGCCCAAAAACTGCTGCAATTCCCGTTTACAGGTTGGTGTTGGCCATTCTGCAATAGCTTTAACCTTGCCCATCTCCATTTGAATAGAATCTTTGCTAATGACTAGACCAAGGAAGTTGATTTCTGGCTGATCAAACCAACACTTCTCAGGTTTTAATGATAATTTGTGGTTTTCCAATTTTGCCAATATATGATTAACATGTTTGGTGTGTTCTTCCTGTGTAGATGAGAACACCAATATGTTGTCCATATAGATAACCACCCATCCTTCTGCGACCTCTTGTCGAAAGATGTCATTCATCATTGTTTGGAATGTGGCTGGAGAGTTCATTAAACCAAAGAACATGACCAACGGTTCAAAGAGGCCCCTGTTGGTCCTGAATGCTGCTTTCCACTCATCACCCTGTTTAATTCGGACATTGTTGTATCCCCCAACAGATATCCATCTTTGAAAATATCTTGGCTTTGGACAACTTGTCCACTAACTCCCCCAATGAGCAGTAGCAGGTATCGATTCTTGATAGTCATTTTGTTTAGTCGTTGGTAGTCTTGTACTGGTCGTAGTTTGCCATCCTTCTTTTTTATGAAGAAGAAAGGAGAGGCCATTGGTGATTTACTGGGTTGAATGCGTCTGGATTCAAGGTTCTCCTTCAAAAACTCGTCCAATTGTGCCTGTTCATCCCGGTTAAGTGGATATATCTTACAATCCACTGGTTTGGACCCCGGTATCAACTCTATGGTGTGATCCCATGGTCATCAGGGTGGTAGTTCGTCAAAGGTCTCTTTTTCAAAGACCTTTCGGTATTCTAAGTAGTGTTTTGGCACTACTTCATCCAATGTACGCTTTTGAGCAGCTGCAGATTCCTTGGCCACTATATTGGTTGCTACTGATCATAGCCATAGTTCTGGTTCTCCAATTTTGATAGCCAATAATCGTTCGCCCTCCTGTAACCACTCCATTGGGTCTGCTTCATCTTCAGGTTCTTCCACCTGCGATGCTGTCCAACAAGTTCCTGGGCACCAAGTGAATCAAACTTCTTTTCGTTTCCAATCGATGGCCGGATTATGGTGTTTCAGCCAATTGTGACCTAGGAACAGATCCGTTTTTCCTAAACGTGCCACGCTGCATTCAATTATTTCCTCATGATCCCCAATTTGCAGCTTGAATTGTGTCATGTACTCAATGCTTCCCATCACATTCTGGAATCCATCTGCATTGTAGACTGGTAGTGGCTTTATTAGCCGTCATTTATTTAGTTTGTGTCATTCCACAAATTCCTCACTGACACAAGAGCCTGTGCATCCTGAATCTACTAAGGCTAACACATTGATGGTTTCTCCCATATCCATTGTTGTTAGTACACAATGTAGGTCCACTTCCTGTTTTCCTGTAGCATGAACCAGTTGTTGACATAGTTGTGTCAGGTTCCACAGCACTTCTTGTTCTGATAATTTATTGAGATCATTTACCAACTTGGCATTGACCTCGTTAATTTGTTTTGTCAGTACCCATTCCTTTAAACAATGAACTGCTGTTTCACTATCTTCTTGCCAGATTTGTCTTAACACCTACTCAGGGGTCCATGGATTTAACCGATTCGTTTTTACGCTCACACTCAAGTTTCATATCCGGTGAATGAGGGGAGAACATTCATATAATAATTCTGGTAATTGTACACAAGAATCATTGTCCAATACCAAAACTCTATTAGCCAGCAGTGCAGAGTGCGTGCCTACTGGCTGTCACCAAAACCCTTCTCCTTTCCCCATTCTTTCCATTGCTCCTCCATGAGCTCTTTGATCTTTATTTCCCTAACCTGGTCTTTTCTTTTCTTGGTCCGTGTGTATTTCTTTGGTTCTTTGCATTCCCTTGCAAAGTGGCCCCTTTTTCCACAGTTAAAACATGTGCTGGGTGTGTGTTTGACTTTATCTACATCCATTGCATTCGAATTGTGAGTGGATGATGATGCCTGGGCTGGTTTGTATGTTTGCAACACTGGCTGAGCTTTTTGATAATCCTCCTTAAATGGTGTCTTCTTTTGTCAATCACCATATGCATCCCTGGCTCTTTGGTATGCTTGTGCCAATTTGGTAACTTGTTCCATGATCCATTCCAGGGTATCTCCTTCATTGAGATCTCCAACTTGGATCAATTCAAACCCTAGATTCGGATTTAGTCCTTTCTGGAAATGATCCTTGGTGGTGCTGGCATTCCATCCTGTCAAGGGCAACAAAGCCTTGAATTTGATGATGTAATCTTCTACTGCTCGACTCCCTTGCTGGAGTTTTTGGATTTGTTCAACAGTGTGCTCCCGGGTTTCCTTTGACATGAAGAAGTCATGCATTTGTCTCTTCAAATCTGCCCATCCTAAAAAGGGAGGTTTCAGGGTTTGTGGGTTGTGTTGGTAATGTGCAGCCACTCCTATGGAAGCAGGGACAAAATGTCCTTCCCTTTGTTGTTGATAGGATAGGTTGGACGGCCAACCTTCTTCAGCTACTTTCTGGTTGAAATTGGTATCACTGTCAATTTGTTCCTTTAATTTAACCGCCACCCATGTTCCTGCTTGATCGCCTTTGCCTTTCCTGATCCACCCCAATGTGATGTAGGTTCATCTGCCATAATCGTTTTCATGAGCTAGTTCGAAGTATACATCCATAGCTTGACACCAAGCATCTACTTGAGCGGCATCACCTTCAAAGTGATCTGGTAGCTCAAGTTTCACCAATGACCTGTTTGCTGGAGGGGGGGCGGGTGTTCTGGTATTCCGTTACAGCTTGTTGTACCAAACTTCCCATGTGTGCTGCCATCTGAGTGGTTCCTGCTGTCCACTGTTGTATCTCTGCTTCCTGTGCAGTTACTTCCTGTGGCATTGCTCCCGCAGTGACTGATAGTGGTTCCAGCCTTGCATCTGCATTTGGACCAAAGTAGTAATTATATTGGTTGATAGCCACATGCAGATAAGTGGTCATTTGATCCAACCATCCAAATCCTATTTCGACATGTCCGAGATCCCCATCTACAATTGCTTGTATCATTGGCCATCTGTTTGTTCCGTTGACACTGGTTCGCACATGGAATCCAACCCATTTATTCTGATGAACTACTTGGAACTTTACAAGTTGGTCCGATCGATAGGCTGGGTCAATTTGGTTTACCCAATGGGGTAGTTGTTACAGTTTCCCTTTCGTTTCACCTTCTTGTCTTGGCAGACTGCTTCATATCCATCATTCTCCCTTAACTGCGCATTGTACAGCTTGGATGCTATCTCCTTTTATCGCTACCTTCACATTTCCTTTCTCAGGTAGTTATCGTTTCATTCCTCTTATAGTCTCTAATCGTATATAAACCCCATGTACTGTAAAGTAACTCCAGTTCCAACTTAGACAAGTTTTGCTCTCAACAATGATCAACTTCAGCGCTCTTTTCTCTCATCATTCTCCAAGGCCTTTGTCATCGTTTGACTTAGCATCTAGACCTTTGTCCAGTGGCTGGGAGCGGACTGAGACTCTGCTTGTCACTGTTGACTTAGAACGAACCATGACGAGGGCATCGTCTGTAACACAAGTTGGAACTCAGGAACCGCTCAGTGCATTGTCACTAGCCAGACAACATTGATACCAGGAACTCTCAGATCAGACCCCTGAACAACTCTGTTCATTACAGACAAAAGTACTACCTTAATCGAAGAGAAGTCTACTTTTCTACAACACACAAGGTCTGGTGCTACATTTCAGGAACAAAGAGAAAGAACCTACCGGTTCCAGAGGAACTCTTCGAAGAAGAGTACCAGGAAGGAAAACACAACAACAAGTTACCAGGAGAAGTCTGGATTCACTGGTACAACAAAGAAAACGATGAGGACAATCAACTGTTCCTACCTCCAAACACCGAACCTGAACTTACTTGGTGGCACGAGTTTCGAGTCAATGAAGAACTTGGAGATTTCACATTCCTCGCACTAGACAAAGAAACACTAGCCAAGTGGAATGAATACAAAGAACAACAGCAGATCAAGGTAGATCCCTTTGGAGACGAATCAAAACAAGGAGAAAGCTCAAAACAAGGACCGAAACACAAACCAGGAACACAGGACCCGAAACCTGAAACACCCGAACCGAAAGACATGTCAGAAGACAAGGAAACAGCCTCGAAAGGAATAAAGGGGATCCCCATTAAGGAATTCAAAGGACAGCGCTCTAAGGCGAAACATTTCATCAACACATTTGATGACGTATTTGATCTTGATGAAGGGCACTTTGAAACATCGAAAAAGCGAATCAAATATGTTCTCCTTCATTTAGGGGAAGAACTAGACGATTGGAAAGCCAATCTTTGAGGAGAATTAGAAGCAGCAGAGGCAACCAAAGGAAAATCTGCGGAAAGCGCATACACACTTTCTTGGGATAATTACCCCAGCTTCAGACGACGATTCTTGAGCGACTGGGGAGAATCTGATAGCGCAGCAAGGACCCTGAATGATCTAGATAAAGTCAAAGTAGGCGGAGACATCGACATCCCTGCCTATATTCAAAAATTCCGATTGCTCATACACTCCACCGGAATTACAGGATTCATGGTACAACGCATTTACTTCTGTAAAGGACTCCCTGCATCAGTAGCAGCAAAGATCATCGAAAACCCTGCAGTTGTCAGCATGGAAACAGCCTACAACGCTGCAGAACGCCTGCACAATGCTTGGGAGACCATGAAATTGATGAACTGATCATCCAGATCAGGAGACACAAAGGGGCGTTTCAAATTTAATCAAAACACAAAGCCCTCCACATATGGATCAAAGGGAATCAATGCTGTAAGCACAGGATGTCTTTCAGATGCCCAAAAGGAGGAATACTGAAAAACCGGCAAGTGTTTCAGATGTGGAACACAGGGACACATATCCAGGGACTGCCCAAACAAGGGGAACGCCCAAACGTTGTCCTACAAGTCCTCCTCCCCACAGAATCGCACAATCAGAGCAGTAGAGGAAACAACCTTGGATGAATCAGCTGCCCAACGAATCAGGGCGCTGTTGAAAGAACTCCCAGAAGAAGAACGAGAAAGTACCCTCCAGGAACTCGAGTCTGAGGGTTTTTAAGAAGGAGACGCCAGAAAGCGGTTGACGCCTCCAGTACCATTGAACAGTTAGCACTCGACTCTGTAATTGTAAATTCAAATAATAACAAACGAATTTCCATTACTGTGCAAACGACCCATAAACCCGCTGAAATATCTGCTCTCATCGATTGTGGAGCAGAAGGAAACTTCATCGATGAACGAATATCAAGAGATCTACCTAAGGAACCCTTAAAACAACCGATTAGAGTCAAGAACGCTGACAGGACAATCAATCAGAATGGACTAATCACTCATCGCACTTGTCTCACCTACTCTATTGAAGGGAAGACGTACAACAACTGGCTATGGATCACCAATCTGGGAGATCAAGCAATAATCTTTGGAATACCATGGTTAGAACAGCATAATCCTATGATTGATTGGCGAAAGAAAACCCTCCAAATGGATGATGATTCAGAAGATGCCAAACCTATTTGGCGCATGGCATTAGACAATCGACAATGGGGAGAAGATGAATATTGGATCAGGGTGAAAACATCAGCGTCACAGGCACTTGACATCAAGCAAAAAAGGATGAAGCGCCCATAGTTCTACCTTCCAAATACACACCTTGGCATGCCACCTTTGAGAAGAAAGCGTCAGAGCATTTTCCATCTTCTTGCCCATGGGATCATGCGATCGAACTCAGAACAGGATTTACACCAAAAGTCAGCAAAATCTACCCATTATCACTAAAAGAACAGTCAACCCTTGATGAATGGATTAAGGAACAACTCAATAAAGGATACATTTGACCGTCTAAATCACCACAGGCATCGCCATTTTTCTTCGTCTCTAAGAAGGAAAGCGGCGCCCTTTGACCTTGCCAAGATTATTGATATCTGAATGAGTGGACAATTAAGAACGCCTACCCATTACCCTTAGTCTCCGATTTAATGACGAAGCTAGAAGGTGCAAATTACTTTACCAAACTCGATCTGCACTGGGGATACAACAACGTCTGAATCAAAGAAGGTGATGAGTGGAAAGCGGTGTTCATAACCAATCAAGGATTATACAAACCAACAGTCATGTTCTTTGGTCTTTGCAACTCCCTGTCAACGTTCCAAATGATGATGAATGAATATTTCCAGGATATGATAAACGAAGGATGGCTCATCATCTATATGGATGACATCTTGATTTGTGCGAAAACAAAAGAAGAAATGAGGGAGCATACAGAACGTGTTTTGAATCGCCTACAGGAAAACAACTTGTTCTTGAAACTTGAGAAATGCAAATTTTGCGTTCAAGAAGTAGAATTTCTTGGAATGATCATTACACCCGGACACATTCAAATGGATCCTGTTAAACTTGCAGGTATTCGCAACTGGCCAACACTGACAACGGTTAAACAAGTCAGATCCTTCCTTGGATTCGGAAACTTCTATCTGAGGTTTATTGGCAACTTTGCTGCCATAGCGAAACCATTGACAGATCTAACAAAGAAAGGTTTACTCTTTGACTGGACAACCATTTGTCAGACAGTGTTTGAGGAGCTTAAAAACAAGTTCTCCTCCATGCCTGTTTTACGCATGCCCGATCCCACTCGACCATTCATTCTTCAAATGGACGCCTCGAACAAAGCTACTGGAGCAGTGCTCAAACAAGCAGATACAACCGGAATACTTCATCCATGTGGATTTATTTCGCATGCCTTGACGCTTACAGAACAGAATTACCAGATTTACGATCGAGAACTATTAGCAATCATTAAAGGATTACAGGCATGGCAACATTTACTTCATGGATCGCCACATCCCATAGTAGTTCACTGCAATCATAAAAATCTTTTATTCTATCAGTCACCCCAACAATTAACCCCTCAACAAGCACAATGGTCCATGATGCTCTCGGAATTTGACTTGAAAATCGAACATGTACCCGGTACCAAGATGTTTGAAGCAGATGCTCTATCCTGCTGACCTGATCACATGAAAGGCGATGATGCTCTGGAGGACATCACCATGTTACCGGACAATAAGTTCATCTGTCTCATTGCTATAGACCTTGCCCAGAAAATTAGAGAGGCTACATTACTTGACAGTTTTGGACACACAATCATTGAAGTTATCAAAACTCAATGCACCCCACCAATTAAATCTAAACTTCAGGACTGGGCATTTGTTGACGGGATCATCCGATACATTGATAGAGCATACATTCCAGATGATGGAGTGCTCAGGACACAGATTGTCAAGACAGTTCATGAATTGTTCACATCAGGACACCCAGGACGCATGAAAACTCTTGAACTTTTACAACGTGACTACTGGTGGCCAGGAATGTATAAACACATTAAAGAATGGATTACAGGTTGTGCTACCTGCCAACAGATGAAAGTGAACACTCATCCAAACACTCCGGCTCTTTTACCTATTGGATCTAGAGCGACTTGCCCTTTCCAGCAATTGACACTAGACTTCATTACAGATCTTCCGATTGTAGACGGATATGATTCGATTCTGGTCATGGTGGACCATGGCCTTACAAAGGGGGTAATTCTTACTCCTTGCAAGAAAACCATCAATGCATTAGGAACAGCTGATCATAGAAACCTCAATATACCGTATCAATCCAGGAAACTGGCGCCTAAACGAGAAGGACCCTTTATTGTCGAACAAGTCCTAGGACCAGTAATGTATAGGCTCAGGCTACCAAAACAATGGCGCATTCACCCAGTCTTTCACACGTCACTCCTTATGCCATATAGAGAAACTGAAACGCATGGACCGAATTATACTACTCCACCCCCTGATCTCGTAAATGGACAAGAAGAGTTTGAGGTGGAAGTGATCCTCACACATCGAAAACGCGGAGCAGGATATCAATATTTGGTTAAATGGAAGGGATATGGCCCGAATGACAATTCCTGGGAACCTGAACGAAATCTGAGCAATGCTGTGGACATATTAAAAGCATATAAGCTCAGAAGACTGCTATGAATTCCCATGTCTCAATATCGCAACCACCAAACCCTCAAGCAAAATATTCGTTATACAAAAAGATACTGCTCCACTCGAGGACAATACTCCCCAAAACCCTATGAAAGCTTTAAAGGACGGATTGTCACATTTCCCATTCCTCATCCTCCAATCACCCCATTAGAACCACCTTGATTAGTTAACTTCATTCGAACCCTAGCAACCCAATTAATTGCATACAAAACTCCCAGACTTTCTAACGGACATGTGATGCACCCACAAGGACATGTTGAGATCCCATTCAATGCCCGATTACACTACCTTCCGAAATATATGGATCTCACATTCGATCCAGAAGAACTACCATCCTATCCAAATGCGATGTCACCCTATCTTCCATCACCCAATAGACCCCTGAATCACACACGCGATGTGTACACCGAGGCTGCCCTTCATTGAGAAGATCCTGTACTCTTTGACTTTGCTAAACGGTTGGCAGACGCAAGTAAAGAAATAGAGATTCTCAGATGGACTACTATGCAACGAATCCCTGATGCAACATCAAATCTCAATAGAGCCCTCGAGAGCCTCGATTTCTTAGACGCCTTTGACAGCACAGGCGGACCCACTGTACCTAACTCACCCGAAAGCATTGTGCCACAAGACATCACTCCCGAAACCAATACAGACCTTGAGAATGAAGTTTCCACCACCACCAGAGACAAACTAAGCAAATCAGAAGGATCTGATGAAGAACTCGAATATGTTCCCAGCATCAGAGCGCCCACATTTACTTATCGATCTACAAACAGAGAACTCTGGACAATTGACTGGGATGACAAGATATTCAACTAAAGATAAAAGGGACATCCTTGATAATGATTGAACCCCAACTTCCTACAAGTCAAACTGAAATGTCTTTCTTCACCGCCATTGCTTACTTTGCCGCTCTCGCCTTCGCGCTGTTGGTCACCGCATGTGGCCACTATTACATTGAACCAATGAATCTCCTCTCGCCCTTCATCGCCGCCGCCCACGACTTTCTCCTCAAGGTCCTTGTTGAGACCACGGTCACCATTGACGATTTCGATTTCACCGACCTCCCCAAGCTGCACGAACATCCTGCAGAACTTATTGAACCTACCGCCGCCATCGCCACTCCCCCTATCGTTGTCCACCCCTGCAATGCAATGCTTCAAAATGTCAGTGACCGCCTCGCTGAAATACTTGTCCTCTACAACCAGTTTGCCGAACCTTTGGACTTTGTCACGGGACTCACCATCACCACCGACCCTCACTCCCTCACTCTCGAAGAAAGGGATTCAGCGCTTGCACAAGCAAAACAGCTGCAGCTGGCAGTTCGAAGTCTCCAATGGCGGGCTGAGACAGCGGCAGTGGATCTGGGCAACGTCGTTACCTGGCTCGAGTCACGGCAGGATCACGCATGGACATCTGCATGGTAGAAGTCGGCGACTTCTCGCATACAAAGGGGGTAATGTTACAGTTTCCCTTTCGTTTCACCTTCTTGTCTCGGCGGACTGCTTCATATCCATCATTCTCCCTTAACTGCGCATTGTACAGCTTGGACGCTATCTCCTTTTATCGCTACCTTCACATTTCCTTTCTCAGGTAGTTATCATTTCATTCCTCTTATAGCTTCCTTTGTTCTCTAATCGTATATAAACCCCATGTACTGTAAAGTAACTCCAGTTCCAACTTAGATGAGTTTTGCTCTCAACAACAATTGACTTCAGCACTCTTTTCTCTCATCGTTCTCCAAGGCCTTTGTCATCGTTTGACTTAGCGTCTAGACCTTTGTCCAGTGGCTGGGAGCGGACCGAGACTCTGCTTGTCACTGTTGACTTAGAACGAACCACGACAAGGGCATCGTCCATAACAGTAGTAGGGAATGCAGGCCATTCAAACTGATTCCATAGTTCTTCCTTAAACAGGGCTAAGTAACAGTATCTGGGTATGGCAGGTGTCATGCGATCAAAGATCTTGACTACACTTTGTACTTGTTGCTGGAAGCATCTGTTTGGGTGATTCCCTGGGAGATTAAACCTAATCCGACAGATCTCGCAACTCAGGAATCTTGTTAGGTTATCATTCCTTGATGCGCCCACAGCGTATTGTCCAAACCCATTGCCTTGCAACTGGTACATTTCTTCCCAGCCATGCATTCCTCTTGCCCGAGATGACACATGAACTTGTCTGAGTTCATGCATCATTGTTGTTTCGATAATGGCAGTACTCTCCCAGTATGCTGGTTGCCAAGACAGAATTTTATCAATGGTTGGAAATGCGGGCCAGTTAAAAGAGTCCCAGTAACATGGCTTGATTAAAATCAAGTAGCAATATCCAGGAATTCGGTTGTGAAGTAGGGCAACTTGGGGCCATTTGAAGTATTGGTCCAAATCTGTGTCCCATTCAATGGCACCCATATGCTTACGATCATGCCCTGAACGCACTAGTGATGCAATCATGTCCCAACCTTTTGGGCCCTTTGGGACACACTCTATATGGTAGCAGTCATTGTACCCATATGTGTGTGGGATATTCACATGTCCGTGGGTATTATGAAGATTGTAATCCCATGAGTTGATCTCCTGAATCTGAGGAAATGCTGGCCATTTGTACATGTCCCAAAACTGGTTTTTTATTAAAATGAGATAACAGTATCCAGGTACATCTGGATCTAACACATGCTTGGTATGTGCAGGACGAGGGTACGGGTAGGGAATTGCTATTTCCTTTTCAACTTCCCACTTCCAGTTGTTGATTGTCCTCTGTTTTTCCTCATTAAACCACTGTTTGGGCTCAGTGTCTGCGGATAACCAATCTGCTGCACAAGGGATGGTACCATTGTACCAGTTGGCATCTCCCCCTGTGGTTCTGGTTAGCGACTTGCTAGGTCCAGAATGGACAGTTACCGCTTGGGCATATGACATGGGTGCTGATGTCGAGCATGCCGCTGATGATTGTCCTGCCACCCAGGACTGAATTGTGGAGGCTCGTGCCTTCCCCTTTTTGGATTCCTTTTGTCTGCTGAATCAGGCGAACTTGTTGTATTTGCTGCGTCCTTCCATGAGTTTCATGTCCTTCCAAGTATAGGACTCATCTTCATGCAGGTGCAGTGCGGCTTTCTCGATGACATGAAACATGTCATTTTTGTGATGGTCCTGGAGACCAAATTTGACGGTCTCATCGCGCATCTCAGGTTCCCAGGACAATATTTGCGTTACAGTTGGCCAAACCGGCCAATCGAACTTGTTATAGAATTCTTTCTTGAATAGGTACATGTAACAGTACCCACTCCTTCACCATGGCTGATATGTCCATGATGGGCGCACTTGGTAATTTTGGACAAACCAGGGTTTTAATCCAGTCCTCCGTGTATGTGATATCTTCCCCAACAAGTTGGAGGAAGTCCACTAGCCCTAGCAGGGGTGACATGCCAGGGTCGTTCTTCATTATGAGCAGTGAGACCAGGAGTGGTGTATTATACCTGGTTGGCATGTCCTTTTTCCGGAGATGTGCCTTCATGTATGGATCAGGTCATTTCCCATCCAATTGTTCCTGGTTTGCTATTTCTGTGGTCGCCCTGTTGTAGCTATGGGTTTTGATGTTCCCGTTTTTGGCATGCATCAACCGATTCCACTCCTTGGCTGACAAGACCAAGCCATTGTGTTGTAGTGTGATAATATTCCAGCCCATCAATAAGAGCCGGATATTTGATGGCATGTCGAATAGTCGTTGGCCAATCTCTGATTCAGGATCCATATTGTGAAGCAGCCCCTCCAGGGTCTGCCTATCTTTCTCCAATTGTGCAAGCTCTTGCTCAACCCATTTCTGATATTGCTGCCCGTCTCGGCGCTGCCTTAGGAGTTCTTCCCAGGCCTCCTCCTGAATGTGGAGGGATTCCTGTTCCTGCTGCCACAGCTGGAACTTGTATTGTCACTGTTGGTGTTACGATACTGGACGCTTTCTTTTATTTTTCACTATTTTTCTATATTTTATCTGGAGGCCTACGGACGCTTGGAAGGATACCAATACGCATAGGGGCTTGGGGGAATCTGTTATGGAAGGACCGGTTAGGTAAGCCATGGGTGGCTGTACGATGGTCTAGGCATAGGGGCCCGGGCGAGTCTGGTAATGGAGGGGTCTAGGCTGTTGCTGCGCGTACACAGCCTTGGAGGCAGTGTAGTCTGTGCACACAGACCAGGACCAAAAGGTATATAAGGAGGGCGTATCCATAGGTAGGAGTCCTAAGACTCTAGATAGTTTGCTCTTACCCAGCTTACTGGTCTATTGTGTCGAATACATTCTCTTCTCCTCCATCTTCTCGAGTGAGACCTGTGGTTGTGTGGGACTAGTCCTAACATAATCTAGAGTCTTTCTACCACACCTCTCACCGTCGTTGACAACCACCTCGGGCATCTCTTGCTCGCTGTTGTGCGCGTCCTCAACAAGTTCCCTCAAGCCTGCGCGACGGACCTTGGTACACGTTACACCATGTGACTACTGAGCCGCTCTCGAGGATCACCTACGATGTCAACAGCAGATAGTCTCCTTGATCGTCATCAGGGACTACTACCGAAAGGTTACTGGCGACAAAAGGCATTCGGACGAGATTAGATCTGTGTGATTGAAAGTGCGGGCAGGCACTGGTCAACAGACTAAACCGTTTGTCTCGGAAAAACCCAAGGAACGGGTGAAGGCAGTCCACTAGCGTGCCATGTAGCAAGGAGAACAGTCTCGAGATACCAATTACGTATCAGATCTAACGATCTGAGCACGAGGACACTCGAGTGAAGCCCCAGGCACCACGCTTTTGGGTCATTTGGTGGAATTAAATCCAAGAATTGAGTGCGGGTGCGTTATTGACCGCATCATAGAATATTCGCATTAGGACGTGCGAGTATTGAAGAAGAGTCATCAGCCTTTTTACTTAAAAGGTCTAAGGCAACAACTAGGAACGCAGTCATGGCTTCCTTATTCAACTACATCATCCCCCGCGCCGCCCTCACTCTCGTACAGGCGGGCAAACGATTTGGAATCGAATGGGCGCAGGAGTGCGCAGAAGAAATCACTCGGTCAGTCACAGTTTCTACCGACACCAGACAACGCGACGCCCACGTTAGGGTATACTACACTTGGCGCAAGGCGCAGCATTGGGAGCGTCGTCTCCAACAACAACAACACGCATTTCAGCTGTGGCAGCTGGAACAGGAGTCCCTCCGAATTCAGGAGGACGCTTGGGAAGAACTTCTCAAGCAACGCCGGGAGGAACGGCGATACCAAAAGAAGGTCGAGCAAGAGCTCGAGCAAATGGAGAAGGACCGGCAGACCCTGGAGGGGCTGCTACACGATATGGATCCCGAATCGGAGATCCGACAACGCTTGTTCGACACGCCATCGAACATCCAGCTCTTGTTGATGGGCTGGAATATTATCACGCTACGACATAACAGTTTGGTCTTGTCAGCCAAAGAAAGAAATCGGCTCATGCACGCCGAGAACGGGAACATTAAGACCCGTAGCTACAACAGAGCAACTGCGGAGATCGCTAATCAGGAGCGGCTGGACAGGAAACGACCCGACCCATATATGAAGGCACGCCTAAAGCGGAAGGACATGCCTACAAGATACAACACGCCTTTCCTGGTTTCGCCGCTCGTTATGAAGAACGACCCTGGTACTTCACCCCTGCTAGGACTCGCTGACTTCCTCAAACTTGTTGGGGAAGATCTCACATACACGGAGGACTGGGTCAGTACCCTGGTTCGTCCAAAATTGCCAAGCATACCCGTCACGGACATCCAAGAGGAGAAACCCTGGCGAAGGAGCGGGTACTGTTACATGTACCTGTTCAAGAAAGAATTTTACCACACGTTCGACTGGCCGGAATGGCCGACAGTAACGCAAATACTGTCCTGGGAACCCGAAATGCGAGACGAAACCGTCAAGTTCGGTCTCCAGGACCATCACAAGAATGACATGTTTCATGTCATCGAAAAAGCTGCGCTGCGTCCACATGAAGACGAGTCCTATACGTGGAAGGACATGAAACTGATGGAAGGCCACAGCAAATACAACAAGTTCGCCCGATTTGGCGGACAAAAAGAGTCCAAAAAAGGGAAGGCACGAGCCTCCACCATTTCGTCCTGGGTTGCAGGACAACCATCAACAGCGCGCTCGACGTCAGCGCCCATGTCATATGCCCAAGCAGTAACTGCTAAATCTGGACCTAGCAAGTCGCTGACCAGAACTGCAGGGGCAGACGCCAACTGGTACAACGGTACCATCCCTTGTGCAGCGGATTGGTTATCCGCGGACACTGAACCCAAACAGGGGTTCAATGAGGAAAAGCAAAGGACGATCAACAACTGGAAGCGGGAAGTTGAAAAGGAAATAGCAATTCCTTACCCGTATCCTCGCCCTGCGCATACTAAGCACGCATTGCATCCAGACGTACCTGGATATTGCTACTTGATCTTAATAAAAAACCAGTTTTGGGACATGTACGAGTGGCCAGCATTTCCGCAGATCCAGGAAATCAATTCATGGGACTACAATCTTCGCAATACTCACGGTCGTGTGAACATCCGACGCACATATGGGTACAATGACTGTTACCATATTGAGCGCGTTCCAAAAGGGCCAAAAGGTTGGGATATGATCACATCACTAGTCCGTTCAGGACATGATCGCAAACATATGGGCGCCATTGAATGGGACGCAGGAGCGGACCGATATCTGAAGAGACCCCGAGTCGCCATGTTGCATAATCGCATTCCGGGCTATTGCTATCTAATCCTGATCAAACATAGGTATTGGGATGTGTTCAACTGGCCGGCATTCCCAACAGTAGACAAAATTCTGTCCTGGCAACCAGCCTATAGGGAGAGTACGGCTATCATTGAAACAACCATGATGCCAGAACTCGAGCGAATTCATGTGTCCACTCAGGAACATGGAATGCACGGTTGGGAAGAAATGTATCGGTTGCAAGGCAACGGTTTCGGACAGTATACAGTGGGCGCATCTAGAAATGACAACCTAACACGGTTCCTGAGTTGTGAGATCCAACGAATTCGATTCAACCTTCCAGGAAATCACCCAAACAGGCGCTTTCAGCAGCAGGTACAGAGTGTGGTCAAGATCTTTGATCGCATGACACCTGCTATTCCTGGTTATTGTTATCTAGTCCTGTTTAAGGAGGAACTATGGAATCAATTTGAATGGCCCGCATTTCCTACTATACATTGGGTAAATCAAATCGATCCGGCTTATCGATCAGAACAACTAGTAAGGTTTCAGGTAGTGCGACAAAATAAATGGGTCGGTTTTCATGTGCGAGCCAGTGTCAACGGGACAAACGGATGGCCAATGATCCAGGCAATTGTGAATGGGGATCTCGGACACGTCGAAATAGGATTTGGCTGGACAAATACAATGACTGCCTACTTACATTCGGCAATCAATCAGTATAACTACTATTTCGGGCCAAATGCAAATCCGAGACCGGAACCATTAACCGTGGCAGGAGGAGCAACTCCCCCAGCAAGTAGCTGAGCGGGATGAAGCAATCCAAGAATGGACCGAGGGAACCACCCAGATGGCGGCCCACATGGGAAACTTAGTGCAACAAGCGGTGACTGAATATCAAAATACCCGACCGCCTCCACCTAGCAGATCGTTGGTAAAACTGGAACTACCAGATCACTATGAAGGTGATCCAGCGCAGGTAGATGCCTGGTGCAGGGCCATGGATGTGTATTTCGAGCTGGCGCACGAAAACGATTACGGCAGGCACATTTATATTACACTCGGACGAATCTGAAAAGGCAAGGGTGACAGAGCAGGGACATGGGCTGCGGTTAAACTCAAGGAACAAATCGATAGCGACACCGACTTTAATCAAAAAGTGGCTGAAGAAGGGTGGCCGGCTAACTTATCCTATCAACAACGAAGGGAAGGACATTTCGTCCCGGCAACAATTGGAGTCACGGCACACTATCAGCGCAACCCTCAAACCCTGAAACCCCCCCTTTTTGGGATGGGCGGATCTGAAACGGCAAATGCATGATTTCTTCATGTCAAAAGAAACACGGGAGCATGTGGTTGAACAGATCCAGAAACTACAACAAGGAAGTCAGGCCGTTGAAGATTATATCATCGAATTCAAGGCGTTGTTACCCCTGACAGGATGGAATGCCAGCGCCGCCAAGGATCACTTCCAGAAAGGGTTAAATCCAAACCTAGGATTTGAATTGATCCGGGTCGGAGATTTAGATGCAGGAGATACCCTGGAACGGATCATGGAAAGGGTCACGGAATTAGCGCGAGCTTATCGACGGGCTCGGGACGCGTATGGCGACAGACAGAAAAAGATGCCATTTAAAGAGGATTATCAAAACCCCTCAACCAACGACGCGAACCTACAAACCGGCCCAGGCGTCAACGTCTACTCACGACTCCAACGCTATGGATGTAGATAAAGTCAAACGCGCACCAGGCGCATGTTATAATTGCGGGAAGAAGGGTCACTTTGCAAGGGAATGCAAAGAACCAAAGAAACACACATGGGCCGAAAAAGGAAAAGGCCGTGTTAGGGAAATAAAAATTGAGGAGCTCACAGAGGAGCAGTGGAAGGAATGGGGAAAAGAAAAGGGTTTTGGCGACAGCCAGTAGGCACGCGCTCCGCGCTGCTGGCTAAAAAGGTTTCTATCTCGGACAATGATTCTTGTGTAAAAGTACCAGAATTATTATATGAATGTTCTCCCCCTCATTCACCGGATATGAAACTTGAGTGTGAGCGTAAAAACAAATCGGTTGAACCCATGGACCCCTGAGTGGGTGTTGAGACGAATCTGGCAGGAAGATAATGAAACTGCAATTCGTTGTCTAAAGGAGTGGGTGCCGACAAAGAGAGTCAACGAGATCAATACAAAACTAGTAAATGATCTCAATAAATTATCTGAACAAGAGGCGCTGTGGAACTTGACGCAACTACGTCAGCAACTCGTTCATGTGACAGGCAAACAGGAGGTTGATTTACACTGTGTGATCACAACAATGGACACAGGGGAAACCATCGATGTGTTAGCACTAGTTGATTCAGGCTGTACGGGCTCTTGTATTAATGAAGAGTTTGTGGAGCGCCACAAACTGAATAAACGAAGGCTTATAAAGCCGCTACCAGTCTACAATGCGGATGGGTCCCGGAACTCAATGGGAAGCATTGAATACATGACACAGTTTAAGCTGCGAATTGGGGATCATGAAGAAATAATTGAATGCAGCATAGTGCGCTTAGGAAAAACGGATTTGTTCCTAGGTCATGACTGGTTAAAACATCATAATCCAGCCATTGACTGGAAGCGAAAAGAGGTACGGTTCACGCGATGTCCAGGAACGTGCTGGACGGCTTCGCAAGTAGAAGAACCCGAAGACGAGTCAGATCCAATGGAACAACTAGAAGAAGGTGAACGATTATTGGTGATTGATATTGGGGAACCAGAGCTACGATTACGATCAGTAGCAACCAATATAGCGGCCAAGGAGTCAGAAACTGCCCAGAAGCGCACATTAGAGGAAGTGGTGCCCAAACACTACTTGGAACACCGAAAGGTCTTTGAAAAGGAGACCTTTGATGAATTACCGCCATGATGGCCATGGGACCATGCCATTGAACTAATACCGGGATCTAAACCAGTGGATTGTAAGATTTATCCACTGAACCGGGATGAACAGGCACAGTTGGACGAATTCCTGAAAGAAAACTTGGAATCAGGACGAATTCAACCAAGTAAATCTCCTATGGCGTCTCCCTTCTTCTTTGTAAAGAAAAAGGATGGCAAATTACGACCAGTACAAGATTACCGACGATTAAATGAGATGACAATTAAGAATCGCTACCCATTGCCACTTATTGGGGAACTGGTGGACAAGTTGTCTAAGGCCAAGATATTCTCTAAAATGGATATCCGTTGGGGCTACAACAATGTTCGCATTAAACAAGGCGATGAGTGGAAAGCGGCGTTCAGAACGAATCAGGGGCTTTTCGAGCCGTTAGTTATGTTTTTTGGATTAACCAATTCTCCGGCGACTTTTCAAACAATGATGAATGATATATTCCGGCAAGAAGTTGCTGAAGGATGGGTCGTCATTTACATGGACGATATTCTGGTGTTTTCATCTACGCAAGATGAACACACCAAACACGTTAATCGGATATTGGCCAAACTGGAAAACCATAAGTTGTCCTTAAAACCGGAAAAATGCTGGTTCGATCGACCAGAAATCGATTTCTTGGGCTTGGTAATCAGTGAAGACTCCATCCGTATGGAGGCAGGCAAAGTTAAAGCAATAGTGGAATGGCCGACACCAACCTGTAAACGGGAGTTACAGCAGTTTTTGGGCTTTGTAAATTTTTATCGACAATTTGTGGAAGGATTTGCGGCAACAGCAAAGCCGTTAACCAAACTCACGGGAAAGAATGATTGGTTCTGGACTGAACTGCAGGACGCAGCCTTTCAGGGACTGAAAGACCTTGTGGTGAGGGAGGTTGTGCTCAAAATTCCTGATGATGAGGGACAATTTCACATTGAAGTTGATGCATCGGATTTCGCAATCGGCGGAATTTTGTCACAGCAGGGAAGGGATCAATCCTGGCGGCCGGTAGCTTTTATTTCAAAAGCCTTAAACGACGCAGAACGAAATTATGAAATATACGACAAGGAAATGCTCGCCGTAATGCACGCCTTCTATGAATGGTCACACTATCTCAAGGGCGCAAAGGAAATAGTGGAGGTTTTGACAGATCATCAGAACTTAACATACTTCCGGAAACCGCAGAATCTTAATCGACGACAAGCGCGATGGATCATGGATCTGCAAGAGTACAGCTTTGTTATTAAGCACCGGTCAGGGAAATCCAATTCCAAGGCGGATATTTTATCGCGGCGAACAGATCATCACCCGGGAGGACCCGATAACGAAGGAGTCATTTTGCTCAAAGACGACTTATTTGTCCGAGTATACGACGATGATAGAGCCATTGAAGACATCATTAAGGACATCCAGAAGATTCCTAACCGGCAATGGGAGACTCAAGTGCGGAAAGGGCTGAATGATGATAATGGGGACTTTAAGATTACCAATGGACTAGTAGAATGGAAAGGACGGATTTATGTACTGGCGAACATACACACGCGAGAAGCGTTACTGGCGATTTACCACTCTTGGGGACACCCAGGAATTGACAAAACAGTGGAATTAGTGACTAGGGATTTCTGGTGGCCGCAGATGCGAAAGGACATCCGGAATTATATTGCTGGATGTGAAACCTGTCAAAAGGTCAAACCCGATAGACAAGCGCAAGCAGCGCCGCTACACCCAAACAAAGTACCGGAGGCGCCTTGGGAAATCATTTCAATAGATTTAATTGGGCCACTACCTGAGTCAAAGGGAAACGACATGATATTGGTCATAGTGGATCGATTCACCAAGAAGTCGTACTTCTTACCCACCACATCTATGGTCACTTCGCAAGGAATAGCTACATTATTCCGGGACAATGTTTTTAGGGAACACGGATTGCCAAAGAAAGTTATCAGTGACCGTGGACCGCAATTCGTCTCCAAATTCATGGACGACTTATATGGGATGCTTGGGATTAAAGCGAATCGCTCAACGGCATATCATCCGCAGACAGACGGACAAACAGAACGGGTCAATCAAACCGTGAAAGAGTTCCTTACGATGTTCGTAAATCACAGACAGAACAATTGGAGTGACTGGCTAGCGGTGGCGCAATTCTGCCATAACGATCGGGTGCATTCGGCTACAGGGTACTCACCCTTCTTTATGAACTATGGGCGACATCCGTATAAAGGGCTAAACCCGACTTATGTTCCTAAGGTGATAGCGGTTGAAGACTTAGCAAAGCAGGTCAAAGGCATTCACGCCAACGCAACCGCTGCCCTGGAAAAAGCTGCGGAAACCATGAAGCGGAAATACGACGAGTCAAAAGCTCCTGCGCGCCAATACCAACCCGGCGACAAGGTCTATCTGAGCACCGCGAATCTTCCTACCCTGCGCGTCACAAAGAAACTAGATGGCAAATTTGTGGGACCCTTGGAGATCGTGAAGAAAATCGGGCAATCAGCATATCAGTTGAAGATTCCAGCGTCCTGGAAAATCTACAACGTATTTAACGAAATTCACCTTAAACCATACAAAGAACCGGTTTTTCCTGGTCAGAAGGAGAAAGCCGCTTCGCGCAAAGAAGCGCAAATGGTGGAGGAGTCACAGGATGACGAATACGAAGTAGAAGAAGTAATGGACAGCCGCATTAGTGGGTGCAGCGGTGGACGTTTGGAATACCTTGTCAAATGGAATGTTACGATCATGAAAATCGGCATTACATTTTCAATCCATCTATCAGTGGTCTGGGACCACTACCACAGTCTTTATACAGGCCAGGAGCCTTAGGAGGGAGCCAGGGAACACTTTGCGTGGGTTAGCGCATGGGAGCGCTTACTGTGGAACAGGATGATGGCCATACAAGGCGGCCATACACTATACTAGGAAGGACAGCTGGATTAGGCAAGAGGATCGCGCCCTTGATGGCATCATTGATCGACGTCGGCATCAACGCATCAGGGATCATGCCATCACGCATCAGGAAGCAGCAGTGGCAGCGCATATGGACATATGGGATTGCAACACAGCCTATGGAGACAAGGTGGCTTTAGGATATAGCCCCTTATGGTTACAAGGTCTAGAACAACCCGGACTGGTCCAGAGGATGGCGTTACAGCGGCTGCGCCCAAGAAGCATAGCAACGATGACAGCGTGGAGGCAGCGCTCATACAAGACAATAAGGAGCATGAATGCTGTGGAGCGCTGGAGGTTCTAGGCGGTGGCAAGGGTCTTGGTAGAATAGTATATAAGTAGTCCAAGTGTCTTGAGTCGCCCCAGACTTAAGATGGTTTCTCTTACGCCCATGTAAGACTCTGTCTGTAGTACAATATACCTTCCTTCCCTCCCCCTTCTCTCCCCTGCTCGACGAGGCCTGTGGGTCTGTGTCCTAAAGGACGGTGGGTTAGTGTTGTTGGGCGTGAGCTCATAACATGGAAGAATTACCCAGTCAAGGAGTCAACTTGGGAACCGGCGGAGAATCTGGGCAACGCCAAGAAGGAAGTCACGAAATTCCACAAGGCGAATCCTAGTGCGCCCAGGCGGATGGTTAATGTGCGCGATATTAGCACCAGCTTTCGAAAATGGCAGAATCACACGGCGATCCCAATCGCAAAATGGCTATATGGGTGGGAGGATGGCAAGTTTGAGCGCGAATATCTAGAAAAGCTCAAACGAAACTGGCAGCATTGGAAAGGCGACCGGCGTGACATATATGCCGAAGAAGACGTGCAGCATGAGTTCGTTAGGAACTCAAAATGATTTTTACGACACGCGTGGCTTCCCGGGACGTGAAGCCTTAAGGGGGGGGTCATGTTACGATACTGGACGCTTTCTTTTATTTTTCACTATTTTTCTATATTTTATCTGGAGGCCTACGGACGCTTGGAAGGATACCAATACGCATAGGGGCTTGGGGGAATCCGTTATGGAAGGACCGGTTAGGTAAGCCATGGGTGGCTGTACGATGGTCTAGGCATAGGGGCCCGGGCGAGTCTGGTAATGGAGGGGTCTAGGCTGTTGCTGCGCGTACACAGCCTTGGAGGCAGTGTAGTCTGTGCGCACAGACCAGGACCAAAAGGTATATAAGGAGGGCGTATCCGTAGGTAGGAGTCCTAAGACTCTAGATAGTTTGCTCTTACCCAGCTTACTGGTCTATTGTGTCAAATACATTCTCTTCTCCTCCATCTTCTCGAGTGAGACCTGTGGTTGTGTGGGACTAGTCCTAACAGTTGGAGTCAATGCTCCTGGTGTTGCACCTTGCGCCATGTATAGTATGCCCAAATGTGGGCATCCCGTTGCCTATTGTCAGTAGAAACTGTGACCAACCAAGTGACTTCTTCTGTGCACTCCTGCACCCATTCGATTCTGAATCGTTTGCCAGCCTGCACGAGAGTGAGGCCAGAGTGGGGGATGATGTAGTTGAATAAAGAAGCCATTCTTGCTTCCCTGGTGTCGCCTTAGACCTTTTAAGTAAAAAGGCTGTTGACTCTTCTTCTATATCCACACTTCCTAATGCAAATATTCTTTGATGCGGTCAATAATGCACCCACACTCAATTCTTCGATTTATTTCCACCAACTGACCCAAAGTGTGGTGCCTGGGGTTTCACTCAAGTGTCCTCATGCTCAGATCATTAGATCTGATACATAATTGGTATCTCAAGACTGTTCTCCTTGCTACACAGCATGCTAGTGGACTGCTTTTGCTCGTTCCTGAGCTTTTCCGAGACAAACAGTGTATTCCACTGACCAGTGTTTCAATCACATGGAGATACTCTTGTCCGAATGCCTTTTGTAGACAGTAACCTTTTGGTAGTAGTCCCTGATGACGATCAAGGAGTCTATCTGCTGTTGAACGTTGATGGTGATCCTTGAGAGCTGCTCAGTGGTCATGTGGTGTAACGTGCACCAAGGTCTTATGTTAGGATGGATCCAACACAACCACAGGTCTCATGTAGAGAGGAGGAGGGAAAGAGATGTATTGACACAGTAGACCAGTAAGCTGGGTTAGAGCAAACTATCTAGAGTCTTAGGACTCCTACCTACGGATACACCCTCCTTATATACCTTTGGCCATGGTCTGTGTGCACAGACTACACTGCCTCCAAGGCTGTGTACACACAGCAACAGTCCAGACCCCTCTATAGCCAGACTCCTCCAGACCCCTATGCCTAGACCTTCATACAGCCACCCATGGCTTACCTAACTAGTCCTTCCATAACAGATCCCCTCAAGCCCCTATGTGTATTGGTATACCTTCCAGCATCCGTAGGACTCCAGATAAAATATAGAAAAATAGTAGAAAATAGATAGAGTTGTAACACCTGGGGTGGTTGCCAACAATGGCAAGAGGTGTTGTGTTGATAGACTCTAGATTATGTTAGGACTAGTCACACACAACCACAGGTCTCAACAAGAAATGAATGATAGAGACAAAGCTTTTATTGACACAGTAGAACAGTAAGCTGGGTAAGAGCAAACTATCTAGAGTCTTAGGACCCCTACCTACAGACACACCTCCTTATATACCCCAGCCCATGGTCTGTGCACACAGACTGCACTGCCTCCAAGGCTATGCAGCAACAGCCCAGGCCCTTCCATAGCCACACTGCTCTGGACCCCTATGCCTAGACCTTTGTACAGCCACCCATGGCTTGCCTCACTAGTCTTTCCATAACAGATCCCCTAAGCCCCTATGCATATTGGTATGCCTTCCTGTGTCCATAGGCCTCCAGAAAAAATAATAAAAAATAGATAGAGTTATAACACACATCTGCTCCTCCCTCAGATGTTGATATGTGATAAACACCACAAACAATGTTGATATCTTCTTCTTCCAGCATGTTGTTTATGAACAATGTGTTCCCATGGTAGCCAACAATCTTGTTGGCACATGTCAGTCCATCTAGGACTGCAATATTGGGAGTTATCTCCATAGCTATTCTGCCAATAAGGCCTCTGCAAAGCCACATTGCACATCTGTGATACAACCACAAAATTCCCTTGGTATGACTGGTATGCCATGTGGTCTTTTTCCTTTGGCTTGAAGTTCATCAGCCATCTTCCAAGCCCCATTGATGTCTCCTCTGTCAATGGCCTGTAGTGTTCCTCTTACCACTTGCACAACTGTGGAATGGGATACCAAGCTCCAAAAGCCCATGGCCAATTTCCACTATTAAACCCCAGCACTTTCTGTAAACCAATAGTACTGTCATTGCTATGAACCACCTTGACTTGTCTTTTGAATTGGTAGGAGGACACAAGATGTACAGAACCTTCACATCACTTTCCTTCAAGTTGCTTGTTACCTGTTCAAGTTTCACATGGTGCATATCACATGCAAACTCTGGTGTTACCACCAAGTGCTGGCTGATGTCCCAACTCAGCAACAGATCCTGGTAATTCCCATTACTCACAATCACTGTGTTATGGAAATCAACAATTGCTGTGAAGATGGCTGGATGGTATTGTAATTCCACTGGTCCATATAGAAGCTGCCTGATGGCTTGTATAACATTGTCCTCTGGTAAAAATTTGCACTGATCTTTGTGGCCATTTCTGGGTCATGTGCCTTTGGACTATGTAGGTCCAGATACCAGCTCTCAAATGGTTCTGCATGAAATACATGGTGGAACTTGAGACATTCCACAATGGTGATGAAAGTGTATGAGAATTATCCCTCTATATTCTCAATCTCCTTGCTTGCACTATTCTCAACATACACAGCCCAACCAGCATTTCATCTGGTTTGCACAGCTCTGATGGTCCAGATGGTTTGTCATCTTCTTTGTTGTCATTGGCATTGCTGTCATCACCAAGTAATGGGTCCTCTGGAGCATCTACTCCTTTCAGATATTTGGGCAGTTGTGGGCACATCCAAATGGGACCAGTATCTCTGCTGGTATCTTCAGTACTTTACACTCCCCCATGTGTTCCACTGGACTCCTCTCCAGTCCTGGTCATTCCTGGACTGTTCCACTGGACTCCTCTCTGGTCCTGGTTAGACAAGTGATTTTGAAAAAACTGCCACACCAGGTATCAACCAGGGATCAGCCATACCACAACTCCTCTACATACAAATAAACACAAATTCCCCCCTGTCTGCAATCTCACACCCAGGTCTGCATTCATACCATGTTCTCATACCCCTGTACACATTCCCACCATATTTTCCCACCATATTCCCATACCCTTGTGTACATTCCCACCATATGCCACCATATTCCCACACCCCTGTGCACATTCCCACCATATTTTCCTACCATATGTCCACACCCCTGTGCACATTCCCACCATATTTTCCCACTGCATTCCCACACCCCTGTGTGCATTCATACCATGTGCACATTTATTTTCCCACCACATTCCCACACCTTTATGTACATTCCCACCCTATTTTCCCACCCTATTCCCACACTCCTGTGTGCATTTTCACCATCTTTCCGCACCTCCCCTGTGCAAATTCCCACCATATATTCCCACCATATTCCCACACTCCTGTCTGCATTCTCACCACAAACAAATCATGGGCAATTGTAGCCCAGGGATTGTTCATATGGAAATATGTAAGGTGATAGGATAGAGAGGGTGATGTAACTCAAGATTGATGGCAGCACACTGGCAGTTTTGTGCATTTACATTTGAGAAGAGAGAGAGAGGTGTGGGAACTTGGTGTGGGAATGATAAAAACATTGGGGTGGGAACATGGTAGGACAGAGGGGTGTGCGAACATGGTGAGAATGCACACAGGAGTGTGGGAATATGGTGGGAATTTATGGTGGGAATTTACACAAGAGTGTGGGAATATGGTGGGAAAATATGGTGGGAATGTGGACAGGGGTGTGTGGAAACATGGTGAGAATGCACACAAGAGTGTGGGAATATGGTGGGAAAATATGATGGAAATTTACATAATGGTGTTGGAATATGGTGGGAAAATATATGTGCACATGGTATGAATGCACACAGGGGTGTGGGAATATGGTGGGAAAATATGGTGGGAATGTGCACAGGAGTGTGGGAACATGGTAGGAAATTGTTACAACTCTGGATGCTTTCTTTTATTTTTCTCTATTTTTCTATATTTTATCTGGAGGCCTACGGACACTGGATGTGATACCAATATGCATAGGGGCTTGAGGGGATCTGTTATGGAAGGACTGGTTAGGTAAGCCATGGATGGCTGTACAAAGGTCTAGGGATAGGGGTCTGGCTATGGAGGTGTCTAGGCTGTTGCTGCGCATACACAGCCTTGGAGGCAGTGTAGTCTGTGTGCACAGACCATGGCCAAAGGTATATAAGGAGGGTGTATCCGTAGGTAGGAGTCCTAAGACTCTAGATAGTTTGCTCTCACCCAGCTTACTGGTCTACTGTGTCAAATCTTCCTTCCTCCTCTCCTTGTCTGAGACCTGTGGTTGTGTTGGGATTAGTCTTAACATAATCTAGAGTCTTCCTACCACACCTCTCACCGTTGTTGACAACCACCTCGGGCATCTCTTGCTCGCTGTTGTGCATGTCCTCAATGAGTTCCCTCAAGCCTGCGTGACAGACCTCAGTACACATTACACCATGTGACTACTGAGCCACTCTTGAGGATCACCATTGACATTGATAGCAGATAGCCTCCTTGATCATTATCAGGGACTACTACTGAAAGGTTGCTGGTGACAAAAGGCATTTGGACGAGAATATCTCTGTGTGATTGAAAGTGCAGGCAGGCACTGGTCAGCAGAATATACTGTTTGTCTCAGAAAAGCTCAGGAATGAGCAAAAGCAGTCCACTAGCGTGCCGTGTAGCAAGGAGAACAGTCTTGAGATACCAATTACATATTGGATCTAATGATCTGAGCATGAGGACACTTGAGTGAAGTCCCAGGCACCACGCTTTTGGGTCAGTTGGTGGAACTAAATCAAAGAATTGAGTGCGGGTGTGTTATTGACCACATCAAAGAATATCTGCATTAGGAAGTGTGGATATAGAAGAAGAGTCAACAACCTTTTTACTTAAAAGGTCTAGGCAACAATCAAGGACACAACAGTGGCCTCCTTGTTCAACTACATCATCCCCCATGTGTTAGGACAAATCCCACACAACCACAGGTCTCACGTAGAGAGGAGGAAAGAAGATGTATTGAGACACAATAGACCAGTGAGCTGGGTAAGAGCAAACTATCTAGAGTCTTAGGACTCCTACCTACGGATACGCCCTCCTTATATACCTTTGGTCCTGGTCTGTGCACACAGACTACACTGCCTCCAAGGCTGTGTACGCGCAGCAACGTTCCAGATCCCTCCATAGCCAGACTCGCCCGGACCCTATGCCTAGACCTTCGTACAGCCACCCATGGCTTACCTAACCGGTCCTTCCATAACGGATCCCCCAAGCCCTATGCATATTGGTATACCTCCAAGCATCCGTAGGCCTCCAGATAAAATAGGATAAAATATAGAAAAATCGGAGAAAACGTCCAGAGTCGTAACATGACCCCCTCCTTAAGGCTTCACGTCCCGGGAAGCCATGCGTGTCGTAAAAATCATTTTGAGTTCCTAACGAACTCATGCCGCACGTCTTCTTCGGCATATATATTTCGGCGGTCACCTTTCCAGTGCTGCCAATTTCGTTTGAGCTTGTCTAAGTATTCGCGCTCAAACTTGCCATCCTCCCACCCATATAGCCGCTTTGCTATAGGGATCGCCGTGTGATTCTGCCACTTTCGGAAACTTGCGCTAATGTCGCGCACATTGACCATTTGTCACGGCGCACTAGGATTCACTTTGTGGAATTTCTGAACTTCCTTCTTGGCGTTGCCTAAATTTTCCGCTGGCTCCCAAGTTGATTCCTCGACAGGGTAGTTTTTCCACTTGACGAGGTATTCCAGACGTCCACCGCCGCGCCCACTGACACGACTGTCCATGACTTCCTCCACTTTGTATTCGTCGTCTTGTGACTCTTCTACCATCTGCGCTTCTTTGCGCGATGCCGCTTTTTCCTTTTGGCCAGGAAATACCGGTTCCTTATATGGTTTGAGGTGCACCTCGTTGAATACGTTGTAGATTTTCCAGGACGCTGGAATCTTCAACTGGTATGCCGATTGCCCAATTTTCTTGACGACCTCCAGGGGTCCCACGAATTTGCCATCTAACTTCTTGGTGACGCGCAGTGTAGGAAGATTTGTGGTGCTCAGATATACCTTATCGCCCAGTTGATATTGGCGCGCGGGAGCTTTTGACTCGTTGTATTTCCGCTTCATCATTTCCGCGGCTTTCTCCAACGCATTGGTCGCTTTAGCATGAATCTCTTCGACCTGCTTTGCCAATTCCTCTACTGCTATCACTTTGGGAACATATGTTGGATTTAACCCCTTATACGGATGTCGTCCGTAGTTCATGAAAAAGGGAGAATACCCTGTCGCCGAATGTACTTGATCGTTGTGACAGAATTGCGCCACTGCCAGCCAGTCACTCCAATTATTTTGTCGGTGATTAACAAACATTGTGAGGAATTCTTTCACGGTCTGATTAACACGTTCTGTTTGTCCGTCCGTCTGCGGGTGGTACGCGGTTGAGCGGTTTGCCCTGATTCCCAACATTCTGTAAAGGTCGTCCATAAATTTGGACACAAACTGCGGTCCCCGGTCGCTGATAACTTTCTTCGGCAGTCCGTGTTCCCTGAATACGTTGTCCCGGAACAGCGTGGCAATTCCTTGCGATGTAACAGTGGATGTTGTGGGTAGAAAGTATGATTTTTTGGTAAACTGATCCACAATTACAAGGATCATGTCGTTTCCCTTAGACTCTGGTAATGGGCCTATCAGATCCATGGAAATTATTTCCCATGGCGCCTCTGGTACTTCATTTGGATGTAGCGGTGCCGCCCGAGCCTGTCTATCTGGTTTGACTTTCTGGCAAGTTTCACATCCAGTAACGTAATTCTGGATGTCTTTTCGCATCTGCGGCCACCAAAAATCTCTTGTTACTAGTTCCATTGTTTTTTCGATACCAGGGTGTCCCCAAGAGTGATATATTGCCAGCAGTGACTCGCGAGTATGTATGTTTGCTGGTACGTAGATTCGACCCTTCCATTCCACTAGCCCGTTGGCGACCTTAAAGTCTCTGTTGTTTTCTTCCAAACCCTTCCGTACCTGCGTTTCCCACTGTCGATTAGGAATTTTCCGGATATCCTTGATAATGTCCTCTATGGCCCTATCATCATCATATACCCTGACGAATAGGTCTTCCTTGAGTAGGATAACTCCTTCATTGTCTGGACCTCCCGGGTGATGGTCTGTTCGTCGCGACAAAATATCTGCTTTGGAATTGGATTTTCCCAAGCGGTGCTTAATGATAAAGCTGTACTCTTGCAGATCTGTGACCCATCGCGCTTGTCGTCGATTAAGATTCTGTGGTTTCCGGAAGTATGTCAGGTTTTGATGATCCGTTAATACTTCAACGATCTCTTTGGCACCTTTGAGATAGTGCGACCATTCATAAAAGGCGTGCATTACTGCGAGCATCTCCTTGTCGTAGATTTCGTAGTTCCGTTCTGCGTCATTTAGGGCTTTTGAAATGAACGCCACCGGTCGCCAGGATTCGTCCTTTCCTTGTTGCGACAAGATTCCACCAATTGCAAAATCTGATGCGTCAACTTCAATTCGAAACTGACCCTCATCGTCGGGGATTTTGAGTACCACCTCCCTCACCACAAGGTCTTTCAGTCCCTGAAAGGCTACGTCCTGCAGTTCGGTCCAGAACCAATCATTCTTTCCCATGAGTTTAGTTAACGGCTTTGCCGTTGCTGCAAATCCTTCCACAAATCGTCAGTAAAAGTTTACGAAACCCAAGAACTGCTGCAATTCTCGTTTGCAGGTAGGTGTCGGCCACTCTGCAATTGCCTGGACTTTGCCTTTTTCCATTCGAATAGAATCCTCGCTAATAACAAGACCCAGGAAATCGATTTCCGGACGATCAAACCAACACTTTTCCGGTTTCAACAACAGCTTATGATTTTCCAACTTTGCTAGAATACGGTTGACATGTTTTGTGTGTTCTTCCTGCGTCGATGAGAACACCAAAATATCGTCCATATAAATGACCACCCATCCCTCCGCAACTTCTTGTCGGAATATGTCGTTCATCATGGTTTGGAATGTTGCCGGGGAATTGGTTAACCCAAAGAACATAACTAATGGCTCAAAGAGCCCCCGATTAGTCCTGAACGCCGCTTTCCACTCATCACCCTGTTTGATACAAACGTTGTTGTATCCCCAACGGATATCCATCTTGGAGAATATCTTAGCCTTGGACAATTTGTCTACTAATTCACCAATAAGGGGTAACGGGTAGCGGTTCTTTATCGTCATTTCGTTTAGTCGTCGGTAATCCTGTACCGGCCGTAGTTTCCTGTCCTTTTTCTTCACAAAGAAGAAGGGAGATGCCATTGGAGATTTGCTAGGTTGAATTCGTCCTGACTCGAGGTTCTCTTTCAGGAATTCATCCAATTGTGCCTGTTCATCTCGATTCAGTGGATATATCTTACAATCCACCGGTTTAGACCCCGGTATCAGTTCTATCGCATGATCCCATGGTCGGCGGGGTGGTAGTTCGTCAAAGGTTTCTTTTTCGAAAACCTTCCTATGTTCCAAGTAGTGTTTGGGCACTACTTCCTCCAATGTGCGCTTTTGAGCGGCTTCAGATTCTTTGGCCGCTATGTTGGTTGCTACCAAGCGTAATCGTAGCTCTGGTTCTCCAATGTCAATAGCCAACAATCGTTCACCCTCCTGTAACTGTTCCATTGGGTCGGACTCATCCTCAGGTTCTTCCACCTGTGATGCTGTCCAACAAGTTCCTGGGCACCTCGTGAATCGAACCTCTTTTCGCTTCCAATCAATGGCTGGGTTATGATGCTTCAGCCAATCATGTCCTAGAAACAGATCCGTTTTCCCTAAGTGTGCCACACTGCATTCAATTATTTCTTCATGATCCCCAATTCGCAGCTTGAATTGTGTCATGTATTCAATGCTTCCCATTGAGTTCCGGGACCCATCCGCATTGTAGACTGGTAACGGCTTTATCAGCCGTCGTTTATTTAATTTGTGTCGTTCCACAAATTCTTCGTTAACACAGGAGCCGGTACACCCTGAATCAACCAATGCTAATACATTGATTGTCTCGCCCGTGTCCATTGTTGTTAATACACAGTGCAGGTCTATTTCCTGCTTGCCTGTTGTGTGTACCAACTGTTGACGCAATTGGGTCAGGTTCCACAGCGCTTCCTGTTCTGATAGTTTATTGAGGTCATTTACCAGCTTGACATTGACCTCGTTGACTCGTTTAGTCGGTACCCATTCTTTTAAGCATCGAACTGCAGTTTCTGTGTCTTCCTGCCAGATTCGTTGTAATACCCACTCAGGGGTCCAGGGGGTCAACCGATTTGTTTTGACGCTCACACTCAAGTTTCGTATCCGGTGAATGAGGGGAGAACATTCATATAATAATTCTGGTAGCTGTACACAAGAATCATTGTCCGATACCGAAACTCTATTAGCCAGCAGCGCGGAGCGTGTGCCTACTGGCTGTCGCCAAAACCCTTCTCCTTTCCCCATTCCTTCCATTGCTCTTCTGTGAGCTCCTCGATTTTCATTTCTCTAACACGGCCTTTTCCTTTTTCGGCCCATGTGTGTTTCTTTGGTTCTTTGCATTCCCTTGCAAAGTGACCCTTTTTTCCGCAGTTAAAACATGCACCCAGTGTATGTTTTACCTTATCCACATCCATAGCGTTTGAATCGTGTGTAGACGTTGACACCTGGGCTGGCTTATAGGTTCGCGACGTTGGCTGAGGCTTTTGGTAATCCTCCTTGAATGGTGTCTTTTTCTGTCGATCGCCATATGCCGTCGATAAGCTCGCGCTAATTCCGTGACCCTTTCCATGATCCGTTCCAAGGTGTCTCCGGCATCTAAATCTCCGACCCTGATCAACTCAAATCCTAGATTTGGATTTAACCCTTTCTGGAAATGATCCTTGGCGGCACTGGCATTCCATCCAGTCAACGGTAACAAAGCTTTGAACTCGATGATATAATCTTCGACGGCCCGACTTCCTTGTTGTAACTTCTGGATTTGTTCAACGGCATGTTCACAAGTTTCTTTTGACATGAAGAAGTCATGCATTTGCCGTTTAAGATCCGCCCATCCCAAAAAGGGTGGTTTCAGGGCCTGAGGGTTGTGTTCATAATGCGCGGCAACTCCTATGGTGGCAGGGACAAAATGGCCTTCCCTTTGTTGTTGATAGGATAGATTTGCCAGCCAGCCTTCTTCCGCGACCTTTTGATTAAAGTCAGTGTCACTGTCGATTTGTTCTTTCAATTTTACTGCGGCCCATGTTCCCGCTCGATCACCTTTTCCTTTCCTGATCCGTCCGAGGGTGATATAAATGTGTCTGCCGTAATCGTTTTCATGCGCCAGCTCGAAGTATACATCCATCGCCCTGCACCAGGCATCTACCTGCGCTGGGTCACCTTCATAGTGATCTGGTAATTCTAGTTTTACCAGTGATCTAGATGGTGGAGGGGGTCGGGTGTTCTGGTATTCGGTTACCGCCTGTTGCACTAGGTTCCCCATGTGTGCCGCCATTTGCGTAGTCCCTTCAGTCCATTCTTGAATGGCTTCATCCCGCTCCGCTACTTGTTGTGGAGTTGCTCCTCCTGCTACTGTTAATGGTTCCGGTCTTGGATTAGCATTCGGTCCGAAATAGTAATTGTACTGGTTGATTGCCGCGTGTAAATAGGCAGTCATTGTATTTGTCCAACCGAATCCTATTTCGACATGCCCAAGATCCCCATTAACGATCGCCTGAATCATCGGCCACCCATTGGTTCCATTGATGCTGGTTCGCACATGGAATCCGACCCATTTATTTTGACGGACTACTTGAAATTTTACGAGCTGCTCTGATCGATACGCCGGATCAATTTGGTTTACCCAATGTGCCGTAGGAAACGCGGGCCATTCAAACTGATTCCATAGTTCCTCCTTGAATAGAACCAGATAGCAGTATCTGGGTATTGCGGGTGTCATCCGATCGAAGACTTTGACCACCGTCTGCACTTGTTGTTGGAAACGCCTATTTGGGTGATTTCCTGGGAGATTGAATCGAATCTGTCGGATTTCACGACTCAGGAACCGTGTCAGGTTGTCATTTCTAGATGCGCCCACAGTGTATTGTCCAAAGCCATTGCCTTTTAGCCGGTACATTTCTTCCCAGCCGTGCATTCCATGTTCCCGTTTAGACACATGAATTCGCTCGAGCTCCGGCATCATTGTTGTTTCAATGATAGCGGTGCTTTCTCTGTATGCCGGTTGCCATGATAAGATTTTATCAACAGTGGGGAATGCAGGCCAGTTGAATGCGTCCCAGTACCTATGCTTGATCAGGATTAGGTAACAGTATCCTGGAATCCAGTTATGCAAGAAGGCAGTTCGGGGTCTTTTGAAGTAGCGGTCTGTGCCAGCGTCCCATTCAATCGCTCCCATATGTTTCCGATCATGACCTGAGCGCACTAGTGATGTAATCATGTCCCACCCTTTGGGTCCTTTTGGAACACGCTCAATATGGTAACAATCATTGTATCCATATGTGCGTCGAATATTCACACGTCCGTGGGTATTGCGAAGGTTATAATCCCACGAGTTGATCTCCTGAATCTGAGGAAATGCCGGCCATTCGTACATGTCCCAAAACTGATTCTTTATTAAAATGAGATAACAATATCCAGGTACATCCGGATGTAACGCGTGCTTTGTGTGAGCAGGACGAGGGTACGGGTAAGGAATCGCTATTTCCTTTTCAACTTCCCGCTTCCAATTGTTGATCGTCCTCTGCTTTTCTTCATTGAACCCCTGTTTGGGTTCAGGATCTGCGGATTCCCAATCCGCTGCACAAGGGATGGTACCGTTGTACCAATTGGCGTCTGCCCCTGCGGTTCTGGTTAGCGATTTGCTAGGTCCAGAATGGACAGTTACCGCTTGGGCGTATGACATGGGCGCTGACGTTGAGCGCGCCGCTGATGATTGTCCTGCAACCCAGGACTGAATTGTGGAGGCTCGTGCCTTCCCCTTTTTGGATTCTTTTTGTCCGCCAAATCGGGCGAACTTGTTGTATTTGCTGCGGCCTTCCATGAGTTTCATGTCCTTCCAAGTATAGGACTCATCTTCATGCGGGCGTAGCGCGGCCTTTTCGATGACATGAAACATGTCATTCTTGTGATGGTCCTGGAGACCGAATTTGACAGTCTCGTCGCGCATCTCCGGTTCCCAGGACAAGATCTGTGTTACTGTCAGCCATGCTGGCCAGTCGAACGTGTGATAAAATTCTTTTTTGAACAGGTACATGTAACAGTACCCGCTCCTTCACCATGGCTTTTCCTCTTGGATATCCGTGACGGGCGTGCTTGGTAGTTTTGGACGAACCAGGGTGTTAACCCAGTCCTCCGTGTATGCGAGATTTTCCCCAACAAGTTTGAGGAAGTCGGCGAGTCCCAGCAGGGGTGATGTGCCAGGGTCGTTCTTCATAACGAGCGGGGATACCAAGAACAGCGTGTTGTATCGTGTCGGCATGTCCTTCTGCTTTAGGCGTGCCTTCATATATGGGTCGGGTCGTTTCCCGTCTAGTCGTTCCTGGTTGGCGATATCCGCGGTCGCCCTATTGTAACTGCGGGTCTTAATGTTCCCGTTTTCGGCGTGCATCAGCTGATTTCTTTCTTTAGCCGACAGAACCAAGCTGTTGTGTCGGAGGGTGATGATGTTCCAGCCCATCAACAAGAGCTGGATGTTCGACGGCGTGTCGAACAGACGTTGGCGGATCTCTGATTCGGGATCCATGTTGTTAAGCAGCCCCTCCAGGGTCTGCCTGTCCTTCTCCATCTGTGCGAGCTCTTGCTCGACTTTCTTTTGATACCGGCGCTCGTCCCGGCGTTGCCTGAGTAACTCCTCCCAGGCTTCCTCCTGAATGCGGAGGGACTCTTGTTCCAGCTGCCACAGCTGAAACGCGTGTTGTCGTTGTTGGAGTCGACGCTCCCTGTGCTGCGCCTTGCACCATGTGTAATATGCCCTAATGTGGGCGTCGCGTTGTCTGGTGTCGGTAGAAACTATGACCGACCGAGTGATTTCTTCTGCGCACTCCTGCGCCCATTCGATACCGAATCGTTTGCCAGCCTGCACGAGAGTGAGGCCAGCACAGGGGATGATGTAGTTGAATAAAGAAGCCATGGTTGCTTCCCTGATGTCGCCTTAGACCTTTTTTAAGCAAAAAGGCTGTTGACTCTTCTTCAATACTCGCACGTCCTAATGCGAATATTCTATGATGCGGTCAATAACGCACCCGCACTCAATTCTTGGATTTTATTCCACCAAATGACCCAATAGCATGGTGCCCGGGGTTTCACTCGAGTGTCCTTGTGCTCAGATCGTTAGATCTGATACGTGATTGGTATCTCGAGACTGTTCTCCTTGCTACACGGCACGCTAAAGGACTGCTTTCGCTCGTTCCTGAGCTTTTCCGAACAAATGGTATAGCCTGTAGACCAGTGCCTGCCCGCACTTTCAATCTCACAGGACTATTCTCATCCAAATGTTTTGTGTCGACAGCAACCTTTCGGTAGTAGTCACTGATGATGATCAGCGAGTCTATCTGTTGTCGACGGCAATGGTGATCCTCGAGAGCGGCTCAGTAGTCACGTGGTGTAACGTGTACCAAGGTCCGTCGCGCAGGCTTGAGGGAACTTGTCGAGGATGTGCACAACAGCGAGCAAGAGATGCCCGAGGTGGTTGTCAATGACGGTGAGAGGTGTGGTAGAAAGACTCTAGATTATGTTAGGACAAATCCCACACAACCACAGGTCTCACGTAGAGAGGAGGAAAGAAGATGTATTGAGACACAATAGACCAGTGAGCTGGGTAAGAGCAAACTATCTAGAGTCTTAGGACTCCTACCTACGGATACGCCCTCCTTATATACCTTTGGTCCTGGTCTGTGCGCACAGACTACACTGCCTCCAAGGCTGTGTATGCGCAGCAACGTTCCAGATCCCTCCATAGCCAGACTCGCCCAGACCCCTATGCCTAGACCTTCGTACAGCCACCCATGGCTTACCTAACCGGTCCTTCCATAACGGATCCCCCCAAGCCCCTATGCGTATTGGTATACCTCCAAGCGTCCATAGGCCTCCAGATAAAATAGGATAAAATATAGAAAAATCGGAGAAAACGTCCAGAGTCGTAACACCATGCTGCCCTCACTCTCGTGCAGGCAGGCAAACGATTTGGAATCAAATGGGCGCAGGAGTGCACAGAAGAAGTCACTCAGTCAGTCACCATTTCTACTGACAACAGGCAATGAGACGCCCACGTACGGGCTTACTATACTTGGTGCAAAGCGCAGCACCGGGAGCGTCATCTCCAACAACGACAAAGAGCATTTCAGCTGTGGCAGCTGGAACAGGAATCCCTCCGCAAACAGGAGGATGCTTGGGAAGAACTCCTCAAGCAACACCGGGAAGAAATCCGGTATCAGAAATGGGTCGAGCAAGAGCTCGAACAAATGGAGAAAGACAGGCAGACCCTGGAGGGGCTGCTACACAATATGGATCCTGAGTCAGAGATCCGACAATGATTGTTCGACACACTGTTGAACATCCAGCTCTTGTTGATGGGCTGGAACATCATTACTTTGCGACACAATGGTCTGGTTCTGTCTGCAAAAGAAAGGAATTGGCTCATGCATGCTGAAAACGGGAACATCAAAACCCATAGTTACAACAAAGCGACCACGGAAATCGCAAACCAGGAATGGCTGGATGGGAAATGACCTGATCCATACATGAAGGCACACCTGAAAAGGAAAGAAATGCCTACTAGATACAACACACTGTTTTTGGTGTCACCGCTCATTATGAAGAACGACCCTGGCACGACGCCCCTGCTGGGACTCGCCGACTTCCTCAAACTGGTTGGGGAAGACATCACATACATGGAGAACTGGGTTAGCACCCTGTATCATCCCAAATTACCAAGCGTGCCCGTCACGGACATCCACAAGGAGCAGCCATGGTGAAGGAGTGGGTACTGTTATATGTACCTGTTCAAAAAAGAATTTTATCATATGTTCGACTGGCCGGCATGGCCAACAGTAACGCAGATACTGTCCTGGGAACCGGAGATGCACAACAAGACTGTCAAATTCAGTCTCCAGGATCACCACATAAATGACATGTTCCATGTCATCGAGAAAGCCGCACTGCGCCCACATGAAGATGAGTCCTATACTTGGAAGGACATGAAACTCATGGAGGGATGCAGCAAATATAACAAGTTCGCCCAATTTGGCAGACAAAAGGAATCCAAAAAGGGGAAAGCACAAGCCTCCACCATTCAGTCCTGGGTTGCAGGACAACCATCAACAGTGTGCTCAACATCAGTGCCCATGTCATATGCTCAAGTGGTAACTGTCAAATCTGGACCTAGCAAGTCGCTAACCAGAACCGCAGGGGCAGATGCCAACTGGTACAACGGTACCATCCCTTGTGCAGCAGATTGGCTATCTGCGGACACTGAACCCAAACAGGGGTTCAGTGAGGAAAAACAAAGGACAATCAACAACTGGAAGTGGGAAGTTGAAAAAGAGATAGTGATCCCATACCCGTACCCTTGTCCTTCCCATACCAAGCATGCGTTGCATCCGGATGTACCCAGATACTGTTATTTAATCCTAATTAAAAATCAGTTTTGGGACATGTATGAATGGCTGGTGTATCCCCAGATCCAGGAAGTCAATTCATGGGATTACAATCTTCACAACACCCACGGCCATGTAAACATTTGGCATACATATGGATACAATGACTGTTACCATATCGAGCAAGTTCCAAAAGGACCTAAGGGATGGGACATGATTGCATCGCTAGTCCGTCCAGTACGATTGTACCCATTAGTTGTATTGAATGGATGCGCTCGGCCGCGTATTTTCAAATGGTCCAGCGTCGGCCTTATT